>OZ005649.1:261249841-261594841 GCA_963930645.1 Salticus scenicus | reverse complement strand
ATATCCTCAAAATCAGCTGCATCTTTTTCAAGAGCAGCCTATCACTGTACGAAAATAAATAAATAAAAATAAAACAGGAAAATGTTTTTGATATATAGATTAGTTTAATAAAAAATCGCTATCAGCGCCGGGTAACTTCACAGAACTATCAACGAAGGGCATAAAATATCAATAAGAATTGAAGAAATATAGCTAAAATATGAATATATATATATATATATAAATGCTATATTGCATTCAGTTGCATGAGAGGATCACGTGTAACACAGAAAAGAATTTAAGAGACGAGCTGAGTAGAAATTTTAAACCTTGATCAAAGCACGTTAAATTTGTGGAAGGTAAATAATAAAAATAAAGTTAAACATATAAAAATAAATTTTTAGCTAGCACTTTAAAGGATAATTTACAATAATAAAATTATACAAATTTCAATAATAATAATAAGATGCAAATTAAAATAATAAATTTAAGGAAATATTGTCAATATCAGAAAATTTAAAATAATAAAAAATTACGATAAAAAAAATATATATTTTATAAGTTAATAACATTAATTAGAATTCGATACATGATAAATAGGATAATTAAATATACAGTCGAACCTCGTTAACGGGAACACTGTTAACATGAATTACTTTTAACATGAACTATTCTCACAATCCCCGTCAAAATGAAGATAAGTTTAGTTATATGAAGATTACTGAAGTTATATAAGTACTGATATCGAACAAAATTTTTATCCCCCTTGAGATTCACGTTAACGAGGTTCGACTGTATTTGTAATTAATTTTGAAATACAAGATGTCTTACATAAATCAAAAATGTTTGTTTTAGTAAGTGTGTTAAGTGTCACTTTTGAAGGTACTATATATTAAGTATTTATAGTATAAAGAAGAAATAAATAAATAAGGGGAAATTATAAAAATAAATAAAATAAATAAATAAATACAGAGAGCATTTATGTAATATTGATAATTGTAATGAAGTACATTTACTACTGTTATAATATACATTCTGTAAAAGATTCTTTGGCAATAAAAAAAAAAAAAAAAAATAATAATAAAATAAAATAAATAATAAGTCCTACTAATCCGATGTACCACTATTTATATTTTGCTGGTCCGTTGAATGTTTTTGTGATCCCAGACTAGCGTACCACACAACATATAATAATTCATTACAGTGATCAAACACCAGAAAGGAAGACCAGAATTAATGAACATAGAAACACATAAACTAGAATAAGAAGAATATATTATACATATTACACACACACACACACACATATATATATATATATATATATACATTATTTTTCCTTAAATTACTCATTTATTTTAAATTATTGTATCTTGTGATCTTTTAATAAGATGTTATTGTTAAAATATGTAATTTTTGAATAATTTATATAATTTGATTAATGTAAATTCTCCTTTGAAGTTTTTTTTTTTTTCTAAATTAATTATCTTATTTTTTAATTTAAATTTATTTTCCTATTTTTTTCTAATACAAAATTTACAACTTTGATCATTTGTATAAGTTACTAATCTATTCAACTTTAAAAATATTTTTAACGTTTACACATGATTTGCACATAATTTTACAAGAAATGAGTTTTAAATTAATAAAAGAAGAAAAATAAATAAACTGGGAATTTTCAAAATTTTTATATTTAATTTTAAATAAACTTTTTTTGTGTATGTGTGTTACTTGAAATGTTTTATAACTACATGAGTACCTGAAAATTCCTGGAAAACTATTTAAATTCATTAAAATTAAATTTAAAATCTTAAAATTCTGAAATGTTTCCAGCTGTAATTAATTTACAGACCCCCCCCCTCTTTTTTTTTTTTTTTTTTACATTATTACAGTTTAGTAATATATTTTAAACATTTTTGGATTAATTGGCAAGTTAATTTTTAAAAAATATTTTTATGTTTGAATGCTGAAATTTAATGCAAATCTATAACATTCAAACACAAATACACACACACACACACACACACACATATATATATATATATATATATATATATATATATATATATATATATATTAATTTATCAATAAATCCTTTGAGTAGTACCCAAATATGTTTATAATACGTTGTTAAATTGCAACAATGTAAAATTTTGTGGCGGAAAAAAAAAAAAAAATATATATATATATATATATATATAGTATACAGTATTGCTGCGTCACATCAATAAATCCTTTGAGTAGTACCCAAATATGTTTATAATACGTTGTTAAATTGCAATAATGTAAAATATAGTGGCGAAAAAAAAAAAAAAAAAAAAATAGTACACAGTATTTTCAAAATTTAAAAAAAAAAAAAAAAAGGTTTATTTTAAATAGTTTTTTCAAAAATTTTAACATAGTTAATATTGTTTGGTATATTTCAATGCATATACAGTGAAACTCCGATCTATCGTTCCCGCATTGAAAATTTTATTTCTGTGGTGCCTGCACAAATTGTATTTAAATAATGCTAATGAAACCCGCATGCATCGTTCTTCAAAAAGTCATTTTACCGCATTCATCGTTGTAAAATTTTTCTCCTGGAGGTCAAGCGGTTTTATATGGCGTACAGACTGGAATTGCTTCTTTCACCCTAAAATAACTCTTCTCCCTATTTACACGGAGGATCAAAATTGTGATGTTATGTCTCCGGGTCTTCTGTAAGGTGTTCATTTTGTAATTTCAGCATGACAGGAAGTAATCTCATCAGTAACCCAGAAATTTTTTTCATGAAATGTGGTTACGCGCGAAAAATAAAATAAAAGATTAAGAATACCAAACAGAAATGTAAGAAGATGATGATGATGATGATGATAATGCATATGAAAAGAGTGGTTGCGTGGTGCGACATTTAGTGATAATATTTGCATTGATCAAGACGTTGCGACATGCGGTATCCTAAAGCATAAAAGAAATGTGTGATTTAAAAAAAAAAAAAAAAAAAAAAAGAAAGAAAAAGAAAAGAAATTAATGGCGAAGAAACAAAAAATTCCCTGTTTAATTCATAAAATAAACGAAAAATCCAACATAAAATTACTTTTTTTTTTTTTTTTTTTTTTTTTTTAATAAATATCACTTAATGTTCTATAACTTTGGTTTATTTCTTTGACAGTATGGAAAGTAACAAATTAGTTTTTAGTAGTAGTATACTGTATACATTGCAAGTATTAATTCATAAACATTGTTTTCTTCGTGTTTTGACTTTAAACTGTATTCATCGTTTTCCCGCTTTAATAGTTTTTTTTTCGCCCACCCCATGAAAAACGATGGATCGAGATTCTGCTGTATAAAAAAAAGTTTGTCTTTATAAAGACAAACTTTTTCAATTTTGAAATCAGCATACATAAGAAAGTAAGTTTATATAAAAATTTAAGATTACATTCAAATATAATTTACTCTATGTATTTAAACATGCGTTCATAGTAGATGTGGTTAAATGACTTTGCTAAGAAAAAATAATGTAAGAAGGTGAATCCCTGATGCAAAATGTTATTTAAAGACAATCATTTATTTCACGTGCTATATTGTTTCAAAAGTTTGAACACCTAGGTTTAACTTGGTAGGATTTCTTCAATTAAAGTGTCATCGTTAATATGACAAGAGGTCTCTTCCACGTTCTCATGGAACACGTCAGCAACTTCTGGTTCTTCAGAGTTTTCAGAAATGTCATATTGGTGGGATTTTATCGATGTGGAACCTTGTTCCTGTAATAGAAAAATAGATATAGCATAATTTCAGTGGATCACTTTTAATAATTTCATCCAAGAAAATTTGTAACTGGGTATGAGTTCGTTTTTTAAATAAAGATAATCAATCTGTCATTTAAAAACTATCACTTGATTTGCTTAAAATTTTTTACTTTTATGGTTTATTTACGTTCATTTTCATTATTTACCAAATGATTATTAAACAGATATTTTACTGTAATTAAACTTCCTTTTCATTGAAACTTCATTGATAAAATTTAAATAAAGGATTTGGGGGGTGAGAAAAGATAATTTTCTCTCTCTCTCTCTCTTTATTTATTTAAGATAAAAAAAAAAAATAATAATAATAATAATAATATGAAATATACAGTTAAATGTAACAAGCAGTAAGTTGAGTTTAAATATATATTGATTGAAAATAACATTACCATTATATATATCAACCCTATTCCCTAAAAAGAAACTGCAAATAATCTGCGATTAAGTTTGTTATTAAAGCTGAAAGCAAAAAAACTGATTTCAGAAAAAGTTGCAATACTTATTATGTTTTGTTTTTAATATTTTCTAATTAATTGAATAAAAATGTTTTTATTAATGCATACTTCTTCTATAAAGCTTTTTTTTTTTTTTTCGAAAATTCAATGAAAAGGAACGAAGCACATTTTTCGCATTATGAAAAAAATGGAAAATAAGAATCGATTTAATGGTTGTGAATTTTTGGAGTGTGAAAGCGGGATTAAAAAAAAAAAAATAATAATAATACGTAATGAGTAATTTGCGTAGAAGTTTTTCTCATAGAGTAACTATGAGTTTGTCTGCCAACGACAGTAAGTAAAGCCATCTCCATAGTTGTGAAATACACTTTTTTTTTTTTTTTTTTTTTTAACAAATTTTTTCCCTTCACTCTAAAAATAAGTGATGCAGGTGAGCGTTTTTAATTGCATAAATACTATTTTTCTTGCTTAACATCAGTTAATCTGTAGATTTTGTGTGTTGGTATGGTTGCTGTTTGAGAGTACAACCAATTGACCTCACAAGTCTTCAAGGTCATAGGATTCTTTGTAAAAGGCCGTAGTCCGTATTTATACGAGTTTTGAAGAAAAATACGGAAAATCTCCGAACAGCTAAGCCGACGAGCGCGATCTGTAATCGCGTCTGCCACCTCTATCTGCCAGCTTCGAGAGCAGAACCTCTCAACCACTGGTGTGGGGCTGTAGTTTTTATGAATGTCAACACTAAATAAAATATATTAAAGTAAACAAAATTAAGAAGCACAGATATTCTAAATAAAAACTAACATGCGGCCGTCCCTGTAAGTCCCTTTATCATTCTGGTTGAATGAAAATTATTAAAAGTTAAAATATGAATAAAGTTGATTTTTTTTTTTTTTTTTTTTTAATAATGAATAAAATAAAGTAAGCAATGCCCACACGAAGCAAGCGCGGTCTATGAAGGACAGAGGATAAATTAATGCAAACTGAAACGGATTCATAGTTGAGTGATGTGAGTTGAAAATTGTCATATTATTTGATAATTTTCAAATGTAATCGTAAAAAATAAAGTACAATAAAATTGTTTTGAATCAGTTTTTTTTTTTTTTTCATTAAGTATAATTTATAGTTATTAGGCTTGCATGATTTCGAAGTTTTGAAAACGGTTGAATTGTTAGAGTCAAGTTTATATGCCTTTATTTAAAAAAAAAAAAAAAAAAAACTTTTTTTTTTTTTTTTACAGCAGTAATCTTTATTAAATAAAACGCAAAAAGACTGAACTGCACTTTATGTATATTCATAATTTGGAGTTTATGAAAAGTGAATTACCAAATTCATTACTATTTCATTGGGAACTGAAGCAAGATGATCAGATTAGTAAGTTATTATTCAGTTAGTTTTTCTGCAAATGTATATAGAAATATTTTATGCAAGATATGTGTTCATTTAAAATATACTTTTATTTGAATCGAAACCAATCAATAAAAAGAGAAATCTGCAGGTTAAACCACTCGCGAACTTTTTGTAGCAGAATACAATCATATTCCTTTATTGCGAAACCGGGTCTTGAGAGGAGTTTTAAAATATTTATAACAAGCAGGCTACGCCCGCTTCGCTGATCGCTATATTTAAATAAAGTTTCAAAAGAATAGAATCCCTATTTATTTTTTATATCACATTATAAGTAAAAACTAAAAAAAAAAAAATTACATTGAAATCGCTTAAAACCTTGCATCGGGTAGCCGCTGCCTACGGCATCTCCTTTTCCGGCCACACTGCATCGTTCTCACTGCCTACAGAAAGGTCTTCCCCGGGCGCTTCAGTCTGGGTATATATCGACGACAGGTGAATCTGCTATTATTTAAGAACTACGGTTTCAAAAATGACTGTATCTCAGCATCTATTAAAAATTTTAGTTTTTGAAGCATGTATTTTATAGCCCTCACTTTTTACACTATATCACCATATGATTCCGACCAATAAATAAAAGAAAAAGTATATATTTTTTTTTAAAAGGAATTAAATAAATAAAAAAAGAAATAAATTTTAATAAGTTTTATCCTTTTAATATATACGATCATTTTTTTCTGATAAGTACTATAAATAAAAAAATAAAAATCCCTTTCAAAGGAATTAAGTAAGAAATATGAAAAATGAAAAAGTTGTTATACTATAAAAAATAATATATTATACATAAACATAACTGTTATAAACAAGTTTTTAAATTTAAAATTAAATATACTTAATTTTTTCTACTGCATTATCATTTGATTTTCAATAAACATCATAAATTAAAAAAAAAAAAGGTGTCGCCTTCAAGTGAATGAATTACATAATTAAAAAATAAATAGCGTAATAGCCGTTGCTAAAATACGCAGACGACTGAAATGAAAGAATAATATTCAGAAAAATGAAACAGAGAAGATAATGTTTAAAATTTAAAAATAATTTAAAAAATTCAAATTCGAAAAAATCTGGATGTGGTGCACACCTGCAGCGTCCCATGTACCCATCTGCCAAGTATTGTAGCTCTGCGATCAGTAATGTAAGCACCAGAGCGGAGACACACATATACTTCTCTTTATTTATATAGATGCTATAATGCATATCATATAATTCTTTTATTACGGACGTAACTTGGAGTTAACGGATTTTTAAAGAAACGACTTGAAAATTTCCTCTCTATAGATCTCTTCCCCTCCCCCCTCTAATAATGAATTTCTTTGAAATTTCAAACCACTAAAGAGTTTGAAAACTCCTCTACTGTCTCACTTCGTTCTAAAACAGGATAAATAAGTAACCAAATGAACCTTCTCTTTCTTTATGAGTCAGAAAATAGGCGGTATATTTAAATCACCTTCGACAGATTAGCTATATGTATCGATTGATTATATGCGTGTAAAAACGAAACGAAACTCAAGAATGTGCATGTTTTTCCATTCTAGGCTTGGCCCCCAAACCCCCCTAAAAATTTTATTTTAAAAGCTATTTTATTAATCGTAAATTACACAGGCCTACAAAAATAATGTTCGCAAAATTTTATTTGATTTGATAATTTCAGCTGATACGTATGTTTTTTGGTGTGCTGAAACCGAAAATGAAGCCAGTTTTTCTCTATCACGTATTGATTTTAGTCAATAATGGTTGTCTACCGACACAATTTCTTCATTTTTGATAACTTCTAGTATGTTTCTATGATTATTTATAATTAATCATGAAAACATACTATAAAAATTGCCATTTAATTATATTAGTGGAAGATTCACGCGAGAAATTGTGTCGGTGGACATTCTGTAAAGCGAAAAATGTATCTGTTATAGAGAAAGAGCTGGCTTCAGTTTCGGTTTCAGATCACAAAAAAAAAAAAAAAAAAAAAAAAAAAAACCACTAAGATCACCCAAAATTATCAAATCACAAATTTAGATGTAGACAGACATGTGTTATGTTATCGTTACATCTAAGTCTCTGAATAGACTTAAAAAAATATATATATATATTGCGTTATTATAGAGATTTAAAAATACATTAAATCTACTAGCATAAAAATCATAAATGTATGTATGCGCGTGCATATTAATAGGGTATTTGATTATTTCATTCATTTTCGTAACTTAGTTGGTTTTAATTCGATCTGATAAAAAAAATAGACAGGCGAGCTATTTTTCTTTAATAAGTATGAAGTAAAAAGAAAAACAAAATATTTTAAAATATGTATCTAATTTATTTTTATGATAGGTGTACATAAATCAATAACAATAAAGCTAATTTCTCTAACTAGATTAAATGGTATTTTTAAATTGAATTATATATATATATATGCAATAAATAAATAAAGAAATGCTGTGGAATTGGTTAGAGTTTTAATGATTTATCAAACATCAGTAGGAAGTAGAACTAATTAAAAGAAAAACTTCTTTGCTGATTCAGATATGATTTATAAAGCTTAAAAGAAATATTACTGTTTTTAGAATTTTGCTTTTAGTAAGAATTTCGTAATCCTTTGATTTTTGTTTTTTATTCTTCTTGAGTAAATCGAAAAGGCCTTTACAATTGTTTTACAAATATTATTTTAACAGTATTATCTTCATTCATTACATTATCTGATGATAAAACCTTTGACTACAATTAACGCAGAATTTTCTCTTATTTTTAAACAAGCATTTTAGATCATCTGTTTTAGAATCTAATTTATAATTAGTTTGCTTTTGTATTAACCTCATCCTCTCTCCTGTCAAAATCACATGGAGATTCTGGACTACGCTTTCAAAAATGACTTGCTAAAAATATTAAATACGATCCATATCCCATACCTGGAACTGGAACCCCCCCCCATCCCCCCTTCTTATTTTACATACCAGATAGAGATAGTACCGAACTAACTCATTAGTAACGGGAGGTAACTGATTTATTTCAAACTAAATAAATTATAACTTCTATTTATTTTATTATTATTTCTGTGATATGAGGCATTATTTCTTTATCATACAATGTTTCATAATTGCCTACTAAAATCTTTTTTTTTTTTTTTGTCGTTGTTCTGTGAGATGGTTCAGATTTAACTCTATGGATAAGTAAAAAAAAAAAAAAAAAAAAAAAAAAACTTTTTTTCTTTGTATTGTAAGCTATGATAATGGTTATAATCAATTATAATCGATAAAATAAAATAAGATGAAATAAATCGGACATTAAATAAAAGAAGTATAAAAGGTACATCTCTAAAAATTGTTAATTTCTATGGTTTTATGGCGGCATCATCGTTCATTTTAAAAATAAAACATTTCATTTCGAAAATATCACCTTTAAAAAACTTTAGTGGTGAACACCTGGCACCCCATTTAATCTATACATCATTACCAGATTGTTTTATTTTATACTAGCAGGCTACGCCCGCTTCGCTGGTCACTATTTTTAATGGAATCACAATAATTAATGAATTCTCAAAATTGTATTAATTTTTTATCATGTTGTTAAAAAGAGAAAAAAAAATTCTGATCGGGAAAAATGTCGCACCGGGACCCCACTGCCTTCGGCAGCGTAGACCCGTACGCTGCGCACCCGTATCCCTTCACCATCCTTATGACTTCTCAAAATTCCATGTTATTACTCATAAACTTTCATTCTTAAAAAAAGGAATTTAAAAAATATATCATTTATCATCGTGTAAAAACTCACACCTGGACCCCGCTGCCTTAGGCAGCGCATATCCATGCGCGCTTGTGAGGATATACGTGCAATGTGCACGTATATTCCTTCTCAACTCAAACTTTTATTATTAAGAAAATAAAATTAAAAAAAATATATATATCATCAGGTGAAAACTCGCACCGGATCCCAAACGCATGCGCGATGCGCGCGCACGTGTTAAGATAACGTGCGCTGCGCGCACATATTCTGAAATAAAACTTTTATTCTTAAGAGAAGAAAATTTTACAAATCATTTCTCATCAGGTAAAAAGTCGCACCGGGTCCCCACTGCCTTCGGCAGCGCACTCTCGTACTCGCTGCGCGCGACTATCCCTTCCCCACTCTTTCAGCCCCTACTAATTAACCTACATATACCAATTTTTATCGGTCTAACTCGATTAGCTGAGATGCAAAAGTAAACCTAGAAATTATTTTAATTAGTAGCTGAGATACCAAAGATAACCGATTCAGGAAACCTCAAAACGTGTCAATCAGGTGAAATCTCGAATCCCACTTTCGATAATATAAAAGTACTCTAAAATATCTTTCGATTGATGCATTAAAAATAATTTAATCATAATTAGAATTTGAAATATTGAAATCTTAAAATATTACAGCGCCATCTGACGGTAGAAATTTCTGTAATCTGCTGTTCAATTCCAAATCAACAAAGCTTTCTAATGATGTATTACTTATGAAATTATTTTAATTATTAGTTGAGATATAAAAGAAAACTGACTCAGGAGACCTCAAAAAGTGTAAATCTGGTGAAAACTTTCGATAATTTAAAAGAACTTTAAAATATCTTTCGAATGACGTATTAAAAAAAATTTAATTAGAATTTGAAATATGGAAATTTTAAAATATCTGGCGTTAGAAATTCCTGTAATCTACTGTTCAATTCCAAATCAACAAAGCTTTCAAATGATGTATTACTTATGAAATTATTTTAATTATTAGTTGAGATACAAAAGAAAACCTAATCAGGACACCTCAAAACGTGTAAATCGGGTGAAATCTCGAATTTCACTTTCGATAATATAAAAGTACTTTAAAATATCTTTCGAATGATGTATTAACATTAATTTAATAATAATTAGAATTTGAAATATTGAAATTTTAAAATATTACAACGCCATCTGGCGGTAGAAATTTCTGTAATCTTCTGTTCGATTCCAAATCAACAAATCTTTCAAATGATGTATTACTTATGAAATTATTTTAATTAGTAGCTGAGATACAAAAGAAAACCGATTCAGGAGACCTCAAAACGTGTAAATTAGGTGAAATCTCGAATCCCACTTTCGATAGTATAAAAGTAAATTAAAATATCTTTCGAATGATGTATTAAAAATAATTTAATCATATTCAGAATTCGAAATATTGAAATTTAAAAATATTACAGCGCCATCTGGCGGTAGAAAATTCTGTAATCTACTGTTCAATTCTAAATCAACAAAGCTTTCAAATAATGTATTACTTATAAAATTATTTCAATTAGTAGCTGAGATACAAAAGAAAACCTAATCAGGAAACCTTAAAACGTGTAAATCACGTGAAATCTCGAATTCCATTACTTATGATGGTCGGTTACTGGAATGTGACAGAAATGGCGTCTGCTCTTAAGATTCAATTCAAAAAATTTTCAAAATGACATATTACTTTTGAAATTATGCTAATTAGAAGCTGAGATACAAAAATGATATAAACACTATTATAAAACGATTTACGTCTGACTTTTTCGTGGTTTTCTCCGAAACTTGCGTAATTCCGGGCTGAATACTGTTCAAAATCCATAGTATGAAATATGAAAGGAGTATCAGAATTCGAAATTCTGCAAAATATAAAAGAATAAAGGCGTTCTGGGTTTTCCGTTGTTTTCTCCGAAACAACCGTTCCTTTTCTACGTTTTTGCCCCTCCCCCCCTTTCCGTCCCTTCTAATAATTTTACACTTGAAAATATCCGCAATCGATTTATCTTTCCTTGAAACCTAATAATAACAATTTCAAACGCTGTAACTCTTTTTATTTTTTTATTTATTTTTTTTTTTTCTGGCCGTTTGCTTCCCCCCCCTCCCCCTCAAGCCCTTCCTAATAAATATCACACTTTCAAAAATATTCAGAATCGAAATATCGGGCGTTAAAAAGAAATATTACGAAATTTCAACGGCATATCTCAATTAAAAAATATATAATACAAAATTTAATCTAATTTTTTTGTTTATCCACATACTTTCATGAAAATTTAACAGTAGCTTTATAATATGCTGTCTAGGCCGAATATGAATTCAAATGTAACGTGAATTAAAATTTGAAAAAAATTGAAAATTCCAATATTTTTCCCCACTACAAAACACGTGACATCTTGATCGGTTGCAATCATTTCCTTTTTCGAGGCAGACGATGGGTCTTCATGTCTGGCATTTGAAATGATGTTGCCACAGAAAATTCATACTTTAGTTAATTTTAAAAAATCTAATTGTTGTACCGATAAACCACTTGCACACTTAGATTCAGAAAAAATGCCCCTTTCATTTGGTATCGAAATTGCAACGATCGGACAAATATTTCTAATTTATTTTCCACTTTTTCTGCTTTGAGATCGCTTTTAGATTAGACATGAGTGGACATTTTAATTAATATCTCCACAACTAATTAAAATTTTTAAATTCTGTTTCGAGGAAAACATCGGAAAGGCTCCAGAGCATCCGTATGTCAATTTTTGTACTTCTGCGTTCAATAGGGGCTGAACGTATAAAAGAACAGACAGACAGACAGACAGACAGATAGACAGACAGACAGATAGACAGACAGACAGACAGACAAACCTTTCCTTTTATTATTATAGATTGGGGAAAAAAGAAGAAAGGGGAATTACTAGGGAAAATGATTTTTGTGAAACATACCTTTTTAGATTGGATTGGGTCACAGTTCTTGTATCTATGTTTTTTCAGTTTATGTCGTATGAAATTCAAATCATCAAATAATTTGTCATCAGTGGAACTCAATGTCTGAAAAAATAGTTGTAAATGATCTGCACACTGGATTGCTTCATTTATTGTTGGCATTTCATCAGTTTCTTCATTTTCATCATCGTTCGTTGTATCAGTTGACTTTATTTCAGCAACTATTTCTTTTACTGTAGGAATGCCTGAAGTCGCAATATCATCATCTACACTAATGAAATCATCAATATTTTCTACATCTTTAAACATTTCAATATTATGTATTTTCATCCATTCTGTTATTGAACAAGCATTTTCATCTGATTTGAGCGTATTTTGAAGCATAGCTTTCACAAAACAATTTCTAATGTATTCTATCGTGATTTCGTACCAGGCATCATGTATCATTCTGATAGCTTCAAGAATGGATACGTATAAAGGAATGTTCTTTTTCATTTTATTATTAAATAAAATAAGTAATTCTTGCCTGTATGATCTCTTAAAATTCTGTATTATGCCTTGATGCAATGGCAATAAGGCTGCATCAGAGTTTGGAGGTAGAAAAACAAGTTTAATATTTGTCAAATTGGGAATATTGGTGTGAGCTATTCCATTATCAATCAGAAGGATAATTTTTCGCTCTTTCTTTCTCATCTCATAATCCCAATTAATAATATAAGACGTAAAAATTTCAGCAGTCATCCAAGCTTTAAAATTCGTAACATATTCAACAGGTAGCTTTTTGATATTTTTGAAAGAGCTGGGTTTTGCCTTATGGCCGATTACTAAAAGTTTCCGTTTATCTGTTCCTGACATGTTAGTACAAATAAATATCGTGAGTCTTTTTTCAGGCAGCTCACCTTGCTTACATTTTTGCTCCTTGAATTCCTGTATCTCATTAGGGGTAATATCGTAAAATAATCCAATTTCTTCGGCATTATAAATATCGTCGTCACTATATTCATTTCTATAATCTAACCACATGGTTTCTAACCATTCTGTTGTATCATCTGATACTTCCGAACATTGTAGTGAAGATTGTTCCCTACTTATTTCTGTATAAACATTGTCAAAAATGTGCTCACTTTTATAATCTTGCCACATTTTTTGAACCCAATTAGCCATATTGTCTTTTAGATTTTGAGGCGTCTCTGTGTGTTTAACTTTTGATGCTTTGGCATAGTTGATATTTTGCCGATTTTTAAACCGATCTATCCATCCATTCGAACATGCAAAGTTTTCGTAACCGAATTCTTTGGCAAATTTACGAGCTTGAGCTTTTAAAATATTGCCGTTCAAAGGAAAACCAGCATTAATTTGAGCTCTACACCATGTAGCTAAGGCTTCGTCCAAATCTGGCTTCTCGCATTTCTTCAGGCGCTTACTTCCAGTTTTATTTTTCGCATACGCTGCTATAACTGATGCTCTACTTTTCCATAAAGATGAAATCGTAGATGATGCCAATCCCATTGACTTAGAAATGTCTACATTCTTTTCGCCATTTTCAAGCCTCCTTATAATATCCATTCTATCACCGACTGTTAACACTTTCCTTTTTAACATATTGTTAAACAATGTAAAAATATTAAAAAATTAAACTTGTCCCTGTATGTGCTGCTAAAAACTTTTTACACGTTTCCTATTTAAAACAATCTCTGAACATCAAATAACTTTTAATACTGTGCAATTCTATCCAACGTGTAATAAAAGCCTAAATCCGCTTATTCATCTTCCTCAAATGTCGTCCTCCAAACCATACACTTGTATACATAAAAAAAGCTTTTTACTTAGTCGTTCTCTTCGTAAAAATGGCAGCCTCTAGACTAGACGTTGCTGCTTCTGCAGGTTTGAAGGTTTCTCTCTCCGTCCTTTTTTCGCTTCTGCTCATTAAATCCAGGAAATACACAAAGAATAGCTCGCTATTGGAGGAAAAGAAGGTAGGGGTAGGGGAGTGAGGTGAAGTGAAACCATCGATATTCTCCTTTTTCCTAGCACGCTAAACCAGATGTAGTCTTATTTCAAATCATTCAACGTTTTATATTTTGTTCCGTCTACCGATAACTCTGTCATTTAGGATACGATAAGAAAATTGTTGGAAATTTTATATCACTGTTTCTGTTGGAAATCAATCGATTATTTATTTAATTTTTAAATAATTGCAGTTTATCCTTATTTACTTTTTACTCCCTCCCCCTTTTTCTAAAAAATTAAAATTTATAGAATATAATGTTAGCATACTTAATTATATATATATATGTATATGTTAAAAAAAAAAAAAATAATAAATAAATAAATAAATAAATAATCATGTAATGTGTGCCAGTGTATAGAGTGAATGTAAATATAAACAAATTAAAATAAACTCATGTGAAATTATTAGTGCATTCTTCATGTTTAATTAAAATAATAAGAATTTAGTAAATGAAATTTAAAAAAGTTTAACTTTTTAACATTTATTTATTTATTTTTAAATTTTAATAATCCGATGTTGACAGATTTATTAGGTTTTAAAATCACATTTGATGTTTTTTTTTTTTTTTTTTTTTCCAGTAAAAGTTAAAATAAAATTTTAATAATGATAAAATAAATATATTTGCATTCTTTATATAGAATGTGGATACTAAAATTTGTTTAATGAAGATAAAATAAAATATTGGCCATTCAAAAATTATTTTCCTGTTACGCCTGCTCTTTTAAATATTTAGCTGTTTTTCTAACTTTATCTTCAGCCCTCCGCCACCCCCCCCCTTTTTTTTTTCTGTATGAAATATTGGCATTTACTTAAAAGACCATTTAATGTTTTTAAGAAAACTGCAGAGAAATAATTATGATTTAAACTCAATAACAAAAGTTAAACTATGCGCCTTTTTTTTTTTTTTTTTTTTTTTTTTAAATACTGGTTCATTCTTTCTTTTCTTTCTTTTTTAAAATTTGTCAATTATAAATTTACAGTTACTTTAAGAAAGAATTTGGACTAATTTTGAAATGATTATTTTTGCAAAAGTATTTTAATTAAAAGTTCAGTTGTTTTTTCCCCCGTCGATATTAGAATTAGAGCCGTGTGTAAAAAAGAGTATAGTAGTACAGCATTATTTTATGAGTAAAAGTTTGTTTGAAGTTTGTTATATTTTATGTAAAAAGCCTATTCTTATAGTAGATTCCCCCCCCCCCTCATTCTCATTAATTTTCCTTTAAATTTGCCTTTTTTTGTTGTTTAGAATGTTTTCGTTATCATTCTTTTGCTTTACTGCTGAAAATTCTGCTGATACAAGTTCTTGATTTGCTAATATTCATTTGGTGCGAAAGATTCCCTCCTTTTTTTTTTTTTTTTAATTGTGATTCACCATTAATAACAATAAATATTAACTTAATAAATGCCATAAATTGAAAGAAAAAGAAAAGCAACCCAACAATCGTTTAATGTCAAAATAATAGCACGACCCTTCTTCAGGTGAATAAAGTAGGCACAAGTGAAGCAAACTAAGTGGAATGCATGCAGCAAACAAAGCAGCAACGCTTTTGCATAGTCGCCTTTTTCTACACACGGGCCTGTTTTGTTTGCATGCCGGAGGATCGTGCTATTATCTCGACCCGAAACTACTGAGTAATTTATTTATGTACTATTTGCAGTTTATGTTGTTTACATATAAAGTTTTTAATTTATTACTTATCAACATTAGTCCTCCGTTGCATTTTTTAACTGCTATAAATTACCTACGCATTCTACTCCAGGATTCGTTAGGATTTAAGCACAATTTGAGAGCTATTGCTCGTACTAAAATTATAAATCCAATTTTTCAAAATCAGGCTTATTTATTTCTAAATAAAATAAAATCATGTTTTAAGGAGAAAATAAATATAAACAGCAAGTTAAACTAAAATAAATATAAAACTGAATATTTCTCTGCGGAATATTGATATTATTTTGCTTTTGTTAGAGTAGCGTAGCATTGTTAGTAACTTTTGTGTAATTCGTGACATCAAATTTATCGGCTATCTCAGTAGAATGGTGCTACAGTTTCCAACATGCAATAATGAGTGATACCATCAGCAGTGATACCGCAGGAATCGATTTCTTCGTATTGAACCAAAAGGATAAAAATAACCTTTCAGGCAGAATAATCTGCTGTGAATGTGATGAATGTTAGTTACTCTTGTTTTAGATGCATTAGAATTGTTTGCTTCTCCAATAAACGTTATAATTACCAGACGCTGATTATAATAAAGTTTCATTTTCATCAACTTAATCAAAAAATAGTTTACGCATGCAAGAATATTTTGAACGTTATTTAATAAATGTGAAAATTTCCGTCCGCTGCCGTTCGGAGTTCAGGATATTAAAATAACTGAAACACATAAGAAAATAATACAGTCTTATTAGTGTTACAAGCCTATTTCAGCCAGCCTGCGATAAAAGTATTGTTATTATTATATAGATTAGAGGTAACCAACTCGTGGCGAAATTTAAGAAATTTATAAATTGATTTCATCTGTTACTATAACAAATATTAAGAGATTTCTTTGTCTCTGCTGAGTGAAAACAATATAGACGGACATGGTACTAACTAATGAATAAAAATCAAATAATATTATATATATATCTATCTGTTGTATTAGGGTCTTATATTTTAACATATTTATATTTAAAACTATTTGATACATATAACATATATAAAACGAGGCCCGCCGGAATGACATGCATTTCTAAAGCGGCCTCCGAAGTGTTTTGGGTTGGCGATTGGCCAGGCCTGATAATAAACCACAGAGAGAAAAAAAAATTATAGAAAACAAACATTTCAGTGAAAATTTCATGTTTAGAAATCGGTGTCTTTTTCGTATACAAGCAACTGTCCGTCAGATTGATATCCCAATACATGTGGAGGGGACACATTAAAGGAAGTACTGGTTTTTAATTACTTTGATAAAAATCGTGAATGAGAAATCGATTTTACAGGGTATATAATGTTTGCGAAAATTGGTTCTTAGTAATATCTCGCTAGGTCACACCAGTGTCTTTTTTTCAAAGGTGATAGACGGGAGATGCTGAGTTCGAACCCAAGTCGCGTCATCGATTTAGGTGTTTAGAGTACGTTTTTATCTGAAACTCGCATGAATTCGATCTGGGACCACTTAGAAGAATTCATCTGGTAGCCGAGTAGTAGTGCTCTGATCTTCAGTTGCTAGGTGCTAGGTTTGAATCTCGGTTCGGCCATGGATGTTCATAGTGATTCGGAATCCACTTACACTCGTCGGTTTTTGTCTATAATGAGCATTAATTTGGGGAAAAAAAAGGGGGGGGGACGACGACGAAATTCTTGTGAAAAAAAAAAAAGATAAAATTTAAAATTTGGCTCGTGAATCTGTTATGGTTCACATAAAATATCAATTTCCAAGATTTAGATGCGATATATATATATATTATATAGACTCTATGCCATTTTATTAAAATAGGTTTTGCAAAATTAAATATCTGGAACCTAAACAAAACATTTCTGGATGGAAAAATAAAAAATTGTCCTGTACAGGTTGGGGGAAAAAAAGAAAAAAAAAAAAAAAAAAAATCACAAAAGTTTAATATTTTTTGTTTTAGTTATTGTGCATTTATTTCTTAGAAGATCCAGATTCCATTCCATTTATCTTTTTTTGTTGTGTACCAAAATTGCAAGAAATTTCGCTAAAGTGTTTTTTTAGAAAAACAACAGAAAAAAAAAAAAAAGTTAGTCTTGAAGGCATTCTTACAGAATTCTTAAGAAATGATTTACAACCCTAACTGCTCATTTAGGATTTCAGACAACCAATTATTCAGATCTTGACCGGTTTCTCGTAATCTTCCCTTTCTTTGCAAGTTATTCTTTTAAAACTAGTCTGGTTTGTTCAAATGTTCTTTTGAAGAAAAAGAGAAGGGAGAAATCTTCCTAGTTCAGAAGAGTATGAATGAAGCTTGAGTCATAAAAAATCTGCCCTGAAAAAAAAAAAAAAAAAAAAAAAAAAAAAACTAGTTGACATAGGTGCGGACTCTGCTCAGTTCCCCATCATATTTATGTTCTCATAAATTTCTAGTGCGAGACATATTATAATCATGTTAAAAGAAATGAATTTGACCAAAGCTTGACACAGTGACAGAATGAAATCCCCGCCTAATAGGCTATCCACCGTTCACTTCGATATATTTATCTTATTCTAATCTATTAATTTATTTTGTAAGGGTCAATTTCGTTGTTTAGTTTTCATGCTACTATTTCCAATGCAATAATCCTCAAAATTCATATTTATATGAAAAATTTACAATTTCGCTATGTTGATAAAATCGTAAATTACGAATAATTTACGAAATTTTCTTATTAGAATATTTGTATTCAATCATGTTCAAACAAATATTATAAATGTAATTTTTAAGTTATCTAATGTATTTATGATCCTCAAAATGGAAGTTTATGCTCAATTTTGCCTTATTCTGACATGTTAAGTAAATCGTAAATTCCAAATAACTTACGAATTTTTTAAATTGGAAAAATCATAGTGTATGATATTCATGCCAGTATCCTAAATAATATTTCGAAAGTAGTTTGACATCTTTACGATGAAAATATCCCTCAAGATTGAGGTTTATGTGAAATTTTGCTCTATTCTGCCATGTTAAGAAATTCGTAAATTTCCAATAACTTACGAAATTTTTATATTGGGAAATTCATAGTCATTAATATAATATTCATGCCAGTGTCCTAAATGATATTTCAAAAGTAGTCTGACATCTTTACGATGAAAATCTCTCTCAAAATTGACGTTTATGTGAAATTTTGCCCTATACTGCCATGTTAAGAAATTCGTAAATTTCCAATAACTTGCGAAACTTTCAAAGTAGCATATTTATAGTTACTGATGTTCCTTCCGGCATCAAAACTGATATTTTAAAACTGGTCTGACATTTTTACAATAAAAAGCTTCCATTTAATGCATGTTTAAGTGAATTTTTGTCCTATTCTCCCATGTTAAGAAAATCGTAATTTTCTAATAACTTACGAAGTTTTTTAATTCGAATGTTGCAAATGAATAGGGTTCTTGCTAGTATCGAAAGTAATATTTTAAAACTGATCTGACCTCTCTGCGATTATTTGTTCGCGAGATATCGTGTAAATAGACTAACAAACTACCGGACTAACACACTAACGGACTGACACACTAACAGACACCATACAAATTTTGTCATTTTCGGATTCCTCACACCTGAAAACGCATAAAAAAGTCAAAAAACCGAGTTCGAAATTTTTCACGATTACCAAAGTTCCCCATACCTATAGTATGATGGGAACTAAAAAAAAAAAAATAATAATAATAATAATAACAATAAATGAAAATAAATATTTAAATAAAAGTCATTTCGAGTAAACTGAACTAATTTTTCTCTGCATACATTCATAATCTTCAAACTGGGCACCATCAGACATCAGTGCCCGAGAGGTTCTGCTTTCAAAGTTGGTAGACGAGAAGTGCCGAATTCGAGCCCTATCACGCTCGTCGCCCTAGCCTTTCGAAATTTTCAGTCCCCCCCCCCCTTTGTTTTTTAACTCGCCAGAATATTGGCTAGGCCCCTTAAAAAGCCCCCTTACCCCGCTTTTTTTTTTTTTTCAATCTGAGAAAAATACATTTTGTGATTCCCAGACTGTGAAGCAAAACCATTACGCCTAAGTTTTATGCATATTCGTTTTTTTTTTTTTTTTTTTTTTTTAATTCAAAGTATGTTGCATTGCCATCAATTGAATAAAAATAAAATAAAATTTTAGGCTGCCCCCCCCCCTCCTTTTTTTTTTTTTTGTTTTTCTTTTGGAGAGAGGGAAGCTAAAATTCAGTTCACTCTAGTGAAATTCATTCATTCATTCAGTTCGGGGACAACTTTTTGAAATTTCATGATACTTGTTTGGGGTTTTTATATAAGTAGCTGAATGCATTTCACTAATAAGTTATGTAAAAGAAATTTCGTTACCGCGTACGCATGCTCATTTAAAGATTATTTGGTAAAAGTGATTATATTTCATCAGCTATTTAATATTTCTAATTGTAGTATGTTGTGTTTCATGTAGTATGCCAAGTTTTCTGAAAATGTCATTGCACTGGGTTGAGTGGCCTGTGTGTTATAATAATAATAAAAATTTGCTTTTTTTTTTTTCTTTTTTTTTTTGAAAAGATTTTTAATAAACTTTTATATTTTAATCAGTATACGTGCTATTTAGATAAAAATGAATACAAATAATTGACAAAAGTCTCAACTAAAACATATTTCAAGCATTATTTTTTACAGGGTGATCACAAACATTATCTATTTTTCTAAGTTGTTACTTGATCCCCTTTGGCACAAAACCTTCTCTACACATGCTCTTTACACCCTTGAACTTTCAAGAGAATTCACCAAGTATTCTTTAAATATTCGTCACAACATCAATATTAAAAAGTATTTAAATCTTATGGTCATTACAATGTGTATGAACATAAAAACAAACGAAAAAAGAAAAATATATATTTATTTAATACTTTTATATTTTGATTTTTCTTTCCTTTGATTGATTTAAAAAAATAAATAAAAAAAAAGAGGGGGGGGGGGTGTGTTTCATGAAATGTGTTCATCATAATTCTTTTCCTTTTGTTATTATATTAATATCTGGTTTAGGCATTTTTCTAGTTTTATTTTCCTTCTATTTTATTCTTTTAAGTATTAGGTATATTTTAATATGGCATATTAGTATAAATTTTTACACGTCAGTTCTAATGATTTAATCTTGTTATAATATGCTATGAAAATTCTGAGTTTTGTGGTATATATTACAAACCTTTCATACACATACAAATCATATCGATAGAAAGAAAGAGGGGAATGCGATACAGTGGAACCCCGATCTATCGTTCCCGCATCCATCGTTTTCCCGCATTGATCGTTTTATTTCTATGGTGCCTGCACAAATTGTTTTTAAATAATGTTAACGAAACCCGCATGCATCGTTCTTTTCCCGCATCCGTCATTGTAAAATTTTTCTCCTGACCTTGTAACAATTTTCTCCTGAAGGTCAAGCGGTTGCATATGGCATATAGACTGGAATTACTTATTTCATCCTAAAAAAAGTATTTAAAAAAAAAGTATTTAAAAAAAATATTTTTATTAATTTAATCATAACTTTCACTTTAGTGAAAGGATATAAAAATATTTTAGTTCTTTTTTCCTGTTTTGAAAAAATAATTACTTGTAGCAACAGTAACTAAGTATTTGCTCTATGAATTCTTTAAAACTATTTTAAAAGTGATATTTTGACAATATCAGTAGTATATTTCGTTAATTAAATTTACAAGCTATATTATTAATTTAAGCAAATATTATTAAATTATGATATATATATATTTTTTTTTTATTATTTTACTTTAGAATATAATGAATAATCTCAATTACATGAAATATATAATAGGTTATTGTTACTAGTATTATATGTGATTAAAACAAACTAAGAAGAAGCTAATTTGTATTCGAATTCTAATTAATTTTTTCTTATAATTATGGCTTAGTGTTTCTTATTTAAGAGAACTGTACACCTTCACTAAAAATTTTGACACGTTATTTTATTTTATTTTTAAATAACTATTAGAAATTAGAAGTAATTTTTTTAGAAAAATAAAATTTGTAAGGTAATTATGTGTGGTATTTTACTTTGTCTTATGAACATTTTTTTGTTGGAAAGTTTTAAAAGTCAAACTAAAATCGTTTCAAAAAGTGAAATACTTTGCTTTATATTTCTCATTTTAATATATTTCTTCTAAAATTCTAAATTTTATTCACAAAAAATAATAATATCACTTTTTTTTCGAGGTGAGGGGGAGGATACATTTTAGTTTTAGGTACTACAGAAGTCAAAAATAAAATAATAATATAAACAAACATGGTAAGCGAAATCTCATTTCATTCCTTGAGCATCTTTGTACAATTTGAAGTGCAAGACGGATAAAACACAAATCTGTAAAATAATTATATTAATAAATATCTTTGTAACCACAAAATTTTATATTGTGGTTACTGATGGCAAACTCAAAGGGTATAAAATTAATTCGCAAAACTTGGCGTAAAAAGTTATCGAAAGATTTTCAATATAATTCAATTCATTAAACTTGGAGATAAAAAATATCTGTTAAATTCTTTTTAATAGTTTTACTTGTACAATTTGACTTGTAAATTTAACAATACGTGATTTTTTTTTTTTTTTTTTTTTTTTTTTTTCCCATTTGGAGAAAGCAGCTGTTATACATATATATTTTTTAAGTATATACTCTTTTATTTACATCTTAAAGGGAAAAAAAAAATGTATATTTTTTGTGATAAACTCTTGAAATATTTTTTTAATCGAAAAACTTTGAGCATCCATATATATGGACTTCCCGGAAATAATTATTCTTGCGTGTTGTGATTGTCAGGAAGTAAATAAATCAGAAGCGATAATGGCTGAGAGATCTTAACCCCACTGTATGAGGTTAAATCAAATTCTCGAATTCGACATCAGATATCATTCTGTACAGTTTAATGCTTCTTTTTTTCCCACTTCTCCGGTTTAATAAATGCAAGAAAGGCGAGCTATCAACTCTAAATATATTCTCTTTCGCTGCTCATCGCTCTACAAAGCCTCCGAAACAGTGAAGAAAAAAATCAGCGCTTCAATTTGGCGACCCTCTTTGGCGGTTGATTATTGAGATCATCTCAGGTGAAACCGCGCACTTCGCGGTCACCATGGTAACGTTGGGATAGAGTGAAAACTTCGGAGTCAGTTTTTCTTTCTTTTCTACTTCTCAACGATAACGATTCTGTTGTGAATGAGGGAGCTCGCACTTTAACTCAGGGTTGCCAGTAGCGTAGCGCTCACTTTCGCCGCTTGTTTTTATTTTATCCATATTAAAATGGGGGGATTCATAAAAGAAAAAAGTTGATGGGTGGTATGAAGTTCTCCTGTCTTGCTCTCTCTCTTTTAAACGGTTTGCTTTTCACGCTTGTTTATTTCGTAAGGGAGGGATTTGTAAGTTTTGCATGAAAGGCAAAAGATGATGGAAGTCAGAAGAATTAAATTCTAACAAGTGAGCAGAAATCGCGTCACGTTTACTCTAAAGAGAGATGACTGCAACTCATTGACGCCGTGGAAGAAAAAAAAAAAAAAAAAAAGGTGCTGCGAATCATTTACAAAACGTTGATTTTGATTACTGATCTAATCGGGATTGGGGAGAGAGTATGAATATTATACCGTAATTAGATATGTAATTGAAAAAAAAAAAAGTTGCTAATTGGAAGGGTTAACGTTAATGATGCAAGGGATTTGAATTGTTTATGTGATTCTGCATTTGTTTTTTGATATTAAAAAGAACGGATATGAATGCGAAAACATGCTTCATCACAAGTTGAATAAATTTAAAATGAAGGTTATTATCGACGTACCCTTTCTTCTTTTCTTCCCTTCTGTATTTAAAGATGTATAAATTATTTTACAGTTTGATATGTTAATTATATATTAATAAAGGAAAAAGCTTTAATTAACTTTTAAGATCATAGTATCTTTCACTTTGTATTTTGGCTTAAAATGCCAATTTAAATCTTTAGGAATTCCATTTTATGTCATATTGTAGTTAGCTGGTGATTAAAAAATACACCAATAAATTTAATAAGTTTACTAAAGTACCTGTTGAATCCAAGTAAAATTTTTATTTCTATATTTTGATACAAATCGCATAGACATCTACCATTGACACAGAGATGATTAAACACGTGATGCTTTGGTAAAATATGTTTACGTTATTAAAACACGTGAACTGACATTTTTTTTTTTATTGACATACATATAATGAATACCTTTTCAAACATTGCACAAGAAGAAATAATGTATAACATGAAAAACAAGAAAATTTTGAAAAATTATTGAGAATCCTTATATTGAAGGTATACAACATTAACGCAATATCAGGCGCTTTGATTGAGTATTGTATGCAAATAGGTGTGATTTATGTTGCACTGTATAAATTTGCCAAAAATTTATAATACACGAAGTCCAGTTGCACCAAATAAGACATTACAAATGAAATACATAAGAAAATATGGGGGAAAAAACTCTTAAAGAATAAAATCTACAAGAATGAAGAATTTTAACGAATATCTGATAAGTAAATTAACACCTAAATTGACGTGCAAATTATTACAGTTGCAAGATTTATAAGAGAAAAAATATTATTGAAAATTTTCAATTTTTTGAATTAAAAAATAAGTTTTTTGTTAAATTGAAATAAATAAATAAATAAATAATTTTTTTGTTATTATATTGAAATATTGATACAAACCTTTGTATAATTATATTATTACTATTTATTTACAAACTTTTGTATCGGTGTTTCAATAATTAAAATTTCAATTATTGAAGATTTTCAATTTTCTTAATTGAAAAGTAAATTTTTTGTTAAACTGAAAATAAATAAATAAATAAATAAAGTAAGTAAAAATAAATAAATAAATACATTTGTTTCTATTATATTGAAATATTGATACAAACTTTTGTATAATTATATTATTATTAAACACACCCGTCACATTTATGAATTATCACATGCTTTCAAATTCATAATATAATCGATAGCTGTTCAATTCATAATTTATTATAAATATGTCGAACGAAAAGAAGTTCTTTTATATAACTTCTTCATATTTAAACAGTAAGAGTTCAAAAACAAATTTTATTTCCTTAAATCTACAGAACTTCCACTTCGTAGAAGTTTTATACTGGTGTGCGGAAGAATACATCACCAATCAGAATCTGTGATTAAGATATTGGGATTCACGATGGTCAACCCCATTTTTGAGCATGTCAATATACTCAAAAATGAGTATATGGGATATTTTCAAATTTGAATATATTTGTTTCGGAGCAATTTTAACACAATTTTGCTTATTTTTGAGAAACATTTTTTTTTTTTTTTTTTCAGTGTAAGGTGGTTTGTTTAAAAATATTACTATTAACAATAAAGTTATCTAAGATCTGTTTATATAATTGTTTACAAATTGGCATAATTATTAGGTTATTTATCAACATAATTTACCAACAATCAGTTTAATCCTTTCTACTATATACCACCATTCCCCCCCCCCCCAATAAATATTGTAAATAATAATAATAAAAAAAAAAGGGATTTTTATTTTAAAGGAATTAATTTAAAATGAAAAATAAAAAGTTGTTATACTATAAAAGTTATACATAAACATAACAATTTATTTCTATTGCATTACCATTTAGTTTTCAATAAATATAATAAAAAAAAAAAAAAAAAAAAAAAAAAAAAAAAGACAGATTTCGCTTTCAAATGAATGTATTAAATAAAAAATAAATTACGTAATAGGCGTTGCTAAGATACACAGACGATTACAATGGAAGAATAAATTCATGAAAAATGAAACATAAAAGCCAATATTTAAAATTGAAAAAGAAAAAAAAAAATAATAATAATAATTTTAAAAGTTCAAATTCGAAATTTGAAAAAATCTCGATGAGGTGCACACCTATGCAGGGTCCCGGGTACCCGTGTGCCAAATTTTGTAGTTCTGCGATTAGTAGTGTGAGCAACAGAGCGCAGACACACAGACATACACAGAGACTCTTTAATCATATAGATTATATAGAATGACTGCGTTGAAATGGAAAGTTTTAGATGATTTCCCCCCCCCCCGTAAAAACAGATAAAAATTTCACAAAATTGGGCCCCCCAAAATCAAAACTTGAATCGAGTCCTGAAAAAAGAGCCACAGATACACAAAATTACAGCTGCTGATACTCAAAATGAACGGTGACAGAATAACTTTACGTTATAAATCGTTTTTGTAAAAATACGATCTTAGAGTTATATAATTTTGCATACATATCCACTGAAATGCATGAAGATAAAATTTCTCAAAAAGCTATTTAAGTGAATAATAATAAAATATATATTATATATATATTTATATATTTAAATGTTTACTGCTAGCTAGTTTTTAATTTTCTCCCCCAATTTTTCATTATAATAGTTTAAGAATATATTCTAAATATATTTGGGTGGTTTGTAACTTTGGAAATTGATTGATAAGTTAATTTTTAAAAAAAATTTTTTAGATCTGAATGCTAAAGAATAATTTGCATGAAATTTTAGCATTCAAACCACACACACGTACAAAGAAAAAAAAAATCAATCCATAAAGTAATAACTCGATATTTTAAAATGTGTTGTTAAACTAGGACAAGTAACCGATAATTGATCAGTAACACATTTAAGTGTTAAAAACAATAATCATTGTGTTGATGCAGTATTGTGTTATTGATGAAAAATAAAAATAAATCTAATATCCAATGAAATTTATAAGGGAAAAATTACTCTTGCTATGTACATTGTTATTGAAAGTAAAAACACAAAGAAAATGCAGCTTCTAACGATATCAAAAGTGAATACATTCTGTTGTTGTTCTGTTATTTACTGAATTGTTTTATTAATCTTGCAGCATAAAGTTAAATTTAATACCATAAATATTAATAAAATATAATAATAGGTTCAATAAGTGCGGTATGTAGTTCATTTCTGTTTGTTTTAAGTTAATGTTAAACTTTTAAATTAAATAGGTTTAAAGGGGTAGTCAACGTTGAAAGTATCCAGTAATTGACCAGAATGGGTCAACTATTAAATTTTGTCTATTTCCATCCATTCTTTTTTTTTTTATACCTTAAGTAAATACGTAGATTTTATTAATTCTTATATATACTGATTAGTATTTAAAGAAATTTTCAAAAAAGGTGTCTATGGCTATATTAGGGGAAAAAAAAAAAAAGATGTTAAGAAATTTCCATAAAATGGTCAGTTATGTTCACCCTATAATAATGTGAAATCGGAGGAGACATTTAAAAACTAGCTAGATTGAAACATTAAAAAAAAAAAAGAAAGAAAAAAAATTTTTTTTTTTAGTTTTATTATTATTATTTTTAATTTAAATAGTTTTCCAGAGAATTTAATAAGTTTAATATTGTTATATTAATACAGTTATGCAAAATTTTATAACTCTAAATGAGAAATTTATCAAAATAATTCATAATATCCATCATTTACTTATCCAAGAAAAATATTTTAAATGATTTATAAAGAGGTTCTTCTTCTTCTTCTTTTTCTTTTTTCTGTTGTCTATATTCAATAGAAAAAAGTATTGTTTCTTAAAAATTTTCGATTTCGGGTTTTCAATGGATTTACATGTTTTGAGAGTTCTAAAACATGACTTGACCACTTTTAGAAAATGCCTGTGTGTGTGTGACAAAAATTTTGTGGCAATTGTATCTCAGGAACTATTGGAGAGAATTTTATACAAAATTATATGTAGTTACACCTTGGCATAAATTAGTGCCCATCAGCTTTTGGTTAAAATCGTCCGGCAGGTGGCGTTGTCATCCTGTTTTTTTCTTGAGACACTGTATTAGAAAGGGACGGGACATTGGCGTGCCTTTTTTTTTTTTTTGACAAAATCCTCCTTTTTAGTGCCAGTTGTTCCATTGCTTAACATTACGCTGGGAAGAAATTTCTATTATTTTACGTCATAACTAGAGAAGAACTTATTTATTACTTTTTTTACTTTGTTTGGAAATAAATAACTTTAATTTTAAAATATTTTTAGAAGATAAAAATACATTACTTATTTTATATCATGTTTTAATTACTTTGAATTCTCTTATTGCTTGCTGTTTTCTGTATTTATTTCCTAACACGTGAGATAATTACATTATTTATTTGCTAGCTATCAGTTTTTAAGTTCTGTTTTGCGACATATTTAATAACTGAGATCTGCACGTATTTTTTCTAATTGACATATATTTTTCTAATATTTTTTTAAATACATATTTACAATAACTATATTAAAAACAATTTTTTGATTATTTGCTAGTACGCAGAATGTATCCTTTTTCTTAAAACAAAATGATAAAAATAAAGAAAATAAGGTGTACATTTTTTACTAGCATATAAAATATAGATTTCTTTTAAATAATATTTGCCATAATAAATTTTATAAATAATATTTAAATAAATTATTATTTTTATTTACATAATATTTTTAAAAACTAAAAAATGAACAAAATTAATTAAATAAGCGAACGCAAATAAAATAAATAAAAACATTTCTAAAAATATTAGTTCATATTTTTTACAAATTATTAGTAATTAAATTTTTATTTTTAATTATTAGTTATTATTTTTACAAAAATAAATAATTACATCATTATTAATAATAACGCGTAATTTAAATAAATAAAATATGCATTTTTAGCTTGTAAAAATATTAAAATATTTTTATAAAATAATAAAAATAATATCCTCTCTTCTGCCATAGTTTTACATTTATTCATGAATTACTCGACAGAAACTAAGATTACCATATTTTTGTTAATTTTTTTCTATCCTTTTTAAATATAAAATGTATGTCCTTAGAAAAAATAGAGTATAATTACTTTCACAATCAACATATTTTGCTTAATATAGAAATAAATAACAAAAAAAAGTCCTCTGTTTTCCGATCGGAGTTGAAAAAATAACGATACCTTATCGAAGATTTAAAAAAATTCGTTTTTTCTAAGACGAAAACAGTTACATATTTATATTCTGCATTGCTTTCTGAACAAATTTAATACATCCCTCCCCCCCCCCCCCCCCATTTATGTTGTATAGTAAAGTGTCAATCGCGAAGAAAAAAGTATTACGTTCTATGGGGATCGCTCCGATTTCGCACTAAGATGGCCGACTTTCCGTCAATGTCCAGCCTCTTCCTAATATAGGGTCTCAAGTTTTTTCTAGAGAATATTATGTGAGACTGAACATTGACTTTTCTACGAAATTTGCCATGTAAATGCCAATTGCTGCATTGCTTGCAATTATGCTGAGCAAGAATATTTGTTATTCTGCTTCATATTTGCAGCAGAATTTACTATGGATTACATTACATTATCAGCAGTTCACTTGCTTTTGTTTTAAAAAATTTCTAAAGCATGAAATGTTTTAATTATTATGTATTACGTTTTAAATACTTTGGCTTTTGTTACGTTGCATGCTAGATTTTTTATATACCGGGCGATCCAAAAGTCAGGACAAACTTTAAAAATTAATAATTCGAAAACGAATCAAGATACAAAGGTACGGTTTGCACCAAACGGATGAAAATGGAACCGGGTTTTGTGTGGCAAAGAAAAAAAATAGTTCTGTTGGCGACCAACAGATGGCTCTATAGTGTTTTATTTCACCAAAAGAGGATTTACAAATGAAAAAAAATGTTGCCAACTTACAAGTCAGCTTAATTACAGTTAATTAGTAATACTACAGTAACTGTTCAATGTCCATCATCCAGAAGTGCAGATGTGAGACGATTCACCACATCGTCCGCAGCATTTTGTAGCATTTCTTGCATTATGGCAGACACATTTTGGCAGATGGCATCTTTCAGTGCTGCTAGTGATGCCGGTTGGTCGCGGTACACTTTTGACTTTAAGAATCCCCATAGGTAAAAGTCACAGTGTGTCAGATCGGGAGATCTTGGAGGCCATGCGTGATTAAAGTAGCGACTGAGAATGCGATATTTCGATGCATATAAGCTTCGACTATCGTTACCTGCTGTAGTTGTTCCTTTTTATATCGTTTGTTGATTTGCATAATCTTACATCAGAAATCCGACAGCGCCATCTGTTGGTCGCCAACAGAACAATTTTTTTTTTTTTTTTTCATAGCCACACAAAACCCGGCTTCTTTTGCATCCATTTGGTGTAAACCGTATCTTTGTATCTTGATTCGTTTACGAATTATTCATTTTTAAAGTTTGTCCTGACTTTTGGATCACCCGGTATTTTAATGTACTTTTTATTTAAATTATCTGATTGATTATTTTACAAATAGAATAAAAAAAATTTGACACTAAACGTAAAAATTTAGCGTGTATTTGTCTAATATATTTTAAAATACATATCTCAAATAATTATAAAAAAAATATTTTGTAATTGTTAATACGCAAAATGTATCTACTTTCTTAAAATAAAATGATAAAATTAAAGAAAATAAGGTGTATACATTATTTACAACATATGAAATATAAATTTCTTTTAAATAATATTTTTCACAATAAATTTTATAAATATTTAAATAAATTATTATTATTTTTATACATAATAATAATAAAATAAATGAATAAATAAACAAAATCAATTAAATAATCAGGCGTAAATAAAATAAATAAAAATATTATATATATATATATATATATATATATATATATATATATATATATATAAAATTGCCATATTTTGTTAAAAATTTTCTATCTGTTTTAAATATACAATGTATGCCATCAGGAGAAATAGGGTAGAATTATTTTCACAATTAACTATTTTGTTTAATATGAAATTTGCAACAAAAATTTTTCTGTTTTCCGATCGGAGTTGAAAAAGTTACCATATCTTATTGACAGAAAAAAAAAAAAATCGTTTTTCTTCAAATTTATTTTTTCTAAGACCAAAAAAAAAAAAAAAAAAGCATATTTATATTCTGCATTGCTTTCTAAACAAATTTAATACAATTTTCTTTATTTATGTTGTACAGTAAAATGTCCATCGCGAAGAAAAAAACATTACGTTCTACGGGGGTCGCACTGATTTGGCACTAAAATGGCCGACTTTCCGTCAATGTCCAGTCCCTAGTTTTTTTCTAATTCTTTAACATGGGGGTATAGGACAAAATTTCGAATAAATGTGCACAATGAGAAATTTATTTAACGATTCATTAGAAACTTAATAAAAATTATTAATAATTGTAATCGTCAAAAAAAAAAAAAAAAAAAAAAAATGGACGCGTAGGAGCAAGACTTCTCCCCTGGGTGAAATTCCACAACCCAGAGGGGGTAAAATTTTCATTATGGCTATCTTTCAAAAGAGCTTGTCATTACTTTTAAAACAAATAGTTGAACAATTGATCTGTGATAATTTAAAACAAAGCTATCGATTTGGTTTAATTTTTAGGAAAAAAAAAAGTCCTTCCGACTCATTCGGAAGGGTAGGTTGATTTCTTTTTACTTATCAAGTAGCCACCATACATATGGAGTTTTAAGCAAATCAGTTCATAAATGCATTTTTATGTGAATTTAAAATTTTCAAGTGGCGGGCACTTGGAAACAAAATGGCAGGCCAAGATGGTAAACAAATATATCAAATTGCACTTGTGAGCTGAGTCTACTCTACAAATTTAGTTCGAATTAATTCAGAATCTTAAAAGCCATCGTGTTGAAAAATTAAGTAGCCGCCACTTGGATCAAAATGGCGGAGCAAATTGCTCAGTGATCAAATCCAAGATATTTGTAAGATAAGTCCTCTGTCCAACTTTGGTTTTAATAAATTCAGTATTTCAAAAGTTATTGTTATGACAAATTTTCATGTGGCAGTCTAAGTGGCTGCAACTTGGAAAGAAAATACTGAAGCAACTCGCCCAACGAAATCATCCAAGATATTTTTTTTTGATAAATTCACTATCCAACTTTAGTTCAAACTAATTCAGTATTTCAAAAATTATCGTGATAAAAAGTTTTCAAGTGGCACCGTGATTTCAAGTGGTCACCGCTTGGAGATAGAAAAGCGAAGTGAGATGTTCAGCGAACTTATCTGAGATATTTGAATGATAAATCCATTACCCAAATTTGATGCGAATTGATTCAGTATTACAAAAGTTTTCATAATGAGAAATTTTCAGGTGGCAGTAACTTGGAAATAAAATTGTGGAAGAGAATTATAGGATAAGATCACTGTCCAACTTTGGTTCGAATTGCTCTAGAATTTCAAAAGTGATCATGTTTATAAATTTTCAAGTAATAGCCTAATATCAAGTTGTCTTGCTTAGTTTATAACATTCGCCCTTTGTTAAAAATGGCGGATAAAGTTCATTAATAAACTTGGTTATGAGCCTTGTATAGTTTATGCATACATCAAAATTCAACCAAATCCTGTCTTAAATGCGCTTTTTACCGTGTGAATTTGAAATTTTCAAGTGGCCTAAACTTAAAAACAAACAGGCGGGGCAATTTGGTTAAGAAACTCACTCAAAATATTTATAAGATACGTTCACTGTCCAAATTTGGTTCGATTTGGAGTATTATTTCAGAAGTTATCCTGATTTCAACTTTTCAAGTGGTAGCCTGATTTCAAGTGGCCCCGCTTAGAAGATATCCACCACTTTGTTAAAAATCGCGGATAAAGTTTATTAATAAACTTAGTTGAGACCCTTATATGGTCTATGTATACATCAAAATTCAAATACATTCGGAATACGCTTTTTACGATGCGAATTTGAAATTTTCAAGTGGTCTTCTCTTGAAAACAAAATGGCGGAGCAACTTGGCTAACAAACTCATCTAAGATATTTATAAGATAAGTTCACTGTCCATACTTGGTTCGGTTTGGAGTATTATTTCGAAAGTTATCGTGATTTTAAATTTTCAAGAACTTGGTTGAGACCCCTCCATGGTCTATGTATGCATCAAAATTCAAATTCGGAATAAGCTTTTTACAATGTGAATTTGAAAATTCCACGTGGTCTCCATTTGAAGACAAAATGACGGAGCATTTTGGTTAACAAACTCATCTTATAAGATAAGTTCACTATCCAAATTCGGTTCGATTTGAAGTATTATTTCGGAAGTTATCGTGACTTTTAATTTTCAAGTGGTAGCCTGATTTCAAGTGGCCCCGGTTAACTTAAGATAAATGACGGATAAAGTTCATTAGTAAACTTAATTGAGACCCTTATGTGGTCTATATTTACATCAAAATTCAAGCAATTCCGGCTTTAAATAGACTTTTTACAACGTGGATTTGAAATTTCCAAGTGGCCGCCACTTGAAAACAAAAAGGCGGAGCAACTTGGTCAACTCGTCCAAGATATTTATAAGATAAGTTCACTGTCCAAATTTGGTTCAATTTGGAGTATTATTTCGGGAGTTATCGTGAAGACAATATTTTCATTATATATATATATATATATATATATATATATGTACACACACACACACACACACACACACACACACACACTAAGCGACCAAAAAAAAAAAAGCCGCACTGCAGAAAAATTGACTTATACCTTTTGGGTTTGTAATAATTAAAAAACTAATGATTGCAACAAATAAAATTGTTATGTTTGTATAATACGGAAGTCATAACATGATACCTATGCACATTTTCGATTTAATAATTCGTTTTGTTACACTCTACGAAATATTTAATAAAAATCTACATAAAATTTTCTTTTTAAACGTAATATAATAAACATATACTTTGTATTCTATCATGGTTTATTATATGAAATGGAAAAGTGCTATTTTAATGTATGAAATAAAGCTATTTATTTGTTATATCTAAACCATTATTTAATAAAAATATGTATTCTGGATTGGATAATTCCGCCTTTGTATGGAATTATTGCTTTAATGCGCAATGTCATAGCATTTTACAGTTTTTTTTTTTAACATGAAACTCAGAAATTTCACTGTGCTACATATCATAAATATTTTTTTCTAGTTCTTTCAAAGTTGTAGGCTACAAATTTCTAATCCCCCCCTCTTTTATAGACTAAACATTTTCAAGCGGATTGAGGTTAGGACAATTTTCAGATCTAATAAAGAAGAAATTCTGCGATATTCTTTGTGGGATTTAATTTTAAGTAAATAAAGTTATGATAACTTACAAAATTATAGATGCTCATGAGAATGGATAAGTAATTTTAACAACTTGAATCAAATAAATGTATCACAAGCGCCTTATAACAAGGTGCATTATCATCTTGAAATGTTGATTATGGAAGAGTCTGAAATACCCCCAAAGTAGTCGGTCAGGTATCAATTTTTTAATGGCCAAGTTTTATTTCGGGTTAATTGATCCCTTGAACATGAAAATTTGCCAGACACACCGAAAAATGATGCATTTTCCTATCATAGTGTACGGGGAATATGTCATTGTTTCAAAAGTGCGATTTTCATTAAGTCAGTCACATTTTCGTGATCAGATCTGCTTGTTTCCCTCAGTTTGAAATAAGTTAAACTTGAGTTAAAATAAGTTAAACAACTTCAGTTCAATAATTAATTGATCCTTTTTTAATTTTTTTAACCATCTAATGTCTTGGTTTTCTAATTCTTTTCGTTAAGAACGAATTTTTTTCAGATTTTCTGGCAATTAAACTTGCTTTGTTTAATTGTTATTTCACTGTATTTAGATAAATTATGTTACTAAACACTTTTCTGAATCCCTGCTATGTTCTAAATGTAATACAAACTGATTTTTTAAGCGCTGGCTTTTTAACTTGCGATCATCTCGACTGGATGAGTAACGTGGTCGCCTAAGGACAAATGTGCAGTTTAAACAGCCAAAAAATATATCTTACTAAAAAACCAGATCACTAATATTTTGTTAACATTTAATTATTTTGACATCCCACGTATTAAAATATTATTTTTTTTTATTTTCGCTCTAAAATTAATATTTTTTGTGGTATTGTTCACTGCCTTATTCTTGCCATTTTTGAAACAAAAGTATAATTTTCCGAACAATTACATCTTGTTTTTAACGCTTCGCTCAATCTTAAATTGCACGCGGAACACAACGTAATAAAATCTGTTCAAAAATTTACATTTGAAACAATAAAATTAGCGATTACAAAAAGAAAAATGGAAAATATCGAAGTGCGGCTTTTTTTTTTTTTTTTTTTTTTTGGTCGCTTAGTGCATATACAGGGTGTTCCAAAAGTCCCCCCCACTCCTAACTTGAAAATGAGTCGGATTTATGAAAAATTGCGAAACACATGTTCAATGCATTCGTGAGGGACCTCTTTTGGTGAAAAAAGTTTGGACTTGGGGGTGGGGGGGGGGGGTAGGGGGCCGCTAGGGAGGGCAGCTTTAAAATTTTAAATTGGAAGGTACATCTTGTGATACATCCTTAGAAACATCTTTTCAAAACAATGAATTTGATATAAATAGTTTCGCCCTACGGTGATTATTACAGGAGATACATGAGTTTTTAGACTTTTGAAATGTGGATTTTATACTTACGTATCCCCTTTAATAATCACTACAGAACAAAACTATTTATATCAAATTCATTGTCTTCAAGAGACGTTTCCAGGGGTGTATCACAAGACATACCTTCCCATTAGAAATTTTAAAGTTGCACTCCTACCACCCCCTTGCCCGAGCCCAAACATATATCTCTTGTGATATATCCCTGGAAACATCTTTTCAAGAAAATGAATTTAGTATAAATAGTTTTGTCCTGCAGTGATTATTAAAGGGGATACATACATATAAAATCCACATTTCAAAAGTCTAAAAACTCATGTATCTTCTTTATTAATCATCGTAGGGCGAAACTATTTATAGCAAATTCATTTTCTTGAACAGACGTTTCCAGTGATGTATCACAAGACATACCTTCCTGTTTGAATTTTTAAAGTTGCCCTCCCTAGTGACTCCCCTAGCCCCCCCCCCCCCCCCGAGTCCAAACTTTTTTCACCAAAATAGGTCCCTCTCGAATTCATTGAACACGTGTTTTCCGACTCATTTTCGAGATAGGAGGGGGCTGTGGGACTTTATAACTCCCTATATATATAGATAAACGGAGTGATTGCAATAGGTCGATTTCTAAAGAAATGAACCTTAAAAAAAACCGCATTTTTTAAGATATCATTAGTAGAGGCATAAGATCAACCCCTTTTTTTTTTTTTTTTTTTTTTTTTTTTTTGACATTTAGTGTTGTTATACTTCTATGAGAAAAAAATCGTCTGCATTCACCAGGATAAATAATTTTAATAAATTATTTATACTGAGTGAATTTGTATAGGAAAATATAGAAGAAATTTTTGTGATGGCCACAATGTACTATTTTTTATTTTATTTTATTAATTATTATTATTATTATTATTATTATTTTAAACTTATATGAGGAAAAAGTGAAATGTTTGTGTTTGGTTAATTAGAAATTAAAGAAAATAACGAGTAAAGAATTACGTTGAAAAGTAATAATAGTGTTATATATTTATACAGATGTAATAGGAAATCCAGAGGATTGTCATTATGAAAATTATTAGAAATGGTAATTACTCTCTCTTACCCGTACTGTAGACGAAATATTGGAGTCCAGTTTTTCAACGTTGCCTTCTAAGGTTCCCATAATACTTATATCAAAGTTTTAGCGGTTGTTCTTTGTGTCTGTCATTATATAACTTAAAAAGAGGTTAAATATTAAAAAAAAGTTAAAATTCAATATTTTAAAAATATGATATGATATAATACCACTTGAAAAGTTTGACTGGGAATCGGAAATTTTTAGAGATTTATGGGCAAAATGCTCTGAGTAAGTCGATTTTTTTTTTTTTTTTTTAATTTAATAACGATCTTAAATGTTTTATGAATGTATACACAATATTAAAACAGAGGGTTGATGGGGGCGGCAGCCCTCTTCACACATTGAAATAACCGAAACAAATCTGTTGCTTTAACTTCCTGTGTGAAAAAGAAACTAGCGAACTACACCAGATCTTTTTGTGTCATCTTTTCGATCTTTTTCTTTCTTTCTTTCTGATTATATATATCTGTATATATATATATATATATGTATATATATATATGTATATAATTTAGGAAAATTTTTTCTCAATCTTGGTTTTTCTACCTGATACAAATAAATTAAAGGAATTAATTAATGGATAAAATAAGTTAGATCAATTAGCAATTTAAACAAATGATATACCAATAAATATATAGAGATAGAAAATAAATTATGTTGATAAGTGACAAATATGATTTTTCTTCTTCTTCTTCCCCCCCCCCCCACACACACACACGCACGCACTTATACTGTCAGAAATAACATTTATTTAATAGAACATCTTATGAATATTTTTCTACTCTAAAATTCTCCATTTTGAAAGACGTCTTGAAAGTTCTTTAGGTGTCAAGAAAAAAGGATATTAATCATGCAAAAAAAATATCACGTTTTGCTTAACAATGAACTCTATGTCTTTTTGTTGACTAATAAATTAGTTTTGCAGTAGCTTAATAAAGGTCTTTTGGGGAATTTTTCAATCGTAATCATTCATAGTCTAATTACCAAAAAAAAAAAAAAAAAAAAAATCCCCCCCTCCCTTAAATACGTAATGCTTAATAATAATAATAATAATAATAATAATAATAATAGAAGAAATACAGACAGGGTGTTCGAAAAATGTTACCTCAGTTTTAATTCCGTAAATATTTATATTAGATTTTTATTATAATTAGTAAAATTTAAAAAAAAAAGAAAGATAAAAAGTTTTATAAAATTAATCACAAATTTTGGGGAATTCAATTTAAAAAAATACCAAAATTAAAATTTTTATATTGTCCCTGTACAAAAATTTCCTTGTGATTAGTTATGCCACATATCCTAATAAACTGATGTAAAAAATTCAGCAAAAGGGATATAGTTAAACAACTTTGTTGACGGATTAGTCGTAAACGATTAGGAAAAAATTCTTTAGTTCATAAGAACTATTTTCAGCGTAGAGATGTTAGACTAGTTTAAAAGTATCATTTATGATACTCACAAGAACATTTTGGATTTCCAGCTTTCTACTTTGGACAGTTCTTAAGTTATTCGAAGTTTAAGATTTTCTTAATGTAGGAGAATACAGCAAAATTTCGCATAAACATGTATCATGAGGAATATTGTCATCACAAAGATGTCAGACCAGTTTTAAAATATCATTTATGATACTGGTAAGAACGTTATTGAATATCAACATTCTACTTTAGAAACTTTTTAAGTTATTCGAAATTAAATATTTTAATAACATGTTAGAATAAAGCAATATTTTACATAAACATGCGTTTTGGAGATTATTGTATTGGAAATAGTATGGAATTGTCTGGAAATTAAAACACGAAAGTAACTCTAATACAATTAATCAGCAAATTAGGATAAGGTGGAAGTGGGTGAGCTTAGTGGGTGGGGATTTCAATCTACGATCATATCAGGTGATCAGCAGAGTCCGTTTCTCTTAACATGAATATCGTATGCCTTTGTAGAAATTTATAATGACAAATATATGATGGAAAATTAACAAAGTTTATCATTGAAAACTATTTTCATAATTAATTAGAACCTTTTTTTCATAAACTTTTAAAAGCTTTATGCTATGCTTAATTTATGTTTTGTCACTTGTGTTAGTATCACGAAAGTAAGATTTTACATTTATGTTACCAATCACAATATTAACACCAGTAATTTTTAAATTTGAAGTATGTACATTTTGCATGTTAAAGCTTATTATTTTATGATGCTTTAAATCTGCAGTTGCAAAGAAATGTGCCTGAAAGGAAAACTGCATGATTATTTTTTTCACTAGTTTCCAGTTTATTACGGAAGGGGGGGGGGGAGAATAAATGCGATTTATTTATTTATTTTTTAAGCTAAATTTTGGTAATTAACTTGTGTTGTTAATGTGATATTTCTTTGATTAAATTTCGAGGAATGAAGAATATATAAAGGAAAAATAATATTGTTACAGGTTAATAGATTTTTATTTTTTTTTACTTCTTTATACAAAGTGAAAGGAAGTATTGTAATACAGATTTGTGAAATTGATCTTGTATCTTGCATAGTTCAGAAACGAATGACCGTAGAATGTCGTAAATTTATATTTGTGACTGTGACGCTAGTTGTAAACCTCCAGCATTGGTCTTGATACGACCTCCCGTTTTAGAGATGTCCGCGATTTTACACGATTTTTTACGTCTGTATGTACGTCTGTGTGTGTGTGTGTCGTATAACTCAAAAACAGTTGATCTTTGTTATAACATCTGGTTGTGAACCTCCATTTTTAGTCTTTCTGTGACTTTCCGTTTTGGAGATATTTACGAAAATTATATTCATAATGACCAAATATACGAAGAATTTGGCCATTATATGACCTACCGCCATAGAGATTTCAACAGAAGCTAATGATAAAGCCCGTAATGATGATGTTAGGAAAATTGCAGACGTTGTGTGTAGAAAGTAATTTGTAAGTACATAAACAGGTTCTAGTCGATGAATGCGTGCACTTTATTTAATGAATATTCTGGAAACAGTTGAATAAAACTGTACCACAAAAATCTATAATAAGCAAATATTCTCGAAACAAACAGTTATACCGATTATTACCGATAAAACAGTTATTCGTACTACAGAAGTCAATTTCACAGGGTTAAATACATTATAGAGCAGAAAGTTCGCTAATTCAGGAACAGTGATCAACCGCACAGTACGAAGTCAACAGAATTTGAATTCATCGAGAGTCTTGTCAGTGATTATATAATTATGCAGTTATAGAATTTTAGAGATAGTTCAGCGCCAAAAACCAAAGAATTATTCCAGTAAATTCCCGAACTCTAATCCTATTGAGGTTAGAAATTCCAAAATTAAATTCTAAACTACCACTTTATGCCAAATTTGGAAGTCAAGTTGCCTAATTTGACGCTGAGTCAACGCTCACCTTCGTGGAAATGAAAAAACTGCATTTGTTTCCAATTTTACTGTAATACCGTATAGAAAATAGCACGTAAAGAAGTAGGCAAGTTCTAGTCTACAGTCATCAATAAAGACTCTTCTTTTTGTATAGTCTTGTGAGTCATTTATAGAAGTTTCGAAGAAGTTAGTTCTGTGCTAGAAACCAATGAATCTTTTCAGAAAATTCCAGAACTCTCTTCTTATTGAAGTTAGAGCTTCCAAATCTTGGTAACCCTAAACTACAAATTTTCGCCAAGTTTGGTCATCGGATCACCAAAATCGACACCAAGACCAAAATCTTCGTTGGAGAAAAATTTGGCGACTTGGCGAGATTAGCAACGACATCTGCGAAAAATATTTCAGTGCAGTCAGAATTATGAAGCCCTTTCTCAATTTTAACGGAGTTAGTTTTGGTGTAATGGATCATTATCGCTACTAATTTTCGCCAAAGAGAACAAAAGTAGGCTATCTACACTCAAGTAAATTCCATTGAACTCTGTCTAAGCTGTGAATTTACTAATGAGGGGTTCTGTAAAGTGATATTCGTTCTCAGCAGTGTTATATCCTATTATCTTGACTTTTGTGGTTGGAGTAATAGTTTTCTTGACTTGTTTTCAGAAATGTTTATGGACAGTTCAGTCCTCTACTGCCCTGCCTTTTTATTTACGAACCTAACTGTAATCTCACATAAAAATGTCAGTGTTTTCGTAGCGATATGTATATTTCAAAGGGTGTATAAGGAAGTCATATGACGTTCACATCATATTTTTTTATAATAGGAATGTATATTTATATATTTTTAAACATCAATGATTTGTTGCAGTTAGGAAAATGAGATTCTAATTCCTTGAAAATGTATCACAAATAATTTTTGTTTAAAAAAAATATCAGAAAATAAAGTTTTTTGATTAACTATAAAGTATATTTCCACATTTATTATTATACTATGCAGTTTTAAAAATGCAAATTTAAATTTTAAATAGATATTATGAGAACAAAATTTATGATGTCAATTAATTAAACGTAAAATAATCATCTTCCAAAATAGTTTTGAAGTAAAAGATTAAAGATTTAGCTCTTATTCCATCAAACGTATTAAGTATCATTTTGAAAGTAGTACTTCGCTGTTCGTTATTGAAAATCAAATATTTTTTCTTTTGAAAAAATTAATTCGATGAAAGATAAATGTGTAAAAAAATATACTCTCTATAACAAAAAAAAAAAACGACGCACCAAGAAGGAGTAATGCAAACTGGACACAAATTGATATACATACAGGTTTTGACGGAAAATGCAAAATTTGGCTGCCATCGAATGAGCATGCGATGTTGCAGCGCATCTTAACTGCGCAATTGGCAGAATATTAAAAATGAGAAATTCTGATTCCAGGTCATAAATTCTTCGAGAATTTTATTCCATCTACTCAGAAAGACAGCAACTATGCCTTGCCTCGCATACAGTTGCTCAAACAATGTGCGCAGATGTCAGCATTTGAGTGTGGTGTGTAGTTGGACTCAAAGAAGACGGTTGGTCTAATCTGCGAATTTTTTGACAATTGGATAGTAGCGGTACCATTATTAGATTATATTGACAGGAATGGGTGAACCATGACCGAACACTGCGTCAGGGAGGAAGCGGTCGGCCTAAAGGAAGGACAGAAAGTGAGAACCAGAAAATCGTCAAAGCGGTATTCAAAGCTCCAATTCATCATTATTGTTGATCCTATGTGCAACTGGTACTTCAGTGACTCCTAGAGGACTCTCTACTTATCGCTCCCAGAAGCGAAAGCCAATGTTATTCTATGGAGAATTTTGCCCCCTCATAACTCATTAACTAATACATACTTTTAAATTCCGTTTTCACATTCAGAAAATTCACAGTCGCTAAAAACTTTATCGTTTTCTAAAATTTTATCTTTAAAATTTTTAATATTTTATTTTGAGGTTGTAAAATGCGAATTTTCACGATGTGAAATTTTGCATTTTTGAGCTTAAAAATTAAAACTTAAAAATTAAAAAAAATCAATTTTTAGAAAGCGATAAAATGTTTAGCAATTGGGGAATACAGTTCCCGCAGCTTATTAAAATCACATTCGTTCTGAGCAAAAGTGATTTTATTAATCGGCTGATTTTTATGTCCGGCGGACGTTCCTGCACTTAATGAAAAGGTATTATTTCCTGAATTTGGAAAAAAACTTCAAAAGGTAACGAATAATGGAATTAGTAAACAATATTAATTAAGATTTTTTTTTTATTATTATTCATGAATTCATCAATCGTGAATATTAATTTTAAGTAAATTGGAGTGTAAAGGTTGATATATTTTTATTTACCAACTATGTGAAAAATACCAGAGCCGGGAATCGAACCCGGGCACCTCCGCTTAACGCACGAATCTCTACCACTGAGCTACCCTGGCTGACAACCAGCTAGGCATTTTTCACATAATATTCGTTGGCGAAGTCACCGAGTCTGCAAACGCAGATATAACAGGTGAGACAATAATAATCGTAGCACAACTCCATAGACAAGGAAATTTCAATTTAGAAATTTTTTTATTCATCTTTTTCAAATTTCTTTTTTTATTCAAATTTTTTTATTCATATTCATGAATTAAAAAAAAAAATTCTAAACTGAAATTTCGTGGTCTATGGAGTTGTGCTACGATTATTATTGTCTCACCTGTTATAACTGCGTTTGCAGACTCGGTGACTTCGCCAACGAATATTATGTGAAAAATGCCTAGCTGGTTGTCAGCCAGGGTAGCTCAGTGGTAGAGCATTCGTGCGTTAAGCGGAGGTGCCCGGGTTCGATTACTTCTCTGGTATTTTTCACATAATTGGTAAATAAAAATGTATCAACCTTTACACCCCAATTTACTTAAAATCAATATTGATTAATATTTGAGATAATGACTTAATTGTTTCTTTGATATAAGTACAGAGGCTGTTCGCACATTTTTTAGACGATTTTATTTCGCAGTAAGAAAAAATCGTTTGCATGGAGAATTTTATTTTCACAACAGTTATATTTTTGGAAGTTTTATTTATCTTCTGATAGTTAGAATTTTTGTTAAATGCAAAAATGCGCTTTTAAAATGGCAGTGGATGGAAGGATAGGTTTCCGCTCTTTCCAAAGATAGTTTTTAGTGAAATCTTTATAAAAAGTATTTATCATGAGAAAAATGGAAAAATGTTGCAACAACAGATGAATCTTGGGTCTATTTAAGTGGTTGCAATAGAAAAAGGTCAATTTATTATCACAAAAGTGGAGAAAAAAAAATTTGCTACATGGCTCAAAGCATCAAAAGAAAGTTTTTCTAAAGGATTTATGATTGCCACTGGTTTTTCATACAAGCGCAAGATAAAAGCAAAAAAAAAAAATGTGACAAAAATGTCAAAATCAACTCTAAATACTCTCAAGAACATATTTTAATTCCAATTTTAAAAAATGGAAATCCATATCTTTATCCACAATGCTATCAATCCGTTGAACTGTATCAAGACAAAACAAGCAGCCACACATCACAATCCGCAATTGCTTTTCTAGAAAAAAATTGAACAAAAAACGGGAATTAAAACCATACCCTTCACTGACATTCCTGCTAAATCTTCTGATGTATCACTGTTGGATTTTTGTGTTTTTCGACTCTTAAAATCAACATTATCCAAACACCGAGCTAACAACGCTTTGTGGACTCTGGAAAGCCGTTCAAGAGGAGTAGAAAAATATACCTCTTCCGATATTATAAAAAGCATTATTATCATAGAAATTATGATGTAGAATGTTAGTTAAGAACAAGGGCTATCAAACTGAACAAATAAAACTCTAAATATGAGTGAAATTGCTTCAGTACACTCCATCAAAATCGTCTAAAAAATGTGCGAACAGCCTCTGTAAATTAAACGCATTCTACATTCCCATGTGCTTTTCTTTGAGGAAAATCATCTTTGCTTTGCTAAAAGTTCAAACTGTTCTTATTAATTTAAAATCTTTGCGTTTAAACCTTATGGATTATTGTAATTTCAAAATAAGAACTAGAAATTTCTTTTTAATAATAATAAAAAAAAAAATCATTTCAAACCAAATTTGTAGCTTATTACTGCGCTTTGAAGAATACATTCCTTGAAATTGTTGCAGAGATAAGTTATGGTGAGTGTTTAATTTGTAACTGTGCTGCAAGTGTGCTTAAAATCTTCGACAATGAGTGATAAAGTCGGGTTTGTTGTGTTTTAATTTCTTTTTCTGTTAAAAAAAAAAAAAAAAAAAATCACAATGCAAATAAAATTTTTTGAGTGTGTATAAATGATATTTTTTTGCTGCTGAGTAGACTGAGTAGATATTTTTGAGTTTATTAACCGGTGATGCTGATTTTATTAAGCCGCGGCTTTAAAGTAGTTTGTATTAATTTGATTCCGGTCTTGGCAATCTGATCAGATTAAGCGGCTGATTTTATTAACCAGTGAATTTATTAAGCGGCAGTTACTGTATTCTAAATGTGAAAACAGAATTTAAAAATATGTATTAGCTAAATAGTTAAAACAGGGCAAAATTCCCCGTATAATAACATTTATTTCGGCTTTCGGAGGCAATAAGTAGAGAGTTCCCTTAAGAGGTCTCTCCACTTATCGTACCCAGAAGCCAGAGCCAATGTTATTCTACGGAGAATTTCGCTTCATTATAACTTATTAACTAATATGTATTTTTAAATTCCGTTTTCACATTCAGAAACTTCACAACTATTAAACAATTCATGGCTTTCTAAAAATTATTTTTTTAAATTTTCAGTATTTTATTTTGAGGTTGCAAAATGGGAATTTTCACAATGTGATTTTTTTCATTTTTGAGCTTAAAAATGAAATCTTAAAAATAAAAAATATCAATTTTTAGAAAGCGATATATTGTTTATTAGTTGTGAATTGTCGGAAAGTGAAAACTAAATTAAAAAATATTTATTAGTTAATGAATTATAATGGGGCAAAATTTCCCATAGAATAACATTGGCTTCGGCTTTCGGAGACGATAGGTAGAGGTAGAGAGTCCCCTTAATAGGCGGCTCAGTCGCCGGATCTCTCTTCCACTGAGGACGTTTGGAGCATCATAAAAAGGGTCCTACAACCAACTCGGGATTTTGCCAGTCTATCGCACTAATTGGACAGAATTTGGCACGATACTTCACAGGAGCATATCTGCCAACTCTATCAATCAATACCAAGCCGAATAACTGCGTACCTAAGGGCCAGAAGTGGACCAACGCGTTATTGACTTGTTTAATTTGTGAGGCTCTTTCTCTTGATTAAATCCTTCAAATTTTCTGAAACTGTAATCAATTGTTTTTTTTTTTTTTTTTTTCACATGTACATCACATCTACAAATTTTTTTCCCATTCGGATAACTTCTTTTTCGTGCATCGCTTTTTTTTTTTTTTTTTTTTTTGTTATAGAGTGTATATTATTTTGATGAACATTAAATTTTTTCCATGTCGATAATATATAGTTAATTTTAAACAGTAAATTTTGAAACTATTTCACACACCATAAAAATCAATACAAGCACTACTGGTTTCGAAAGAATGTGACTTTTCTTCTTCAGATGCAAAAAAAAAAAAAAAAAAAAAAAAAAAAAACACGTCTCTAAGACCGTCTAGCACGTGTTTCTTGCAAGTTGAAGTTTTAAAGTTTAAATACAGTAAATTTTGATTATTGCCTTAACCCTATAGTGCACTGTTTCACGCACATGCAAAGCGATTTACCCGTGCTAAAATCTCCCACATCTGTTGAATTATATTAATCAAATATTTCATGGTTTCCTGGTTACGTTTTAATTTTTTCTTGCTTAATTTTTTTCTCTTTTTGCAGTAATTATTATCGACATTTTAACTTTTTACTTTGTTACCATATGGTCTTGCAGAGGTTTTTGGAGAAAGTTGGCGCCCGGAAAATTTGTGTAACTCGTTCCACCCGTCTTAAACCGTGGGGGCCTCTGCTCTTCCTTCTTGTTTTAGTTATTACTATTATTTTTTCTATTATTCTTTGATCATGTTTACTGTATATGATCTCATCCACCAACGTTACAGAAACAGTTCATATTTATTTAAATATATTTTCCTTGTATATGGCTTCATTTCCATATGTGATTCTTTGTGATTTAATTTCCATCTTCCTTCCTGGTGTTTGATCATTGTAATAATGAATTATTATTGTTATTACACACACACACACACACATACAGTCCCTGGCCAAATTATTAGACGCACTGTAAGATTCTATGTAAAATCTTAATTATCAGGTGATACTATACAGCTTTATTGTTTTTACTAGATACAATGTGTTTTTATTTTTATTATCCACCTTATTACCTGTTTTTTAACACAAATAAAATACCATGTTATAGAAAAAATATGTATTTATTAACTCTTTAAAAATTTTGAAATTAATGCAATTAAATGTTAATATTTTGTTGAGTCACCTTTAGCCGCTATGAGAGCTTCAATTATGCATCTGAGGATGGTGATTCCACACATGAATGACCTTTTCTAAGAGTTGCGTTTTGTTTATGATCACACCTTTAGCCACTTCTCTCGTCATCAGCTCCCTCACGTTTTCAGTAGGTTTCATATCTGGGCTATTACCCGGCCAATCCAACAGAGGGATTTTTTTTGGCACTTCCAAACAATCTTTAACAGGCCGTTCTGTGTGGCAGGGAGCTCCATCTTGCATAAAAATGAATGGTTATCCATTTGGAAACCATTCTCTGAGCTGCAAAACATGTAATTATTAAAAAACAATAGTGCGTCTAATAATTTGGCCAGGGACTGTATATATAGTAATTTGGACAGTTTGTTTATGCTTAGTGTGTTTATCTAAACTATATTATATGCGTTCAGGTATGAAGTAAATGAGTAACTTTGCAGATGTGCAATTATTAAATATTTATCAACAAAGCGACACTTATATAAAGAAGATTTATTTTTGGTGAGTTTTAGATTTATAAGTAATTACTTGAAAAATATTGACATTTCTAGAAAAATATGCTCATTTAAGGGTTAAGATTACTGATCTAATAATTTTGTAGTGTTCTGCCATATCGCAGGTTAAGAAATTTTAACCATTTATTAGCATTCACTGCATCAATCAGGTTGATATTTCCTAAGTATTTTGGGAATGGCATATTCATCGCTTTTTCTGCCCGCTCTGAAGTTATGATGTATACTGTTTATACACTTACTAAATTCTGATTTTAAATATGAAAGTATGCAAGGGTGACGGAATTAGAAACATGACGATTTGTAAAAGTATTTTAATAGATAAGCCTTTTCGAGTTTTGCTTTATTCATGTGACATTTTCATTACTCATGACTTTCTTCAAAACCTATTTTGGAATTTATATCCATATATGCTTGAAAAGAATGGAAGATTCCATTTCTTGGAGAGAAAAGAGGAATGGGCTAGTTAGCAGGGATGTGTCAAGCAGACGGTATTCGCTGTTACGGAAACCCCTAAATACTGCTTTCCCTTCTCCCCTTCATTCTATTAATCTCTCATCCACCGCCGTAATCTGAATGCATGCGGAGATCCGTGTGTCTGAGGTTTTTTTTTTTTTTTTTTTTTTTTTTTTTTTTTTTGTGTGTGTGTGTGTGTGTGTGTGTAAGAGTGCTGGTAGTATTTTCATTTTAGGATGAGATCTTTTCGTGTTGGAACAAAAGAGTATGTTTTCAAGCATTTCTGCTTTAAAATCTTTTTGTTTGATTACTGCTGTTTAATGTCTCGAATATTTTAGATTGACATTGATTAATAACCATTATTAAAAGGATGAAAGTGAAATATGTGATTAAATTTATTTGATCTTTAATGTATCTGGTATTGCAAGGTATTCCGATAAGTTCTGCTTGTGAATTTATTTTCTTCATTTTTTTTTTTTTTTTCTTTAAATTTATTTTTAAGGCGGTTTCTTTTATTAGCTTGTGATTTAATAATGTCGCCTTAAAAATACATTTAATATTAATACACTCTAATTTTAACGAGAGAAAGAGTACTTTTTTTTCTTTCACGAATATGGGAAAGTTTGTGTTATTAAAAAACAAAAAAACAAATGAAAATAAAAAGCCACTTTTGATACTTATCCTCTTATGAAAGAAGATTAGAAATGGATTTAATAATTCAGTCTGTTCAGTTACGTGTAGCAGATGTTTTAATTTTTGAACTATCATAATTTCTTAATAAATGGCTCTTATATTTAAGTATTTGCCTACACAGAAAGGTAATTAATAAACTTAACATTTTATTATTATTATTATTATTATTATTATTATTATTATTATTATTTTATTTTACTATATTTTTGATAATGCTCGCGTTATTTGTATTTAGAAATATTTTTCCTGGTATTATTTTTGTCTACAAAATACCAGTCAGGCTATGAGGATAGTCTATTTATAGAGCCTATGCCTATAAATGTGCCTATGCCTATGATAGTCTATGCCTTGCAAATTTTTAATTTTTTGGAACATATCCTAATTGCCACTAACCGCAAAAATTTAGTACGATGAAGCTGTTTCTCTGGATTTATGATATCGCTATTTTTATGTAATAGACCAAAGTGTAACCGTTTGCACATTTTTTTGATAAAATGTGATATTTTAATTTTTTGTTTTTCCTTATAATAGTGCTTCGCCCAAGATAGCCGTCAGACTAATCCCATGTGGGTAATTTTTTTTTTTTAATGCAAATAACTCATTACCTAATGTACATTTTAAAATTCCGTCTTCACATTCAGAAAATTTACAACTGTTAAACTGATTCTCTTTTCACAAAAAACCGATTTCATTTTTCTCACTTTAGACCTGTAAGACGAAAAAAAATAAAAATAAAAAATAAATAAATAAAATAATAATAATAATAATAAGCGTTAGGGGGAATGAAAATAGTTCGACTGCGAATTTTCTAATAGTGAAAACGAAATTAAAACAAAATAAACGAACAACAACAAAATACTTAATGTGTAATTTGCATAACAAAGTTTCCCCATAGAATAACATGGGGTTCGGTTGCTGGCGAAGGATAGGCGAAGTGATAAGTGTGGTTTTATGCCGCATCCAAGAAGAGAATGAAACTAATCTGAAATTGAATTTTTTAAATCTGTGGCATTTATGGCGTCATTCTCAATGTTTGAAAAAGGATTTTTTTTTTTTTTTTTTTTTAATTATAAGCTTTTGAGTTCCATCGAAGTAGGAAACTATTTGTAATATTATTTTCAGGATTTCTATTCGTATTGGGATATCTTCAGCATCCATATTTGTTTTGAGAAATTCAGTATTGTGTAAGGTTTCCTTAGCACGTCGATTATTTATGTTATTTTATGAGGGATTAATTCTAAGATATGGGAGAAAGAGGCTTATAAATGATTTGTTGTATCAAATAAAAGAAAAAAACGGAATGTTTTAAATAAGTTTAACATATGTAAATTTTACATTCTTATTTTACTAACTTTGTCTTCTATAATCTTCTGACGTACCATTAAGATTCTTTAAAAATCTTTCTGAGTTTGTAAAGAAAGACTTTGCATTATTATACATTTATTAAATGCGTGATTTTGTTAAGAAAGGATTGATTATTTGCAAAACCGTATTTATTAAAATATATCCTTACAGCCAAAGCTTCGTAAACGTTAGTTATATTTATATACCGTTTAATTATTTGCCCTTATTCAACTTTGGAGTTACTAATAGAAAATATAATTTAATTTCAGATGTTCTAAAAGAATTAGGAGAAATATTCGATATTAAGATTAGTTTCAATAACATAAAATAACTTGTATATATATATATAATATATATATATATATATTTCTTTCAAAGAATTCGCACAAAAAATATTAATTAAATATTGATGATAATGATAAATAAATAAATAAACCATTATTGTTAGATTTTTTTGAAAATTTACGTTTGATTGACTGATATCTGCTAACTTAAGAACTATGCTCATTGATTTTTCTTGCTTATTTATGAAAGATACGCTGGAGATGTGTATCGGTGTATTACTGAGGTTCTTGGCCCCTGATGCTGGATTTTTCTCTTTTGATGTTGCTTGTTTCCACCCCCAGATTCATAGGATGGGGGAAATTGGATCATTCCTGAGTGCTAAACGTCAGCTGTGTGAATGCATGTGTTGTTACATGGGTTGCATGCCCGCTCTCATTCGATTGTCTATCTGTAATATCGATTTATGTCGCAAACTTATAGATTATATTGGCAGAAATCTACCTACATATTTGCAATTTTATTGTATAATTTTCTCTCTGAAATTTTTTATTTTGCCGTATCGGTATATTTTTTAACATTTTCAAATAAAAAGTTTTCTTATGTCGTACGTTTGCATGGTTATCGCCCAAATTCATGAAGCCAAAAAGTGCGACACTCCGTTGATTTCTCTGGGGCTCGCCTCAGCACCTGTTATTTTAACTTTAACGATTACTAAGGTCAAGGAACAAAAACCGAGACAAAAAAACAAAAACTAAAAAAAAAAAAAAAAACTAAACTGCCACCATATTTTTTTTTTCAGCAGTAGCAAATTTTGTCAAAGATAAACATAATTTTTTGGCAATATGTATAAACAAAATTTTTCGAAAGCTGGAAAGGGTTTTGACCCTCAATTTGTACTTTATTTTTAGGGTTTAAACAAAATAAAAAGAAGAGGTAAAAAGGCATTATTTTTTATAGTTTTCAGTTACTGAGAAGAATAAATCAGAAATTCTCATGTACTGCATTGGTATTAGGATTAAGGCTGATTGACTGCACTGAGGGTCCTAGGTCTGAGGGGGAGGGCCCTCTGTGTGTGTGGGGGGGTGGTTACGGGTTTGAAAAATTAAAATTTCATTGTGTAAAATTTCCTCTTTATTTATTCTTAAGACAAAAAAAAGAGAGACAAAGATTTAGACAAATTTTCACCCCCCCCCCCTCTTTAAAATATATCCATAATCATGGAGTTCAGTAAAGTGATTGATTCGATGATCGATTTTTGGCGAACGATTATATGTGTAATCGACATTGTTTAAAATGAGACAACATAATCGTAGATTATGTCTGTGCTTAGAAATTCATAATTGTTTAAATCTGATAATAACAATAAAAACGACAACAACAACATATAAATATTTTTTTTTATTATTTTTAATGTTTCCTTAAGATCATTTAAGAGATAACTTGGAATTAAAAACAATTCATTTAAGAGTAAATTCATTTAATTATTAAACGCACACGATATATGCAATGAGATTGCTACGAATCAAATGTTACAGAAAATATGACAAAAATCAGAAATTTTCAAAAGATCTGAAAAAGTAAGAAAAATTTTAAAAGTTTTATCTAAATTAGCTAAAATCAGTTCTGTTTACAGAATTGAGATCCATTTTCTGCATAATTTTATTTAGGTAAATTAACAAAATTTTTTGTATGAAATCCTGAAATAATTTATGTATGCGCAATGCATAAATTCTAAAAATTAATGTTTGCAATTTTCTATGTTAATTAATGTTTGCAATTAATGTTTGCAAACTTGCAATTTTCTGAGTTTTTATTCTTTATTTCCCGTATATGTATTTCTGAAGCTGAGATGAACATATCCTGCATCTTATATATTAATGTACAGGCATGATTAATAATGTGGTGTGCCACTGCCATTACTTTCTTTTACCCTATATTACTATAGATATATTACAGTTTAAGATGTAGCAAATGAGATACAGTATTTGATCGTTTCCAAAGTACATTAAATTACAATTGAAAAATTACTTTAGAAATAGTTTTATTTGAAATATATTTCTGTGTCAGATGGCTACTACCCCTTCTCTTCCCCTTGTTCGAATATTTTACAATGTACATAGATATCATTCCTAAAACATTTAAGGCTGATTTTTAATTTATATATATATATATATATATATATATATATATTAGTTCCCCATCATACTATAGGTACGGGGAACTTAGGTAATCGTGAAAAATTTCGACCTCGGTTTTTTGACTTTTTTAAGCGTTTTCAGGTGGGAGGAATCCGAAAATGACAAAATTTGTATGGTGTCCGTCTGTAGGGTGTCTGTTAGTCCGTTAGTTATATGTTAGTCTGTGTACACGATATCTCAAGAGCAAATAGTCGCAGAGAAGTCAGACTAATTTTAAAATATTACTTTCGACATTGGCAAGAATCCTATTCATTTGCTACATTCGAATTAAAAAACTTCGTAAGTTAATAGAAATTTACGATTTTCTTAACATGGGGGAATAGGGCAAAATTGCACTTAAACGTGCATTAAATGGAAAACCTTTACTGTAAAAATGTCAGGCCAGTTTTAAAATATCAGTTTTGATGCCGGTATGGACATCATTAACTATAAACATGCAACTTTGAAAATTTTGCAAGTTATTGGGAATTTACGAAATTATTTGATATGAAAATCATCTTTTTTATATCTTTTTTCCTTAATAAATCTTGCAGTTTTATTAGTTTAATAGAAATATTATGAACAGATTTTTTTTTTTTTTTTTTTTTTTTTTTTTTAACATATATTTATGAAATGCTGCAAAGTGAGAAAATAGTTTATTATATATATAAAACATAGCATTGAAGTAATTCAAAATAATAATAATTAATAATATCAATTTTTTTGTATTGCAAAATGAATCTGACATTAGCACATATTTATGATGTTTATCATATATATATGATAAATATATATATATATGTTAATATATATATATATATATATATATATAATAAAATTTTATATTTATCTTCCCGTAGTGTTTATTCGATAGTAAAGATGTAAAGGAACGAGAATAAAGAGAAATAAGTTCAAACGAAAGAATTCTCATGTAAAATATGATATTTTACTACAATTAATATCACAGTGCATTTTAGATCAACGATGCAATTTACTTTAAATCTGAAAAATTTCGTAAATGCATGCAGCAGTTGTTGATGTTCCTTTACATTTTCATAAAACATTTTAAAATTCACGTCGATGCCACTTTGGAATAGTTGACTTCGTTTTAGGTGGTATTTGAGGAAATTTTGGTATATAGTAGTGATGCGCCAAAATAGCTGAATCGAAACTTTTCCTCGTATAAATCAAAAAATCGATATCATGGATGAACCAAGAATGTATTGCTTCGCTTCATCCACGGTTAATGTGCTGAGACATAGATAAGGACCCCACAAATGACAAAAATATGCTAATTTTCACTTTCTGTTTAAAGCGTTTTGGCTCTATTTTTCTATTAAGAGCAGTCTCCATTTTTATTTGGTTTAATTCTGGGAACTATTAATTTTGTTAATATTGTTCACCTCAAAAATATTTATTATTTTTGCGATTGGGCTCTTAACGACTGAAAAATGATATAACTTACACAGTTAGAAGAAACGCTGCCAGATTGTTTTATAATTTTGAAAGTTATGTTGTTTTAAATGGGAATGCTTCCACCAATATTATTATATATTGGAGAAAGATTATAAAATTTTATTTTTTTTTCTTTTTGCAACGAAATTTTTTACTGGTGTTTTAGGCTGTTTTAGATCGTGATTAAAATATTTCTTAGGATATTTACATATAAATAATGATTATTACTTTCAATTTCCAATATTTATACTCCCAACCCTATTTTATGTGTATTTTTTAAATTTATCGTTTGACTGCTGTTATTACATTGTTATAGCCTTCTAAAAGGATGGAGTAGACAAAAGTCAAGTGAGTAACATAATAAATGCAAGTAGGCAGCCAATGTAGTTAAATAAGTAAATAAATAAATGCTGTTTTATTTTCTTCCTTTTGTGAATATGTTAGCAAAACATGCTTTTATTTTATTTTATTTATTTATTAATTTTGTGTGTGTGTGTGAGAGAGTAAGATGTTAGGTCAAGATTATAAAGTCGGCTATGATTTGATTTTTTCGTCACCTATTTGCATGAAGTCATTTTTTTATTCTCAATAAAATGGATTTTTTTTTTTATTATTAGTATTGTTTTTTTCCTTTCCTTTTTATTAATTATAATATTTATCTCCGTATATCGTTTGATTTAATAGTTCTAGGACTCAAGCGTAGACCATAGGCCCTAAAAAATCTCACACGCTGTCGTTTAATTTCACTCTTATATGTCAAGTGTTGTCTTTTGCCAACATATTCACTTTTATCTTATAAAATAAGACAGAAAAATATTCAAATTCCAATATTCTGAAGAATACATCGTAAACATATTAGTAAATTAATTTGTTGTAAGAAAAAATATGCACTAGTGCCGAAAAGAAATAAAAAGGGATATTTATATAAGTAATTTCACTGCTATTGTAGGCATAAATATATTATTTTATATTATTGTAATTTTTTTTTCCCAATAAAATTTAAAGCTATTAAAGTTCACTTTTCAATACATCAGGCACTTTAACCATATTTAGCGTTTATGAAAATCATTTTACGCTATAAATTGAATTTTTGACACTGCACTCGTGACAAATTTACGGGGTTCTAGCGTTACCCTCGACATCATGTCGAGGGTTATGGTTCTAGCCCAAAACATTTTCATGGACATATGTTTACTTTACTTCGCCCTCCCCCTCTTTTTCTATGCACATTGTGGGAAAAGTAGTTCTTCTACTTCTATGTGCATTTTTAACACGTTGAGCGCCATGTCAGCCATTCCAGATTCTAATCATTTTGTCATATATCTCTAAGTACTGAAGGAATCATCTTGAAACTTTAGGAGTGTGCAGAACATGTTATACTTCAAACATTTCAGTGAATGTTTTACCCCGGAAGTAAAAGCAGTACCAATAAAAAATTAAAACGTTTAGCGCCCTGTCTGCCATCGGTGGCTGACAGTATCAAATATGATATAAAGCCGCGTCAACTATCGGTGGCGGATATAAAATAGGATATAAAACTAAAAATATTACATTTAATGATTGAAAATTTATTAAAAATTTGCTTAATTTTTATTTATTACAGGAGGAATCATTATTGGATTTTAATGGATTTTAAGAATTTGCGTGGCGCTCTACGTGTTAATTATATTTCATTATTTAGACAAAGTGATTCCATGTAATAGAGATTTACTGTTACATATTTTTTATTCAAATTTATATGTGTAGCATTTGATTATTTAAGAGGGAAGTATTAGGATACGCTACATACCTATGAAAATGTATTTTATAGGATAAAGTGCATTTCCATAGGGGAGTACTTTTTTAGGATAAGTACTCTCCCATCAATGTGTACTTTAAACAATTACTGACCCACAGGCAGTAATGGTTTAAAGTACATTTTGATGATTATAAACTACTTTAAGTCGAGGAAAAAAAAAAAAAAAAAAAAAAAAACTTATGTTTATTTATTTTCAGTGTGTATACTATTACTAAGTAATGCATTTTACATTTATAGTTATTAGACGATTATACTACTTCAAATTATAAGTATGTATACATATGTAGCATTACACTTGTTCTTCATTCGAGGGAAGACAAAAAAAATGTGTAAAACACTTAATTTTATTTGACATGTATTGTGTGTGAAACAGCTACCGCCTCCATTAAAGAGATTCTCTACTTATTGTCTCCGAAAGCTGAATCCAATGTTATTTTATCGGAAATTTTGTCCCGTTATAACTCATTATAACATATTTTTAAATTCTGTTTTCACATTCAAACAATTCACAACTGCTAAACATGTTACCGCTTTCTAAAAATTGATTTTTTTAATATTTAAAATTTCATTTTTAAGCTCAAAAATGCAAAATTTCACATTGTGAAAATTTGCATTTTACAACCTCAAAATAAAATATTAAAAATTAAAAATAATAATAATTTTTAGAAAGTGATAAACAGTTTAACAGTTGTGAATTTCCTGAATAGGAAAACAGTAAAAATATATATTAGTTAATGAGTTATAACGGGGTAAAATTCTCCATAGAATAACATTGGCTTTGACTTCCAGGGACGATGAGAGTCCTTAACTTCCCTTTATAATATCGTAGCTACAGTTATAAAATATTTAAGGCTGTTATTAAACAAAAATATTATTTCAATTTATTCTGAGAAATTCTATTCTCCTATCTACAATCACATCGCCCCATCATTGAAATTTAATCGATTAATTTTGAGTAGCTCTGTATGTTGTCTATGAATTGCATACACATTAAATGGTGTACCTAAGTTAAAAAAGGCAAAAAAAAAAAAATCTTTATGTAACATAACCTGAAATGTAATTTGAACCATATCCCCGGTATATTCGAGTTCCCTTGTGTGGCACTGTAAACGAAAGATGAATGCTTTTTCATACATATTATATGATACATGCTTTTATGCATATAAAAATGTATGCTAATTTCACATTGTGTAAAGCAGTCTAAATATATTAAACTGTACTGACGAGAAATTTCGCCAATGGATATAATATACTTGAATACTTTTATAAGTTCTTGTACACGAACCATTTGCTCAATATTAATATAAAATTTCAAATGATACTGCCATATGATACAGATTTGGAATACTGATTTTGGACTTTCTACTAATATTTTTTTTTTTTTTTTTTTTTTTTTTAAGTATGTTGATATCATACTCAAAAAACGCAGTGCAACAACTAAAAACCTAATTTTCGGATTCAGACATTCAGAAGACCCAAAATCCATAATTATATCAAAAACTTTATCTCGAAAATTTGACCCAGAAGCATTACTTTATCATATATGGTAAAATATTATGTAAATTAGTTATTAAATTTACAGGCACCTTAAAAGCTACACGTTTTTAAAAATAATTTATTTTTTAAACTCAATTTATATATCAATTTAATTTAATTAAATGTTAATCATTACTTTAAAATAGTAATCGGATTTAAAAAAAATATTTATTCTCAATTTATATATTACTTTAATTTAATCTAATGATGATAATGTTATATCTTTAAAATTGTAATGTAAACTAAAGTTAATTATTAATAACTTTAAAATATTATTTTTAACAAAAAAGTTTTTAATTTGTATATTAATTTAATTTAATTTAATCTGAAATTAATCATTTTATTAATTTAATTTATTTATTAGTAAAATAAAAATTGTTAAAGGGTCATTTAACAATTAGTTATTTAATAAAATGACACACTGATGGCAGCACCACTATTTATTTATATTATTCTTTTTTGAGAAACTACTGTAATACTAATAATTTATTAATTAAAAAAATTATCATATTTATATAATTAAACTTTATCTAGATAAAAATACGTAAAAATAAATTCCTGCTTCTATTCATTTTCCCTGTGATTTTATAATCTAGCTTGACTATGTTTGAATGTTTAACCTTTTAACTGTATTACTTCCTACCTATTACATTCATATGATCCATGCATCTTGCTCTTATGTAAGTAATATGTTATTTTTTAAATTTAATTTCCTTCTTCATATTTTTTACTATAATCATTGTGATAGAGTTAGAATTTTTCAATATTTATTATCCATGTAATTTTTTGTCCCGCCCGCTTCACCTGCTAATGATCGGCTAACAAACGCCTCATTGAATCCTTTTGATTACCAATCTTTCTCCATCTGCAACATAAATAAATGTTAATGTTCTTTTAAAACTTACTTTATTAGATTCTAGAACGTATAAAGAAGTAGAATTGTTCAATATCTCTCACTCTTATAGTTTTTTAATCCCCCTTCCCCACATCTAACAATTGGTGATTAAGCGCCCCGCAAGAAGTCTTGTGATTTCCAACCTTTCTTCATCCGCAACATACGGGTAATTGATAATTTTAAATATACTTTATTAGATTTTAGAACCAATAAAGAGGTAGAATTTCTGAATATCTCTCATTCATGTAATTTTTGTTGTGACATGTTGTTCACGTTGTTGTCGCGCATGTTGTCACTTTGTTGTGACACATTAAAATTGTTCATTAAACAGGAAAGAAGGGGGTTCTTTCCTGTTTAATGAACAATTTTTGTAATTAAAATAATATAATGAATAATAAATAAAAACAATCCCACTATATTAATCTATGTATCGAATCATTTTAAGTGTTGACATTGTGAATCTTCATTTATATATATATTATAACGTGTAAAAATGACCAAAAAAATCACGAATTCCTCTGTCGCTTAAAGTGTTCCTATTTTTGTTTCTGGTAGGTTGGCAGCTATGATTTTATATATGTTCATATTATGGTAATTTTCTATAAGTTTTCATACATATATATGAAAAAAAAAAAAAAAAAAAAAAAAAAAAACCCACGTGTTTTTTTTTTTTTTTTTTTTTTTTTTTTTTTTTTGGTGTGTGTGTGTGTGTGTGCAAAGTAAAACAATACAACTCTATTTTCATATTGTTTCTTCCATAGCATTTATTAATACAGTATTCATAACGCAGACTTTTCATTATTTTTATGATAGCATGCGATATAACGATCAGTTATATCGCAGACGATCGTATAACGATCAGTTATATCAGATATAACATCAGTTCATTCTAATAATTTATTTTGTAAATTGCGGAATCAGTCTATTCATTTTGATCCTGAATTTATTTGAATCCCGATTCCAATTCTATGAAAAAAATCTGGTATGAAACAACCACACAACTTCCATTACCTACTATTACACGTATCATATGCACTTTTTGGAGATAATGCTATCAGAAGACATAGAATTGCCCTAATGAAATAGACACCTAAAAAATTTACACAGCGATTTTTTTTTTTTTTTTTTAAGTAAAAAAAAAAAAAAAAAAAAAAAAAAAATGAAAAGAAAATTGGTAGGGTTTTTATTTTTTATTTATTTATTGAAACACCAATTTCTGATATCTAAAACTGATCTATCTGATCAGGATGACTATTAATTTTCCTGTGATAACCATGTAAAACATGAGAAAGGATATCTAAAATAGGTTTATGTAACAATTTTCAAGAAATTCGTTAGAGCTGTTTTTGGGATACCGACTTTTACCAAAGCTTGGCATAATCAATTGTTGACCAGAAAAAAAAAAAAAAAAAAAAAAAAAAAACAGTTAGATGCAAAAGGATATTTAAAAGAGGGTTAATATGGCAAGTTTAAAAAAAATTCATACAGCCATTTTGAAAGGAACGTAGATGTAGGACTTGAAATTCAACTATTTATACAGGACGCCTGTCAATTTTCCTGAACTAACCAACTATATCATTCGAAAGGATATCTAATAGAGTGCTTATACAGCAATTTTGAAGAAAATTGTTAGAGCCGTTTTTGAGATGGAAGTGGGACTAACGGCCCCACTTCCGATTTCGGATGTCCCGCTTCCGGTTTTCCAATTTTCACCAAAATTTGGAAAGTCTGTACACCAGACCTGTTTCAATTCTAAAGTTTCGTAATTCTATCTTTATTAGTTTCCGAGATATAATTGCCAAAATCCACTTTTTTGGACTCAGGAGGCCTTAAAACATGTAAATCAGGTGAAATATCGATATCGAATTTTTGGACCGAATACAATACTACCATTACCTACGATAGTCGGGTAATAGAAGTAAAAATCTGATGTGAAACAACCACACGACTTCCATTACCCATTATTATACATACTATATGCATATTTTGGAGTTTTCCAGTAAGAGAAAGTTGATACACGTGTAAAGACATATAAAACAGAATTTACATAACGAGTTAAAAATATAAGGGAAAAAAAATAAATAAAAACAAATTTCCGATATCTAAAACTGAACTACCTAATCAGGATGACCGTTAATTTTTCCTGTAATAACCACGTAATACATGAGAAAGGGCATCTAAAATGGATTTATGTAACAATTTTCAAGAAAATCGTTACAGCCGTTTTTGAGACGCCAGCTTTTACCAAAACTTGGCACACTCAATTATTGACCGAAAAACAATAATTACATACAAAAGTATATCTAAAAACTGGCTAATATGACGAGTTTGAAAAAAAAAAACCGTACAGCTATTTCTAAAGGAACGCACTTGCGAGACCTGAAATTGAGCTATTTATACAGGACGACTGTCAATTTTCTTGAATTAATCAACTATATCATTCAAAAGGACATCTAATAGAGTATTTATATAGCAACTTTGAAGAAAATCTTTAAAGCCGTTTTTGATACACGAACTTATGGTCTCACTTACGGTTTCCGATGGCCCACTTCCGGTTTTCCAATTTTCAACAAAATTTGGAAAATTCATCTGTACACCAGACATGTATCAATTCTGAAGTTTCGTATTTCTATCTTTATTAGTTTCGGAGATATAATAGCTAGAAAATTCCACACATACATACACACGCACAGACCAATTGCCAGAAACTACTTTTTTAGACTGAGGAGGCCTTAAAACATATAAATCAGGTGAAAACTCGATATTGAATTTTTGGACCGAATACAATACTTCCATTACCTACGGTAATAGTGTAATGGAAGCAATAAATGAGCTTTTATTATTATTTGCCTACCACTATTTTCATAACATAAAATTTATATTAAATTTATGCAGGCATATTGCAGATTTACCAACGCAAATGTATTATAAATTTTATTTTTTGGAAATAGTGGTACGAAAAAAATATTAAAAACGTCGCCTGTGGTAACCCTAAAGCTAATTTTAAATGTGTGTTTAGCTAATAATAAGTTTAAATGCAATTTTTGAAAAATATAAATGTTTTTTATTTTTAAAATTGAATGTTATAACTAGAAAATTCATAAATTGTTTATATATATATATATATATATATATATATAAAGTTGCAGTCAAATTTTGTGTATCTTCCAAAAATTGACTGAAATCAAAGCAAGTACAGAGGTCACTAGATTCTTTCATCATATGATGATAAAACAGTGGCTGAAAGAAAATGACTTATCAAAATAAAAATTCTTGCTTGTTCATCTAATATTCTAATGCATATTTTACTTTACTACATATATATAAACAGTTTAATAATAAGAAATATTTGTAAGCTTTATTGGAGTATTTAGTAGAGTTGCACCGAATATACAGTTACTATTCGGTCTTCTGCCTATTCGGTAGATTGCACCGAATATTCGGTTCGTCCGAATATCTTCATATTCGGCGACCAAATAGTGGAGTTAAATTATTTAAAATTAAATTAAAATATCAAAATTGGTAAAATATTTTTCATCGTATAAAATTTAAAATTTTAACTTAGATGATAGTTCTATGAATAATATATTTAAATTAGTAAAATTATACTCAAAGAACAATTTATGAAATTATATTTAAAAATTATTTCAGTGTTTTGGAATATAAACAAAATATATTTCCCTTCATTTCATTAGTTAAAAAAAAAAAAAAAAAAGAAAAAAAAAAATGTAGTTAATATCATTGCCACCTGTCTTTAGCCATGGTGGCCTCTGCTCCTTATTTAGTTATTATTAATTTTTTCTGTTATACTTTGTTCATATTTGCTGTGTATGATCTCATTTACAGGGATAAGATTTTTCAGTTTTTTTGTACATTTAGCTTTTCAGCTTTTTTTATGTTTCTTGTGTGCATTTTATTCTGTTTTATACATTGAGGATTAAAATAAATGTTTATTACTCTAATATAATAGATTTTGTTATCAAAATTCGAGTATTTCATTTCAACGTCTTGCCTTTGCGTACATTTGTATTTTTGCTAATCTCATCCTTGCGATTCATCAATGTTTCAGAAACAACTCATTAACTTTTAGAATATATTTTGTCTTACACAATGCTTCACTTTCATATATGGTTGTTTGTTGATTAATTCAAGTCTTTCTTCTTGGTGTTTGATCATTGTAATGATGATGAATTATTTTATATGTACACCTGCATATAAATAATATAACATTTTTAAAATTCAAAAAGGAAATTTTTTTGATTTGATCATATTTTAATGTATTTGACCATTTTTGTCTATTTACTGAAATTCAAGATTTTACAACAGAAAAAGAAAAAAGAGGGTAATGATTTAAAAAAAAAAAAAAGAAAAGAAAAGAAAAAAAAAATATATTGTATTTTATTTTTATTTCGACTATAAAATTTATCTTTTTTAATGTTTAGATTTTACGCTGATACTTCTTAATATACGCTGTATTCCTTTTTATATGCCATAAATAATAAAAACAATGAAGCTATTTCGTGTGACTGAATATTTATATTGAAATTTAAGTATTCGGCCGAATACCGAATATTTGGTTAAATTTTTGACCGAATATTCGGTATTCGGCAAAAATCACTATTCGGTGCAAATCTAGTATTTAGTATTTTATTTTTCAACTAATTGTTGTAAAAACAAATCTAAATTAATATTAGACATTTGATGCTACTACTTTTTCAGAAAATTTAAATTTTAAAAACTTGTAGTATATTTTTTGTAATTAATTTTTTCATTTTTTGTAATTAATTTTTTCTCCTTTAATAAAAATAAAACAAAGTTTCAGTTATCTATGTATTTTTCACGATTTTTATTTTTGTTTATTTTATTTTATTTATTTATTTAGGGGAAGCCGGGGTAATAAGAGACAAAAGGGGTAATAAGAGACAAAAAATATTAATAAAATCTATACTATTAATCTAAATAACTTGAAATAAATGTCTCGTATTAATTTCACTAAATGGACTCCTCTTGATTTTTTAGGTGATTTTTGAACTTAATTTTTTTGTTAAATTCTTTTTTTTTAATTTTCATTAAATCCTTGTCTCTAATAACCCCACGCGGGGTAATAAGAGACCAGGCTTGTAATTGTCCATATATAGCAATGTAAAATCATGTGAGATAATTAAAGATATCTGAAAACAATTCTGAATCAGCCAATAGTTTTAATTTTTTATTATTTACATCCATTCAAAAAATATGTTTGATCGAAAATTAACTGTCATAAATGTGTTTGTGAAATTCACTTCTTTTAATATTAGGTCCTAAATAATATAATATTGTACTTAATGATAGTTCTACATAATCAACATAACCTAGGGATTAACCAAAAACATCAATATAATTTCTAAAATGGGCAGAAAATATTTTATCCATTTTCTAAAGTGTACTCGAAAATAGGCAAAAAAGACGTATCTTTGAAGTGTATACAAGCGAACAAAATGCTATAAAATATTTTTCTAGTAATTATAAATGAACTTATTTATTATGTAATGAAGTATTAATGACTAAATACTAACTTATACACATTCTAAACATAAATTTACATAATCATATCAACTAAATATGGTCTAGCCTAATGAGTGAAACTGCTTTTTGATTTAAAGTGAAAAAAAAAAAAATGTTCTCTTGGTAAACTTAGACTAGGTAAACTCTAGGTAAACTCTTCGTAAACTAGTCAGGCAGAATTAACAGGAACTACAATTGGGGGGGGGGGGACACAGGAATTAACAGTGGGGGTAATAAGAGACTCGTGTCTCTTATTCAGTGTTGCCAGAGTTGGGGACTTTTTTATTCAACTACCACCAATAATTTTGAGAAGTAAAATTTGACATACATAATAGACGATTAATCGTCGATGTGATTAGGCAACTGTTGCAATAAAAATTTAATGGTGGGTGTTGAATAAAAAAGTCCCCAAATCTGGCAACACTGCTCTTATTACCCCCACAAAAAATAAAAATGGGGTTATAAGAAACATGCCTAGAACATGTAAATAAAGAATGCTTTCATGGTTTTAAAAATTGTACATCAAAAGTCATAGTCTTGGTCAAAAGGTTACACATTAATAAATCCCAAACATCTTACTTACAAAAAACAATAAAGACAAATTTAGAAAAAGTCACGAACTTTCAGAGTAAGTTCAAAGTGAAGGTTTTTTTCGTCGTATAAAAATAATTCAAAATATGTTATAAACTTCTCAATAAGTGTATTGTAGCAAAGAATACACACGATACTTAATATTACATATTTTTAATGCTGTCTAAGTATATTTTTTGGTGGGTTTTTTGACTGCGTCTCTTATAACCCCTGTCTCTTATTACCCCGGCTTCCCCTATTTCAAGATACTTCTAAGATTAGTACAAGCATTACATCGGATCTGTAAATTACAAATCTTTACATTTACAAAAGATAAATTATAATTTCTCCAAAATATATTTTAAAATTTATTAATTTAATAACAATTATCACGACGGAAAAGGTTGAAAGTCACACTTTTCAAGATTTTGGACCTTTTCCCCGATTTACAAGATTCGAATGTTTTATCTCTTTATGCCTTTATCTAATCTCTTTGCTGGATGGATTAATCACTCTACTGCTACTATCTTTCGAGAGTAACTATGTTATGAATAACATTTTCATATCGCATTTTTCCCTGTTCTAAACACTTGTAAAAAGAATTTTTATTTGAACCCCCTCTTACAAAGATGCAACAGTTTATTGGTCTCAGTTCCTCATACAGTAGGATCCGCTTATAACGAGTATATGAAGTTTTTGTGAGAAATTTTATTTTTAATATTTAATGTCATTGTAATTTTCGTCTTTAGCCAGCAAATTTTTGTTCATTTACGCGAATTTTAAACATAAAACTAAATGTAATAGTATTATATAAAGTAAATTAAGGTATTTCATTTCTCTCTTAAGAACTATAATTGTGAATTTCATTCAATTATATTGATCAATTTCTTGTTTTAATATAATAAGGATGTAATATGCCAATCAAATAAAAAAAATACTTGTAACAGCTTGACTATTGTCGCATCGTAACTACTAACACATGCCTTATATTTATCAAGTGACATATTTAATATTTTATAGATATTAAATAATTATTTAAAATACTTTTTAATATTTCTAAGCAAATTGATTATCGCTATCAGTACAGTGTATCATGGGTTAAATATTCTATAGTTATGGTATTATAGTATACGGGTTACACTTCATAAAACATGCAATTTTCTTACATAAATTTTCAAATGCAAATTTTCCAGTTAAATTCTTGAAAATACATAAATAAAAAATAGAAGGACAGTTTATGGTATAAATATATCCACGATATGCGTCCCACAGATCAACTCCGATATTGTTTCGTAAACACAGGTGGGATAGTCATTTTATAAGTAGTCATCACTTCAGTAGAACACTGAGATTATGTCCACAAAAGCGATAAAATATTCTGTTTTACTTACTAATTATGTTATGATTTATACTTTAAGTTTGTGATACTTATAACATTTAGATAATCATATTTCAAAGCTGCAGGCTTACATTTCCTTAATGATTGCCCCCCCCCCCTCATTTGTTACTAAGGAAAGATAAATACTTCCATGTAAGAAAGTTTTTTTTTTTTTTTTTTTTTTTTTAAGTTTTGAAGTGTCTAAAGAATTGATGCCATATTTTGTGACAAACTTTCTTTTTAAAAAATATTCCCTGTAACAACAACAAGAAAATAAAATAAAATAAAAGAATAATTAATTAATTAAATATGTAAACCTAATCATGGTACAGTCTTAATATAGCTCCCCTTGGCGACTTTTGAGTTTTTATCGCCATTTTAGACAAAAATACATAATTTATGCGATTATTTTTTCTGTTTCTTTCTTTTAATTTTCCTTTCCTTTCCTTTTATTTATTTTTTATTTTTCAATGAATTATAAAATATTTAAAATAGAAAAGAAAGAAAAGAAAAATTACCAACTCAAACTTAATTATCTTGTTTTATTTTTTATTTCATTTTGCACGCGCGCTTTTTATTTCCAAATTCAAAATTATAAAAAAGAAAAAACTTTTTCTATTTTGTCCGTTTTGAAACTGATTATTATTAATTTTCTTTTCTTTTCTTTCCAAAAAAAAAAAAAAAAAAAAAAAAACGAAGATTTTGGGGAAATTCTGGCAAAAGCAGAATTTAGTACGTAGGATTATTATTGTTTATTTTATTTTATTTTATTTTTTCAAATTATAACATCGCTTTCAAATTATTCAATTATATTTTCGATTTCGATAAATGTCCAACTATCGTAAAACTGGTATCGTAAAGATCCGTAGATTGAGACTAATAGTCCTCAGTCCTTAAAAAAAAAAAAAAAGAAAGAAAAAGAGAAAATGCACGTTTTCTGTCGAATAACAATTTCTACAATATCTCACAAAAAAATGAGATGGATCTGGCACGATTGTCCGACACTCGGTTTCCCGACGCATTTTGCCAAATAGGTACGTTTGCTCGACAGCTTGTGTGCCCTACAGATGGTACATTTGTCCGACAACTCTTTTTTCCGTTTGAGAACATTTTTAAAGAAACTGAGAATTCACCTCAATAAATAAATAAATTAATATTATGTCATATGCTAAATTATATTTTAATATAATCAAAAGAGAAACTCTAAAATAAAGAAATAAAACGTTACAACTACAAAAATATTATGCGTTTTAATTATTAGTATAAATTTATTTCTAGTTTAATATTTTACTTAAATTTAATTGATTGGTTTTTAACATTCCTAAATTACTATTTATTCGTTAATGCATTAAAATGGCAGGTTATTTGCGTCAAATATGAAAAATTCGAACAGTGTTCTATAGTTTTGCTGTTTCTTTCTGAAATAGATGATTTTTGAGATTTATTTTAAAGTTTAATTTTTGATAATAGTTAAATAGAACTTTTTATTTATTTGATGTCGTTTATCTTATTAAATTAGTTTAAAAATAAAATAAAATGTAAAAATAAATTAAAATAAAGTGTGTGTGTGTGTGTGTGTGTGTGTGTGTCTGAGAGAGAGAGAGAGAGAGAGAGAAATGAATTATTGGTCAAGTGAGATGTCAGGCAGTCGACCTGTTACGGGTAGGATAGTTGAAAATTGTTGAATAAATTGAAAAACAGTCAAATTATTTATAAGAAACGAGCAACAATAGACAATCCCTAAAAATATAATGAAAAGAGGACATTTTATAAAGAATATTAAATGTCTGAAACACTCAAGCACCTATGGAATAAAAAACGATTAGATGCTTAAAATTATTGTTGTGTTTGGAATATCACTCTTAGAATGTCACGGGATAATATCTTTACAAGTAAATAATCTGGTATAGCAACCGTAGTACTTTCGCTTACTCCGCATTTTAATGGAAAGAATTTTTATTAACAATCCCATATTCTTATTTAAACCTCTATAAATTTAGCATATTAAAATAAAATACATAACACAATTTAAAATACAGTTAGAAAATTTTTTAACAATAGTCCTTAATATATCCAAATCTTTTTTTGTAAGTACAAACATGTTTATGTCAACAAGTGGATGAATATTTTGCGTATCTAATTTATAAGAAACGCGCTTTTGTTTATATGAAATTTATGTGTTCGTTTCGTTATTTTTAAAGATAGTAAAATGTACTAGTGAGCTGTTCCAGTTCCACCCATAGACGTGTAATGTATTTGAACCGTTTGTCCAATCCCAGTAAAAGTTTCATATTACATCACTATGTTGCACAGATTTAGAATACCAAATTTGGACTTCCTGCTAATAAACTGATAACAGACGTTTTTGTAAAAACCTGATTTTTTCGAATTTAATACAATTCTAAACGTGTAACATAGCAAAATTTGAATTTCAAAATTTTTACCCCAAAACGATACTTTATTTGCCATATATATATACATGAAAAATGTAAAAAAAAAAAAAAAAAAAGATGATGATAAAAAAGAAAATTATTATTATATTTGCTATGAAAGAGTAAATGGCAATGCCTTTGGCGATCGTCTGCCAATATTATCGAAGTTGTTTTGGATATCTTTCTATCTTGTTGCGATGTCATTTTTTAAAGAAACCACTTCGTTTGCATTTTCGAAAAGCAATGCATAATTTGTATTACGTCTTGAAAAATGTTGTTAAATTGTTAAATTTGAAAAACTGATGTATATATTTTTAAAAAACAAATCGAGGCTAATAAGTACATTACAGGTTTTAAAAATCTAAGAATAGTAACCGGATAATAGGTAATATTAATTTATTTTGATTTAAGCCTTCTGTTATTTGATATAATTTTTAAAATCAATTTTAATCATTAATATACATTGGTAAACTGTACAGAATAAATGATAATGTATAGAATAAGGTAAATTGATAGAACGTATAGGAATATATGGTTAAGCTATCTTTTCGGAATAAATGAGTACATGATTCTTAATTCATCCCTTGCCCAATCCCTCAGTTATAATGTTTCTTTAGATCTTATGATAAATTATTTTTCACATAAATGCAAGTTAAGATCTAATTTTCGAAAAATTCTATGAAATGTCTTTTATATACGCAAACAGGACAACATTTGGTAGAATATATTATATTTAAACAAAAATTACTTCAATAACACGAAAAGGCGCTTGTTAAAGGCATTGGTGTTTATTTTTCTTACGAAATAATGTAAATGCCTTTTTATAGTGCATAATACTATTTCAAAAATACAAAATCAAGTATTGTACATTAAAATACTAGAAATAGATGTTGTGTAATTTAAAATATTTATATAAATTTATACAGGAATAATAACAATAAAATATTGCAATTTCTAACCCCCCCCCCTTTTTTTTTTTTCCAAATTGAAGGTCAAGGATATACTGTGTTAGAAAAATAAATGTTTCATTTCAAACTCTTTCTTGTTACCGTATTTAATATCTCATTTATATACAGTACATGTTCACGAGAAAGTTTCTTTGAAATTTATTAATTGAAGTGTATAAAATTGGTGTAAAATGTTTCCCAACATTAAATGCATCGTTATCAATATTTTTTCTCGGCGCAGTAAATCTTACGGTTCGTGGTGTACGTGATAATCTGGTTATCTCATGCCTTTACTAAAACACTTTAGAGTGCTGTCATATTTTGATTTTCGAAATTTCGAGTAGACATAAATCTGATATAATTCACATGTTGTATAATATGATGCATATCTGTTTTACGGCAGCTTTTCAAATGTCCTTATGTTATTTTTCTTCTTCCGACTGTCTTCAGGTATGCTAAAATTAGTTGGGAATGAGAAAGAACCGGTCCACGTTTTAATCATATATTATAATGCTAGAACAAATTTTCTAATAAATATTTTAAATCGATATCTTTATTTATAATCGTATATTTAAGACAGAGTAGCAATTGTTTTCAATGTTGGGGAGGACGAGGTAGATTCACAATGAAACTCTCGGATTATTTAAAAGGGTCAGTTACCTCGTTTCTGAAATAGTAACGGGAAAAAAAAAAAAAAAAAAAAGAGGGAAAGGCCAGAAAAATTACAATGGAGTTGTCATTTGAAAAAAAATAAAAAAATAAATAAAAATAAAAAACTTGGCGCATGTGCAGATTCGTTTGACACATCAGTGAGCAAAGTATGTTGCAATTAAAAACTGAAGAATTATTATTAACTAGCAGGCTACGCCCGCTTCGCTGGTCACTATATTTAAATGAATTATCGAAAGAATTGAATTAATATTTATTTTTTTACACCACATTATAGAAAAAACTAAAAAAAAAGTAACTAAAATTGCTCCAAACTTCGCTTCGGGTACCCGCTGTCTACGGCAACTCTTTTCCCGCCCGCACTGCATCAGGTCTAGGATTCCCATGCCCGCAGAAAGATCTTTCCCGGTCACTTCAATCTGGATATTTATCGACGACAGGGGGAATCTGCTATTATTTAAGAACTACGATTTTAAAGATGACTGTATCTCAGCATCTATTAAATATTTTAGTTTTGAACCATGTATTTTATAGCCCATGCTATTTACACTGTATTACGATTTGATTCCGACCAATGTAATAAAATAAAATAAAATAAAAAGTAGATTGAAAAATAAATCTATATAAATAAAGAGAAGTGTCTGTGTGTCTGTGTGTGTATCTGCGCTCTGGTGCTCACACTACTAATCGCAGAGCCTCCAAATTTGGCATATAGGTACCTGGGACCCTGCAGGTGTGCACCTCATCGAGATTTTTTCGAATTTCGAATTTGAATTTTTTAAATTAATGTTTTTTCGAATTTAAATATTGGCTTCAATGTTTCATTTTTCAGAAATTTGTTTCGTTTCAAAAGTCTGCGTATCATAGCAACGGCCATTAAACTATTTATTTATTTAAATTCATTTGAGGAAGAAATCTTTTTTATTATATGTATTGAAATCAAATAGTTATACACATACAATAGAAAAAATTAAACATATTAAATTTTTAGATTTTGGCATATAGGTACCTGGGAACCTGCAGGGTTGCACCTCATCGAGATTTTTTCGAATTTCGAATTTGAATTTTTTAAATTAATGTTTTTCCGATTTTAAATATTGACTTCTTTGTTTCATTTTTCATAGATTTATTCTTTTGCTTCAATCGTCTGCGTATCTTAGCAACGGCTATTACGCAACTTATTTTTATTTAATACATTCATTTGAAGGCGATTTTTTTTTTTTTTTCTAATTTGTTATATTTATTGAAAATAAAATCGTAATGCAGTAGAAAAAATTAAGTATAATTAGATTTAAATTTAAAAACGTATTTATAACAGTTATATTTAATTTTTTATAGTAGAACAACTTCTCATTTTTCATTTTTTAAATAATTCCTTTAAAAGAAAAAACTTATTCATTAATTTTTTTATTTACAGTATTTATCGGGAAAAATGGTAGTATATACATAGTAAAAAGGATTAAAATTATTAAAATTTATTTGTTTATATATATATATATATATATATATATATATATATATATATCATCTACTTTTTATTTTATTTTAATTAATTACGTTGGTCGGAATCAAATCGTAATATAGTGTAAATAGCATGGGCTATAAAATACATGGTACAAAACTAAAATATTTAATAGATGATGAGATACAGTCATCTTTAAAATCGTAGTTCTTAAATAGTATCAGATCCCCCCTGTCGTCGATTAATATCCAGATTGAAGTGCCCGGGAAAGATCTTTCTGCAAGCATGGGAAAACTACCTGATGCAGTGCGGGCGGGAAAAGAGCTGCCGTAGACAGGGGGTACCCGCTTGGAGCAATTTCAGTTTCTTTCTTTCTTTCTTTCTTTCTTTTAAGTTTTTGTCTATTATGTGGTGTAAAAAAATAAATATTAATTCAATTCTTTCGAAAATTCATTTAAATATAGTGACCAGCGAAGCGGGCGTAGCCTGCTAGTAAATAAATATATAAACAAATAAATTTTAATCAGTTTAATCCTTTTTACTATGTATATACTACCATTTTTCCCGATAAATACTGTAAATAAAAAAATTAATAAATAAAAGTTTTTTCTTTTAAAGGAATTAAATAAAAAATGAAAAATAAGAAGTTGATCTACTATAAAAAATTAAACATAACTGTTATAAATACGTTTTTAAATTTAAAACTAATTATACTTAATTTTTTCTACTGCATTACGATTTTATTTTCAATAAATATAACAAATTAAAAGAAAAAAAAAAATCGCCCTCAAATGAATGTATTAAATAAGTTGCGTAATAGCCGTTGCTAAGATACGCAGACGATTGAAGCAAAATAATAAATGTATGAAAAATAAAACAAAGAAGCCAATCCGCGTTTGTAATGATCGATAGATGGCGCTCTCTGAACACTGCAGTTGTTAGTAAATATAACAGCCACGTGTAATTATTATTCTTTCTCCGCCATTTCATCATGGAAAGTCGATTGCATAATATGAGGATATGCAGTGGTGTGATAATTTCACCTTAGCCCACCAGAGGGCGAGCATTTCATTACAATCGCGGATATTTAAAATCGGAAAAAACATTAATTTAAAAAATTCAAATTCGAAAATCGTAAAATTCTCGATGAGGCGCACACTTGCAGGGTCCCAGCTACCTATATGCAAAAAATCTAAAAATTTCATATGGTTAATTTTTTCTACTGTATGTGTATAACTATTTGATTTCAATAAATATAATAAAAAAGATTTCTTCCTCAAATGAATTTAAATAAATAAATAGTTTAATAGCCGTTGCTAAGATACGCAGACTTTTGAAACGAAACAAATTTCTGAAAAATGAAACATTGAAGCCAATATTTAAAATCGAAAAAACATTAATTTAAAAAATTCAAATTCGAAATTCGAAAAAATCTCGATGAGGTGCACGCCTGCAGGGTCCCAGGTACCTATATGCCAAATTTGGAGGCTCTGCGATTAGTAGTGTGAGTACCAGATCGCAGACAGATACACACACAGACACACAGACACTTCTCTTTATTTATATAGAAGATTATCACAGATCGATGGTTCAACCATTCGTTTTAAAGGTATTGGCGAGCTCTTTTGAAAGATACCCATCATGAAAATTTATTCCCGTCGAAGGGGGACTTCCTCCTGGGGGGGGGGGGGGGGGCGAGGCTCCTACACATACAAAAAAATTTTCCCAGTTCACTATCTCTATTATAAATAATTCTTGTAAATTTCATAATGATTACAAAAAATATTTCTCTTTATGCACATTTATACAAAATTTTGTCCTATATAAAAAAAGTAGAGTTAATACTGTTTTGTTAAATAAATCCTTGTCGAATACTCTTCTTAGTCAGTCTAAGAATAGGATTCGACAAGGATTTATTTAACAAAACAGTATTAAGTCTACTTTTTTTTAAATAAGAATTTTTGCTAGTGTTCGGATACTTTTGTTACCGACTGTACTATGAAAGGAAAGTTTAGTAATCATCACAAAAACTCGGCTTTGAGGTGCTCTGAATTCATCTTTACGGTGATGTATGTATAATGTATGTGTGTATGTGCGTGAGCGAACACGATTTCTTTTAATGAGCTGAAAGTTGCTACGTATATTATAGGTCACCGTTGCCCGAACTCTATTGATTTTAATGCTAGCCCTTATATATATATATTATATATATATATATACAGGGACACACACGCACACACATTTTTAAAAAATATATATATTCAAAGTGCAATAACATCTAAATGTCTCACTCGATTGAGCTGAAAATTTATATACATGTTACAGGTCACCGTCACACAAACTGTAGGAATTTTGAAGAATCTAGCACTTATGGATTTTTTTTTTTTTTCTACACAGAACAAAAAATTCTTTATCATTATGGCTTACGGGCTCAAATTATTTAAAGTGCAATAACGTCTAAATGACTTATCTGATTGAACTGAAAATGTATATTCATGTTGTAGGTCACAATCGCGCGAGTTGCATAGATTTTGATAAATCTAGTTCTTACAGTTTTTTTTTTTCTTACAGGGACACAAAGAAAAATTCTTCATCATTGTGACTTATGGGCTCAAATAATTTAAAAAATTATATTCTTGTTATAGGTCACGGTCACTGAACCGTATAGATTTAGATGAGTCTAGCACTTATAGATTTTTACAGGGATGCAACGAAAATTTCTTTATCATTGTGATCTATGGGCTTGCTTAATGTTCGGAATGTCGAGTGGAGTCACACCAGATTTATTTTTCTGGCTGGCAAATAAAATAAGAAAAGATGTTCTTTAATTTATGTACGTAAAGATATCTAAAGTTTTAAATAATTTTAAGAAATAACCGAGATGCGCATGGATAAAAGATAAAATTTATTCAACTAATATATAAATGTATAGATCAATGTATAGATCGATTAATATATAAACCAGCAGGCCTTGCCCGCTTCGCTGGTCACTATATTTAAAGGAAACATTTTTTGTATCGCTTTATGAACAAAAATAAATAAATGAATACATAAAAATAAAATAAAATAAAATACTGAAATTTCTCAAATCCTGCTTCGAGTCCCCGCTGCCTTCGGCAGCAGCTTGCTCATCCGCAGAATCTCGGATGCCTGTCCTTATTGCTTGCGACAATGGCTTACCAGTGGGCTTCCGTTTGGGTGATTATTAGATGACAGTTTTGAAACGGACAGTATCGAAAAAATTGAAGTAGCCCTTTTATATTTGAGTCCCATCCCAGCCACATATGAACAACACTATACGTGGTGTACATAATATTTGCTTTCACGTTATTTCCTATGTTTATTTGATTTATCCGACCAACCATAAAACGACAGCAATTTAACGCCAAATGTAATAATACAATATGCTATGATCGGCAACGTCTATCGCATGAGACAATTATTTTTTGTGGTTATATATATTTCCTGGTTAGTTAACAGTAATTGGTGTATAGAGGAATAAATAAATAAATATGTAAACTTGATCATGGTACAGCCTTAATATAGCTCCCCTTGGCGACTTTTGTAATTTTGTCACCATTTTGGACAAAAATACAATTTATGCGATTAATGTTTCGGTTCCTTCCTCTCTCTCTTTTTTTTTCAATCAGCATATATAGTTACGCTCATCAGTACCTGACTCTGCCACGCTTTAGGCTTAAGAAATAGGCTTTCGAGATTTCCTTGGATTCTGTTTGTGTGTGAATGCAAGTTGCCACCGATTTTCATACTTTAGTTAATTTTAAAAAATCTAATTATCCGATTGATAAGCTGTTTAATCCGACGGATTCAGAAAAATCGCACAATCGTAACATTATTTGTAACGAATTTTTGATTAGATTTTTTTAAATTAATTAAAATATGAAAATAACAACTTTAAATATCTTTAAATAACATTTAAATTTTTAATTGTTGTCATTTTTTTTTTTTTTTTCAGCATAAAATGAAATATGCTTTCACGTGGAAAAAATATATATATATATATATAATATTAAATTTGTGTCTATCCGAGTTTGTAGTGATCGATAGATGGCGCTTTCTCAACTGGAGTTGTTAGTAAATATAATAGCCACGTGTATTTATTATTGCTCTTTCTCCGCCATTACATCATGGAAAATTGATTGCATAATAGGATGCAATGAAAATTATTGCGTTTAATTATTTAATAATTCCACTGTATCTTAACTGCATCTATATGTTATCTTACAACAAAGGTACATTAAAAAATATAAATAAATAAATAAAAATAAAGGTACAACTATAGAGTTGGTCCATAACTGGATTTGGCGATTTTTCTTTGGCACCGTTTTAAACGATAACGATGCCTTTCTGAATTCTTTGCAATAAAATACGCTTTTGTTTACGCTTGGAATCCATCGCAACCATTTTCAAAAACGACATTTCGCCATAATCACCAAAGAAAAATCACCAAATGTACTTGTGGACCAATAGTATAGTTGCTCCATGACATTCATGAAATGTGATCGTTTTGCTTTTGCTCGTTAGCGAAGGAAACGATCAGCTTTATCTAAAATATTTTATAATTAAAACAAAATTAAACGTATTATTACTTGTGAAATCCTCAGGTGCGAAATGTTTCGAACAAACAGTCATACTTGACGATACTTCTTTCCCAATTCGCAGACGTCTAATCCATTCAGACTTTCTACTAACTAAAGCTTTTTTTTATTAGCGGAGGCAACTGGAATTTTAAATTTGTCATTTGGAAACAAATGGAAGCTTAATTCCGGATTTCTTGATCCATTGGAGTTACACTGTAGCACACAACAGCATGTTTTATCTTTTTTGCCGGATTTATTCATCCTATCGAATATACAGCAGCAGCAAGCAATGGTGTTTCGACGAAAGCGTGAAAGCTATCCGTCCAGTTTTATTGTTAATAGCAGGCTACGCCCGCTTCGCTGGTCACTATTTTTAAATGAATCACAATAATTAATGAATTCTCAAAATTGCATTAATTTGTATCATGTGATAAAAAAAGAAAAAAAAAAATCTGATCGGGAAAAATGTCGCACCGGGTCCCCACTGCCTTCGGCAGCGTAGACCCGTGCGCTGCGCGCACGTATTCATTCACTATCCTTATGACTTCTCAAAATTCAATGTTATTACTCATAAACTTTCATTCTCAAGAAAAGGAATTAAAAAATATATCATTTAGCATCGGGTAAAAACTCACACCGGGACGCCACTGCCTTCGGCAGCGCAGACCCATGCGCGCTGCGCGCGCACGCTTGAGGATATACGTGCGCTGTACACGCATATTCCTTCTCAACTCAAACTTTTATTATTAAGAAAATAAAATAAAAAAAAAATCTTTTATCATCGGGTAAAAACTCGCACCGGGTCCCAAACCCATGCGCGCTGCGCGCCTATTCCTTCCCCACCGTTTCAGCCCCTCCTAATTAACTTGCATATACCAATTTTGAACGGTCTTACTTAATTAGCTGAGATGCAAAAGAAAACCTGATCAGGACACTTTAAATTGTAAATCAGGTGAAATCTCGAATTCCACTTTCGATAATGTAAAAGAACTTAAAAATATCTTTCGAATGATGTATTAGAAATAATTTAATCATAATTAGAATATGAAATATTTAAATTTAAAAATATTACAGCGCCATTTGGCGGTAGAAATTTCTGTAATCTATTGTTCCATTCCAGTTACTTATTCTTACTCAATTAGCTGAGATGCAAAAGAAAACCTGATCGGGACACTTTAAATTGTAAATCAGGTGAAATCTCGAATTTCACTTTCGATAATGTAAAAAAACTTAAAAATATCTTTCGAATGATGTATTAGAAATAATTTAATCATAATTAGAATATTAGATCAATATTACAGCGCCATCTGGCGGTAGAAATTTCTGTAATCTATTGTTCCATTCCAGTTACTTATTCTTACTCAATTAGCTGAGATGCAAAAGAAAACCTGATCAGGACACTTTAAATTGTAAATCAGGTGAAATCTCGAATTTCACTTTCGATAATGTAAAAGAACTTTAAAATATCTTTCGAATGATGTATTAGAAATAATTTAATCATAATTAGAATATGAAATAATGAAATTTAAAAATATTACAGCGCCATCTGGCGGTAGAAATTTCTGTAATCTATTGTTCCATTCCAGATTAACAAAGCTTTCAAATGATGTATTACTCATGAAATTATTTTAATTAGTAGATGAGATACAAAAGAAAACCTAATCAGGACACCTAAAAACGTGTAAATCGGGTGAAATCTCGAATTCCATTTTTCGATAATGTAAAAGTACTTTAAAATGTGTATCAACTAAAATAAGCTTTCAAATGATGTATTACTTATGAACTTTTTTTAATTAATAACTGAGATACAAAAAAAAAAAAAAAAAAAAACTGATTCAGGAGACCTCAAAACGTGTAAATCTGGTGAAAACTTTCGATAATTTAAAAGAACTTTAAAATATCTTTCGAATGATGTATTAAAAATAATTTAATCATAATTAGAAATTGAAATTTTTAAATTTTTAAATATTACAGCGCCATCTGGCGGTACAAATTTCTGTATTCCACTGTTTAATTCCAAATCTAAAAAAGCTTTCTAATGATGCATTACTCATGAAATTATTTTAATTAGTAGCTGAGATACAAAAGAAAACTAATTCAGGAGATCTCAAAGCGTGTAAATCTGGTGAAAACTTTCGATAATTTAAAAGAACTTTAAAATATCTTTCGAATGATGTATCAAAAATAATTTAATTGGAATTTGAATTATCGAAATTTTAAAATATCTGGCGGTAGAAATTTCTGTAATCTACTGTTCAATTCCGAATCAACAAAGCTTTCAAATAATGTGTTACTCATGAAATTATTTTGTAGTTTTTTAATGGAAGTAAAAAGAAAAATAAATATTTTTTATTTCCCCAAAACCTATATATATACCACGGTAGTCGGTTAATGGAAGTAAAAAGAAAAAGAAAAAGTATTTTTTAGTTCCTTCAAATGTATTTTGTTGCTATGGAAACTCCTATCGTCTATTGAAAGATAGATTACGTGTTAGAATAAAATTTAATAAGCAATTAAAATCTAACTGCTTTGTTTATTAATGAAATTTGATGAAATTTTAACTGCAGGTTGGTTTTGTGCTGAATAGGTTGTATATTAAGTGTTGTGTACGAAAAAGAAAATTTGAAGCACTTTGAAATTTGCAATTTTTAACCCCAGTTAAAGATCATGTGACATTAATGACTTGCACATGTTTTTTTTCTGTTAGAGACAGCCGTTAAAATCGTCTGCTGAATGCTGATAGAATGCCTCTTTTTAAGCAATAAGGATTTTTGGTCATTTTCGCGATCGATATGGGTCTGCATTTTAATTAATATCTCCGAAACTAATTAAGATTTTTAAATTCTGTTTCGAGGAAAACATCGGAAAGGCTCCAGAGCATCCGTATGTCAATTCTTGTACTTCTGCGTTCAATAGGGGCTGAACGTATAAAAGAACAGACAGACAGACAGACAGACAGACAGATAGACAGACAGACAGACAGACAGACAGACAGACAAACCTTTCCATTTATTATTATAGATATCTCCGAAACTAATTAAGATTTTTAAATTCTGTTTCGAGGAAAACATCGGAAAGGCTCCAGAGCATCCGTATGTCAATTCTTGTACTTCTGCGTTCAATAGGGGCTGAACGTATAAAAGAACAGACAGACAGACAGACAGACAGACAGACAGACAGATAGACAGACAGACAGACAGACAGACAGACAGACAAACCTTTCCATTTATTATTATAGATATTAGCTATTCTAGTACGTAAGTAAAAATTTCCCTATAACATATCATTTGAAGTCTGTAAACTGAATTATTCAGAATTTCCTACAGTAACTTTGTAAATTTAAATATCTTTCAGGGAATAAACGTCTCTATTCCACCGTATCCTCCTTCCTCTTTTTCCACGCTTAAAAATAAAATTTTAGTTTTGTAAATGTTGCTTTCTATAGCGTTAACAGATAGGCATATGTAGTCAGAGGTTGATCAAGGTTTTAATTCTTGGGGTCCATTTTTGTGAAAAACAAAATATTTTTCCGAAATTTTATTTATTTTTGCGAAAAAAAAAAAGAGAATCATGTACAACCTTTCATTTTAGCACTTACTATGTTGTGAAAGTGTTTTTATGAATCTGAATTTTGTGAAGGGGCCTATTTTAGGGATTCGAATTTTGTGGAGGGGCAGCAAAAGGGTCCCAGTTTTTGCCTGGATCATTCCCTGGTATTGCATACGTATTTTACTTTCAATTATTTTTCGTTAGTGTACTATGGGGTAAATTCTGTTTTTCAGTTTGTGAAATAAATCAATGACATAATAAATTTTTGTTCGAAAGTATATAGTATTTCAAGTTTGAAAGAAGTTGTACTTCTATGTTTATGAATGATTTGGGCGATTTATAAAAGAAAGGAGTAATGAAAAACACACTATAGACGGTACGATAAGAAATTAGCTTTGCTATTTTGTTTTGTTATTAGCTTTTCATTTCAAATTCTTATTTTATTAAATGATGGATTTTTATGAATAGTCCTTAGCACTGCAATAAATTATATAGTTTTAACTTTCAAATTAATGTAAAAATTTTATTTTCCATTTGTGGTTATATTTTCGTATTAAATATTCCATAAAATTTCATAATTTTGTAGTTTTATTCATTGCACATTTATGATCTATTGTGCCTAGGCCTGTGTGCCTAGGCCTGGGCACCGTAAGAAAAGGGGACTTATCTCTCCTGCGCCCATTGATTGAGGCTATTTTAGCGCCCACAGACGTTATCGAAAGAAATTATAAAATTAAACATCCTGTATATAAAAAAAAAAAAAAAAAAAAAAAAAAATACAAAACATATGTTTAAAATGTATGAACATTTCGAGAATTAAGATGGCTATTTAAAATATTTAAAAATCATTACGTCTCGTAGTTAAATTAAATTTTAATCACATTAAAAACTGAGACAGATAATATACACTAAAAATATACATTTCAAAATATTAAAAACACAAAAACATAAATTTAAACGTTTCGAGCCTTTTACAGGCTCCTCATCAGTAAAAAACATCAAGTGTAAATGATGAGATGAACAACAGACATTCATTATGTGAGTACAACGTATTCAACAGGAACTGCGCATGCCTCATTAAGTGGCGAAAAATGTTGATTTGTGTACCAGCCCTCAAGCAAATTTCTTGAGTGATAATTTAAACAATTAGATATGATTATTTTAGTACTGTTAAAATCAGGTAAATGGTCAATTTCTATGGCATGCTGAACTATTTTTGAACGTATATCACGGTTTTTGAAATTTGTTTTATGTTCCTTAATTCGAGTATGAAGAGAACGGCCAGTTTGACCAATATAAACTGAACTACAAGATTTACAAGGGATATTATAAATAACACCTGTACGGGAAAAAGGGGGGGATAACAGTTTTAAAATTAGAAAGGAAATTACGAATTAGAAATTGAGGTTTATAGGAAACAGATAAATTAACAGTGCGTAAAACTCTGGCAATTGATTCAGAAATATTTTTATAGTAAAGAATAGTAACAAACGATTTAGGTGAATTAGATGAATTAGTTTTACGATTATCCTTATTAAAATCATACTCTTTTAATTTTCTTTTAAGCCAGCGAGAAAGATAATTATTACGCTTTAAGTCCGAAAAAATATTTTTCAATTCCAACTGGAAAAGTTCATCGGTACTGCAATATAATTTTGCGCGGTGAAGTAACGTATGGAAAACAGCAGATTTATATAGATGGCTATGTTTCATAATTTGATATATCGCACTCCATCGAAAAAAGTGACACAACTCAAAAATGCAATGTATGATAACAATAAAGCATTTACTAGCCTTAAAAAAAAAAAAAAAAAAAAAGAAAAACTGATACAATTACCTCTCGGATGGATAATTTGGGAGAAAAGAGCTGTGACTCATTTTGTGCACTTTAGGGCATTTCATATATATTTTTCGATTACATTATTTAAAAATTGCCATTTTTAGACTCGTGTCACTTTCATTGCCGAGGTGCTATATGATATTTGTGGAGATCCAAATCATGTGTACAATGTCATACAACTCAGTGTAAAAGTTGCACTCAGACCTCTCTATCCACCGTCCTCTAAAATATCCAGCATGAGCCTGTTTATGCTTCAGATACTCACCAGTAAGTTTTCTATAAATGTAAAGAATATAGTTTAATATATATGTATATATATATGTATGTATATATATAGTTTATTATTGAATACTCTTAAAATGAAGTTATGCTTTGTGTATAATTTAACTTATTGCATCCCTGCAAGAAAAGTCACACAAGTTAAAAAAGACACTATTTGAACAATATCAACTTAAAAATAACGATTTGACTATCATAATAATAAAACTGACACAACTGCTTCTTGTGAGGATAATTTTTGAGATAGAAATATGGCGCTTTTTTGTGTAGGTTTGAGCACTTTACATACATTTTTCAGTGATATTAAAATCAAGAAATGTGTCACTTTTCTTGCCGGGTACGTTATGTTAAACTGAATGAAAGTGTTAATACATGACTGTTAGGGCAAAAAAGAAAATAAAAAAAACTTCTTTGAATCTGTTTATAGATTTAAATTATTTTAACCCTTTTCCTCTTAAACATACAAGGTAGTGGCAATAGATCAATGACACAGAAAATAATTTTCATTAACATGTTTAAACATCTTAAAGCCCTAAGTAAGACGTCCCTTCAAAATAAGCACCATTTTACGCATTATAAAATGCGTAAAATGGGGAACTGTGAATTTACGGTGAATTAAATAATTAATGGTGAACTATGTAAATGCGTCGTTACGCATTTTATAATGCGTAAAATGGGAAAACTGTGTAAAAGTTCTTAAAAGACTTCTCAGATTTCCCATTTTTTTCACCAGATTAGAAAAACAAAAACCGATTATCCGCTGTCAACACAAGATAATTTAGAAGTGGTAGCTTCCTTAATTTTTTTTTTTTTTTTAAATTATTAAATATCTTGCTTTTTGATCTTGCCAAACAAGAAAATTTCCAGAGAATTGAGTAAATACTTAGTGTGGCATGAATCTTTCCCATAAATTGGACTATTGATATTGCTGTGTGCAGCTTTTTATTGTCGTGGAGAAGAGAAATAAATATGATGACCTAACATTGGACCATTTCTTAAATACTTTGTCCCCCCCCCCAAATAAATAAATAAATAGTATGTTGTGTCCTCTTCAAAACTTTCTTCTATATATTCTTATACAAATTTACGCAGTTTATATTATTCATTAAAATTATAATTTATTAGAATTATTTTCCATGATGAGTACAGACGATTTTTTTCTTAAACAGATATAACACTAAATGGCTATAGAAAGTCAATTATATGATATTCAAAAGATATCTCTCTAAGAAATCCGATTTTTATTATTATTATTATTATTATTATTATTATTATTTATTTATTTATTTAAATTAAAAATGAAAAAAAAAAAATCGATAATTTTGTTTCAAATTATCATATACTATCTTTTAATCATTTGTTTGAAAGTTATTGATGAGTTTTTTTTTTTTTTTTTTTTTTTTTTACTTTCTTCTATATGTAATATAGAGAAAGTATTGGATTCGTAAAAAATTTCGACCTCCGTTTTTTGATGGATTTACACGTTTTGGGATGTCCAGAACACGAATTAATAGTTTTTAGAAAATGTCTGTCTGTCTGTATCACTTTTTTGTGGACGCTGTATCTCACGAACCAATGAATGAAATTTAACCGAACTTGATATTTAGTTACACCCTGATATAAACTGGTGCTGATTAGATTTGGGGATCAATTGCTCAACAGGTGGTGCTGTGATCGCATTTTATGCAAACTTTTAACATGGCAGTAAAGGACAAAATTTCGTATAAATGGGCATAATGAGAGTTATTTTAAACTTGTGATTGTAAAATTAATATGAATTATTGATAATGGTAGTAGTTAACTAGGAAAAAAAAATTGTGCATGTGGGGGCATCGGTCCCCCCCCCCCCGGGGGGGAGTAAATTTTCAAGAAGTAAATTTCCCATCTTGAAGTAAATTTTCAAGATGGGTATCTTTCGAAAGGTCTCGTTGATAATAGTAATAGTCAACTAGGAAAAAAAAAATTGTGCATGTGGGGGCATCGGTTCCCCCCCCCCCGGGGTGCAAAGTTTCAAGATGGGTATCTTTCGAAAGGTCTCGTCAATACCTTTAAAACGAATGGTTGAACCATAAATCTGTGATAATTTAAAACAGAGTTATCGATTTTTTTTTACTTTTAAAGAAAAAAAACTCAGGAAAAAAATGTAATTTTTTTTTTTTTTTTTTAACGAAATTTAACCAAACTTGATATTTAGTTGGTCCCTAACATTTACTGGTGTTGATTACATTCTGGGATCAATCACTCAACAGGTGTCGCTGTGATCTTTTAAACTTTTAACATGGCAGTGTAGGACAAAATTTCGTATAAATGTATATAAGGAGAGTTATTTTTAACTTGTGACTGTAAAATTAATATGAGTTATTGATAATAGTAATAGTTAACTAGAAAAAAATTTTGTGCATGGGGGGGGCATCGCTTCCCCCCTAGGGGGAAGTACCCCGGGGGGGGGGTAAATTTTGAAGATGGGTATATTTCGAAAGATCTCGTCAATAACTTTAAAACGAATGGTTGAACTATAAATTTGTGATAATTTTATAACAAAGTTATCGATTTTTTTTTTTTTTTTTTTACTTTTAACAAAAAAAAAAAAAAAAAGTTACTGATTGAACATGTATTACTTTTAACCAAAAAAAAAAAAAAAAAAAAAAACTTAGAAAAAAAAATCGTAATTTTTTTAAAAATATTGTTACTGATTGAATATGTATTGGAAAATATAGAAGAAAGTCTTGTGGTGGCCACAACATACTAGTTTTGAGTTATATTGAAAATTTTCACTGCCTGGAGAAGTAGCAATGCCCTAAAAAAAAAAAAAAATTATTACTATTATAAATGTATGTTTTTTTTTTTTTTTTTTTTTTTTTTTTTTTTTCAATTTAACATCGAAAAATTAAAAATAGTTCTCATTATTTTTAATATTTGTATGAAAATTTGTCTTTTTGATACACGCACACAAACATAGACATTTTCTAAAAATAGTCAAATCGTGTTCAGAGCATCTCAAAATGTTTAAATCTAAAATTTTCACGAATACAAAGCTTTATTCTTATGTATATAGCAGAAAGTTAAAAAAAATAAATAAATAAATAAATAAATTTAAAAAAAAATCGATCTTCACGATTTTAAGCGAATGTTTGACCATCATGCTGTTTTTTTTTTTTTTTTTTTAACCTGGAAAAAATAAATAAATAAAAGTAAAATATGCTATTTTAGAAAATAAATGCAAATTTGATATCATAAGGTTAATGTCTAATAATGTAGTGACAATGGTATTTCCCCAATAGTTTCTTTTTAATTTGTGAGACAGTCATTTCATTGCTGCTTTTTAGACAGGTCATCTATTTTGAGAATTTAAATTGCATTTTTAATCTATCTGTATTTCTCAGAAAAATCTGATAGTAGATATTTGATACAAGTTAAAATTGCTCTATTCTAAAGAACGAAAGTAAAAGAATCGTGTATCAAGGAAATCGATTGGTTGTGATTACGTAAGTTTTGCCTAGAATTGAGAGATTAGACTCTCTGGAATTTGCAATATTTCAAAATAACATTTCTTGCAATCATTTCGATTTAAAATAATGGTGGTTTTTGGGATTAATTTACAGATCTTATTTTTATGTGTGTATTTAAAGGGTTTTCCAATAGGGATGATACAATTTTAAATAGATGGAATGGCAACACTGCGTATTATTTTTTGACATTTCTTGTGTCATTTGTGTTTAGTATGCTATGCCATTTAATCATGCAAAGATACACGCTTGAACAACGCTTCGAAATTATTAAATTGTTTTATCAAAATCAGTGTTCATATATGAATACTGAGAGAAATTTGAGAAGAATTCATGGACGACGACATGTAGTTAATCGGCTCTAACGGGTGTCATTTTTTTCTGTGGGGATATGTTAAGTCACAAGTTTATGCTGATAATCCAATAACAATTGAGCAATTAAAAACTAACATTGAACGTGTTATTCGTGAAATAACACCAAATTTATGTGAAAGAGTGATGGAAAATTGGGTTGATAAAATGCGGTATGTACAGAGAATTCGTGGTGCTCACATGAACGATATTATTTTCATACTTAATGGCTTAATGTAAGCTTTCAAAAAGAAAAAAAAATGTGTCTCACCGAATAATTTAGGTTTTTTTTTTTTTTTTTTTTTTTTTTAAATTCTATCACTTTTAATGGAAAACCCTTTACTTATTTTTCTCAATTCTTAATTTTATGAAATATTAAATATACGTGTAAAATTAATATATATACTTATATGCATTGCATTTCTTCTTAAATCAAACGTTAGTAATATATAAAAACGTAGAACATTTGACGTTTAGCTGTTGTGCATAATTTTCTTTCTTTAATCTTTTTAACACTTTCCAACAAGGTTGAAAAGTGTTTATGACTTCGGTTTGTCTGTCTGTCCGCGCTCTAACTCCCGTAAATATTTATGGAATTTCTTGAAACTGATATATGTTATTCAAGTTCACTATCGGACGTTCCCTATTAAAAATGGAGTTTATACCTCTACTGGTTTGTGTACAGGGACACCCGAAAGTATTTCAAAGCATTGTGTTCTATGAGAGGTATTTCTATAAACCATATTTTCATACCTTTACTGTAGACATATCTGAATGAAATTGAAATATGTTATTCAAGTTCACTATCGGACGTTTCCTATTAAAAATGGAGTTTATACCTCTACTGGTTTGTGTACAGGGACACCCGAAAGTATTTCAAAGCATTGTGTTCTATGAGAGGTATTTCTATAAAACATATTTTCGTACCTTTACTGTAGATTAATCTGAATGAAACTGAAATATGTTATTCAAGTTCACTATTGGATGTTTCCTGTATAAAATGGAGGAAATACCACAATTGATTTATGTGCAGGGACACTCAAAAGTATTCCAAAGCCATTGCGTTCTATGAGAGAAGTATTCTCAAAAGTATTCCAAAGCATTGCGTTCTATGAGAGATATTTCTATAAATCAAATTTTAATAACTACTTTCGACGAAGTTTTTGGAAATTGAAATATGTTATTTATATGCACAAAAGAGTGCTTTGCCCAGAATATAGCATGATTAGCATTAGATTTACAGGGTGGCACAAAAATATCCAGTTACATTAAGAGCTATTAATAAAAAAATGCTAGAATTGTACTTTCGTTTACGTTAAGCGTTTTTAACACTTTCTAACATTTTTTAAGTGTGAATATGATTTCAGTTTTGCGTATCTGCCTGTCCGTCTGTCTGTCTGTCCGTCCGAGCTCTAACTCCCGTAAAATTTATGGAATTTCTTGAAACTGATGCATGTTACTCAAGTTCACTATCGGATGTTTCCTATTGAAAATGGAGTTTATTCTACTACTCGTTTGCGTGCAGGGACACCCGAAAGTATTTGAAAGCATTGTGTTCTATGAGAGATATTTCTATAAACCATATTTTCATACCTTTACTGTAGACATATCTCAATTAAATTGAAAAATGTTATTCAAGTTCACTATTGGATGTTTCCTGTATAAAATGGAGGAAATACCACCACCGATTTAAGTACAGGGACACTTAAAAGTATTCAAAAGCATTGCGTTCTATGAGAGATATTTCTATATATCAAATTTTAATAACTTTACTTTCCCCGAAGTTTTAGGAAATTGAAATATGTTATTTATATGCACAAAAAAAAAAAAAAAAAAAAAAAATGCTTTGCATAGAATATAGCATGATTAGCATTAGATTTACAGGGTGACGCAAAAATAACCATTTATATTAAGAGCTATAAAAAAAAAAAAAAATGCTAGAATTGTACTTTCGTTTACATTAAGCTTTTTTAACACTTTCTAACATTTTTAAGTGTGAATATGATTTCAGTTTGTGTATCTATCCATCTGTCTGTCTGTTCGCGCTTTAACTCTTGTAAATATTTATGAAATTTCTCGAAACTGATATATTTTATTGAAGTTCACTATCGGATGTTTCATATTGAAAATGGAGTGAATATCTCTTCTGGTTTGTGTACAGGGACACCCAAAAGCATTCGGAAGCATTGTGTTCTATGAGTGTTATTTTTATAAATATTTTCCCTATAGAATGTTCCCCATTTAAAATGATATTAATAGGTCCTGTATAACTAGTTTGTTTACAGCGACAACAACAACATGCCAATGTATTACGTTTTAGGACAGAATTTTTTGAAAGTTATATTTAAAAATCTTTCTACTGTAAAAATCATAAAAATGTTGAAATGTATTGTTAATATTCTAAATAATGTTTTGTATAGAATATGATATGATTAACTTTCTGATTTACAAGGCTACACTAAAATATTCAGAGAGATCAAAAGCTGTAATTATAATCTAATGGCTGCATTTTTTTTTTTGCGTTAAGCCTTTTTAACACTTTCCAAAATGCCTAAGGGTAATTTTAAAATCAATTAGTCTACCTGTATATTTTTCAGTCCTTCTGTCTGTTGTGTGATAACGTAGGCAAAGAATATTAAAAGTCATTCGATACAACAATTACATACAGTTGGAAACTGTTACTAATCAATGCGTACTGCATATATATATATTTTTTTTTATATATATAAGTTTGTTGGAATGTGACCGTTAAATTATATTTATAATGGAATTACTTACATCTATTCCTAACACAAGCATTATGCATTTCAGACATAATCTGTTATTAAGTATACATACTTTATGTTTATAAATATTTAACCGTAGGATTTAAAAATTCGAACTTAACAATACATTCTTTGCTTTATTGTTATAGGAAACATCTGCGGTTTTTGTCATTAGAAGTTTTACCTAACAAATTGATATTATGAAAATAAGTGATTTTTTTAATATTTAATGAGGAAGCCTTTTAGAAAAGCATTTTTCTCGTGCTGCAATTTTTTACTAGGTTACAGAAACTGTCTAATGATATTTTTAGTATACTACTTTATAAAAGTGGAATTACCAACTACCTGATAAAAACGCCATTGCCGAATACATCATATTAGTTATAAATTTTAAAGAAATATTTCTGATTTTGGTCGTAGAACATATTATACTATTATATCCATTGTATGTATGACCTACTCCGACTGTCTTCTCACAAACGGCTTAACACAAAAAGATGCGGATGGTACCAAAGGATTCATAATAAACATAAAGATTCCGAGTTGATAAATTAAATTAGTTAAAAAGATTTCAAGTAAAAACACAAAGTGAGTAAAAGATAAGTAGCACAACATACTGCTAAAAATATGCCCGCCTACAGCAGAGTCAATTGCCAGAGGCGGTTGGGCGGCAAAATACGACCAGCAACAGCGTAAAAAGTTAGTGAAACCTTAAAGTTCAAAATTATACGAGAGTAACTCTAAAATTTTTGAGACAGAGGGAGATGATAGGTGCTAAAAAAAAAAAAAAAAAAAAAAAAGTATTAATTAAATATGTAAATTTGAACTTTTTTTTTTTTTTTTTTTTTTTTTTTTTTTAATGGCCGCAGACTATAATTTGTGGCAACAGATTCAATATAACTGTCCTAGAACAAATTTTGATAGAAAAGAAAATAAAGTTGATGCGAGAGCATTATCACGATATGATTTTCTATGATTTTAAAGTGTGGTTAAATCAAGAAGAACGGCTTCAACATTTAGAATTAGCATATGTAAATGAAGCTCCAAGTATTCACGTAGGTAGGTAGGCTTTTGTCTGCTATAGTCCCAAAAAATGTGTCTGTAATATGAAAAATATCAATCGATTATAATTGCTGCACTTACCAAATGAAACAAAAAGAGCGTGACATTCGATCTGTGCAGCTATACATAAAATCACTTGTGAAGAAGAACTGCGTATGAAAAATTAGTTTGTCACTGGGTTCCCCATAATTTTCCCTAACATCAAAAAGCGAACCATGTCAGAAACTATAAAGAAATCTTAAAATTACTTAATGATGGTAAACATTGCTTTATTTCGAAAATCATAACTCATGATGAAACGTACACGCTATTTTTTGACGTTCTAACACGTGAAGGAAGCAAAGTATGGGTCATTGAAGATGACCCCAAACCAAAATAGTGAAAAGACAACGATAAATAAAAAAAAAAGTAATGTATGTCATTTTCTTCAGAAGTACAGGACTGATCAAAGCCATGAAGCTTGCGGGATAGAATACAGTTACAACTAACTTGTACGTCATCAAGTGTCTTCCAGAAATTCTTGAAGAAGTGAATGTAAGAGGACTCATACTTAATCATAATAATGCATCTTCTCTTACGGCAAGATTGACAGTCGAATTTCTTGAACAAAAACACACAATAGTGATAAAACATCAACCCTATTCTCCTGATCTTGCTACATGCCTACTTCCTAACTCTCCCTTATCCTCACACGTTTCTTTCATTTTCTGAATATTTTAAAGTTATATATATAATTTATGAAAAACATAAAAAAAAAAAAAAAAATTCTAGTCTTTTAAGAAAGATTTCCACTTTTGCTGTGAAAATTCTCTGGCATCTCAATAGATAGCACAATTTTTAATTAATAATTACTATATTTTTAGTTATTAATTAAATTTCACTTATGCATAATATCCAGATTTTTGACAATTTAAGCTATGGATATTAAACTATAAAAAACGTCATAAATCGAAAAGTCGTCAATGTTGTCTAAGCCTGAAAATGTTTATTTTGGCCCTTATTTTGATTCTTTAATGTTAGCAGGTATGTATATGTGACAATTAATTATAATTTAATCTGAAGAAAAATTTACGTGGTCGTAATTTTCTTTTCGAAGATGAGATTGATGTGGATGTACATGTACAGGCATATTTTTTTACGATTGAAAGAAATGGTTTGCTTGAAACATTTAATCTTTGGAAATATCGCCTACAAAAGTGCATTAATGTTTGAGGGAACTACTTTGAATACTCCTAAAATTGGTAGTTTAACATATACCGTTTAGCCGTATCTCACTCGAAACAAGGTTTTAAGCGATTTCAAGGAAATATTTAATTTTTTTTATTTAAAAAGTAATATATATATATATATATATTTCTTTCTTTCTTACTTTTTTTTTTTTTTTTTTTTTAAATTCAGGTAAATATAGTGAATAGCGAAGCGGGCAAAGCCTACTAGTTTAAAATATCTTTCGTGACATTGATTCAGTAAAAAATTCGTTGCTTTGAATTTTTGATATAGTTTTGAAATTACAAGTACTTGTAAATTTTTCGAAATGTGCATATGGAACATGCTTACACTCTTTCAATTATGGTAATTGCTATAATTATTATTGTAAATAATTTTCGAAATGTACACATAAATTGTCTTCTGCACTCAATGTATTAAAAATAAATAAAATAACTTCTTTAAGGTTTATCCTTCTTTATCAAATTTTGAGCATTTCTTTTGACAGAAGAAATTTTATTTGCATCGTATGAAATATGTGTAGTATTTAAAAAATAAAATAAATAAATCAATGAAACATAAACATAAATAAAATCAATATCTCGATTATAGATTTCTTGTTTTGAAATTACAAAAAGAGCGAAATGGAGTGAGGCAGCAATGAGGGAAAAAAAATAATAAAAGTACCTGCTTTGCGTGTTATCCGGGATTACAACTTGTACATTCATTCGTTCTCGACTGCTTGGCATTTACTCCAGGCGGATCATTATTTTGCATTTTTGTCGGGCTTGATATAATTAGATGTATTTTCTCTAATTGGAGACTTGCTGCTTTTCGATCTGTACCTCCTGCAGCTTCGCAGCCATTTCGCGAATTAAAAGATAGAAAATGGTGATCGCCATTCTATTTTCCAAGTGCAAGATTCTTCGTTGTAATTGTATTTCTTTTACATTGTTGGTAAAATGTATTGAAAAATATTTTTCTACTTTTATTATTTATTGCATGTTACAAATTGATTATGTATTTATATCAGCCGCTAAGTGCGACAAGAAATAATTTTTTTTAAATGTAAAATCGACTTTTTTCATTTTTATGTCCATTTTACTATAATAATAGTAGGGTGATATGGGGTAAGTGTACCAAAGTTCTCTCTGGCACAGTTCGACTTAAACCTCATTTTACTCAGTTACTATTACACTTACACTTCTGAAAATATTTAGGCATGAACTACAACTATTTGGCTTTTAAAAAAGAAGAGCTTTTTTATAATTTAACAGTGTGCCTATAATATATATATATATATATATATATATATATATATATATATATATATAATGAAACTTTTGCGTGTTACGTGGTTTCATTTGCCGGACAAGTGTAACCTTGTCTTCCTTCCATACACATACAGTATATTTAGAGATATGTAAATCAAATTTCCTGATAGCGAAAACCTTCATGAATCTAGGCCTTTTTGAATTTTTAAAATATCTCCACTCGTTACAGAGTTTCAAAGTTTTCCGTACGCCTCTAGCATGTATTTCACATCTTAAACGTCGTAACACACCAACTAAACCAAACCTAAAAAATCTGGTGTGAAACAACCACACGACTTCCATTACCCACTATTACACATATTATATGCATTTTCTGGAGATAATGTGATCAGAAGATATAAAAGTGACCTAAAGAAGTAGAAACCTAACATTTTTCTGGTAAGATAAACTTTATACACATGTAAAGACATATAAAACGAAGCTTACATATAGCGAGGTAAAAAACAGGGGAAAAAAAAATTGGTAGAGTTATTTTTTGAAACATCAAGTTTCAAGATCTACCTAAACTTCTGACCTACCTAAACAGGGTAGCTGTTAATTTTCCTATACTAACTAAGTGATACATAAGAAAGAAATGGATTTATATAACAGTTTTCAAGAAAATCGTTAGAGCCATTTTTGAGATACCAACTTTTACCAAAACTCAATTATTGACAAGAAAACAATAATTACATACAAAAGCATATTTAAAAGTGAGTTAAAATGGCGAGTTTGAAAAAAATTCGTACAACCGTTTTTAAAGGAACGCCTTTGCGAGGCCTGAAATTGAGCTATTTATACAGGACGCCTATCAATTTTCCTGAACTAACCAACTATATCATTCGAAAGGACATCTAATAGAGTGTTTATATAGCAAATTTGAAGAAAATCGTTAGAGCCGTTTTTGAGATACGGACTTACGGTCCCATTTCCGGTTTCCGATGTCCCACTTCCGGTTTTTCAATTTTCACCAAAATTTGGAAATTTCATCTGTACACCAAACGTATTTCAATTCTAAAGTTTCGTAGCTCTATCTTTATTAGTTTCTGAGCTATAATAGCCAGAAGATTCTCCACACACACACACACACACACACACACACACACACACACACACACACACACATACATACACACTGACCAATTGCCAAAAAACACTTTTTTGGACTCAGGGGACCTTAAAACGTGTAAATCAAGTGCAAACCCGATATCGAATTTTCAGACCGAATACAATACTTCCATTACCTACGGTAGTAGGGAAATGGAAGTAAAAAAATGATTAAATATTAGGTTTCATCGAAAGTTAAAAGACAGGGCTGAAAAAGCAAAGTAAAAAAATGTAATCGATGCAGTATGAGTGGAGCAAGTGTAAATAACCTAGTTACAATTGTCCGGCATATAAAATTCTTGGGGTTTGTGCAAAAACGGAAACCAGAAAGCTCAAGTAATAGAAAAAATCTGAAGTTATATTTTGAGAGGGGGCACTCTGTCGGAGAGTGAAATGTAAACACTTTTTCAAGCTTCTGAAACTATCACTTTTTCATATTTAATTTGGTTTCCAGAGGCTCAAACCTCAAACAAACACATGTTGTAACAAAGGTTAACTACCTTCCTTTCTAAGAGATGGCGATATTCAAAGAGCTATTTAGCCAGTTGTTAGAATAAGATGCTTTTGACTTGCTGTTAAGTCAGTTTGTTTGAAATGCTATCGCGATGTAGCTGTATGCAAAAGTTTTATAAATTTTAAGTTGTAGGTACATATGTAAATAATATTTTTCTTCTTTTTATGTTAATTAATAAATATGTTTGGAAAACTAAGAACTGTGGATTATAATATGATGATTATTAGGTCTAAATTTAGCTTATGAGTTGAGTTATAAGTCGAGGTTACTCCGTGATTACACTTCACCCAACTTGGGAGGGGGGGGGGATGAGAGAAAGGAAGAAAGAAAAGAAAACTGTGAAATAGAGCTGTGTCTTACCTTTTTAAGAATTGAGCTCGATTTCATTATATTTGAACTTTAAGTTCTCATCATCACAATCTTTCACAACATACAAACTGGTTTTGATTTCAAAAACGCGAAGTGTTACAATTGCTAAAAATAATAAAATTATTTTCTCAAGAAAGTATATTTCAGATGAACCAAAAGATATGAAAAGTAAATTTTTTGTGTGAAAATATCATTAAAAATTTTGCTTTCTAATGACACCACTTCAATTTCTGTGATAAATCGCACAAAATAGCCTAATACTTTACGTTTAAGATCATTATAAGTGAAAATCTCATTTATTTGTTTTGAGTGGTAATTTGATAAAATATTTGGAAATTGGAAAAAAAAAGAAAATGTAAAGGTAAATAGAAAAAACTGAAATAAACAGTTTCACATAGAAAACCAAAAGGACATCATGAAAAATGCTGGAAATCCAGAATTAAAACATTTGACAGCATTGACACTGCATGTTCTATCAGCCTATTTAAAAACACTGGACAACTCAGTATTGTCCCAGTGGGAAATATTGGCAGCATTTCTCTTGATCTTAACCTATTTCTCATGAACAATGAATGTTATAATTAAATGTTTTCATCATTATTAAAATGTGCACCAAAACCCCTTTTTCTGCTTCAATCAGGGTATTCTGTATTCCGACTTAAAAATTTCATGGTATATTTTATATTTCCGAATATATTATTTTGACTTAGTTCTGAAACACCGTGTATATAGTATGATACGATACCAAATACAATTGCCTTATCCTATTTTCTGCCACCCGCATCGAAACTAAGCTTATACTTCCTCAAATTTTGTTTGTCTGTACGTATATCAAATGTGCAATTTATGTGAAAAGCATAGTTAATATTTTTCTCATTTATACGTCTTTATGCTTAAACATCGATTTGTAATGAAATCCCAATTCTTCCCTATTTATTTTAATACAAAAATGCTTCATTTATGCAGCTTAAATGTCCAGTTATACAAGTTTTCCATCTTTCTGAAAATCGCAAATTTTTTAATTACCACACTAATGGCACTCACACGACTTTCTCTTACACTGAAATTCAATGTCATAAAGACAGATCGGACATTAAGGGATACGATAAAGAATACTGTTATATAAATCTTCGTTAAAAAGAATTTAAAATAGGTTTCGTAAAAGCTTCATTTGACAAATAATTTTGTATGAAGGTGGAGGGGGCTACCCCCCCGTTTCAATATTGTACCTTCATTTAAAAAGAATTCAAAAGGTGTTATTAAATTTAAAAGTTCATTCCAAATTATTCAAATAACTTTCACCCGCAACATTCTTTGAAACTTATCAATTTTGATAAAATTTTTCTAGTAACATTCTTACATTAATTTCAAAATACAACATTTGAATCGCCTAAAAATATTTGTTTTTAAGTTATTCTGATAAAAGACACAGGCGAAGATTAAAAAATTAAAAACACGAGTTCAATATTCAGGGAACCCTCAAAATATGTATATATATGTATATAAAACGCTAAATATTTAGTTAAAAAAAAAAAAATATTTACCACAAGGGTATGAGGAATTAATTTTCATTTCTGAGCTGTTTTCCTGAACACGGTAAAGTATTATAGTAAAGCACTTCCCCTAATTACATTAAATAAAAAAAAAGGGTTTTCGCTAAATTATTGGCAGCCCTGTACATCTTCTAAAAACTATGTGCACACCATAATGTGCACTTAAATATAATCCTATATTAATAACATATAGCGCAGCCTGAAATGCACTTCCATGAATTTCCAAGTATTATCCCACTATATTCTAGTTCTTTTGTGCAGTCCTGTAAACGAACGGGAAATGATTTTCATACCATATTCTACATGAAACATGCTTTTATGCCAATAAAAAATATATATATTCATTTCATTTGGTTTAGTGCAGTCTATAGATGTTAAACTGTAATTTACTTGCAATTTCCCCCATAGACGTAATGCATTTGAATTCTCTTAGATGTCACTGTACACGAACTATTTGCTATATCTGAATGAAACGTTTAGTGAAGCATCTCTCTATAATATAGATTTAGAATACCGAGTTTGGACTTCCTGCTGCTATTTATTCTTGAGATGTGCTGACATACACACAGACCAACCTGTAAAAAAAAAATGTTTTTCAGATTCAGGGGACCTAAAAACGTGTAAATATAACAAAAACACAATTTCGAAAATTTGGCCTTAAAACAGTATTTTCTCTACAGTATATATGGGTAAGGGAAAGTAAGAATATCGAATTATCTTAATTCGATTACTCATAATGCTGTACTTAATATTCTGAGATAATCAGGACTATAATTGTCATTCAGATCATCAAACGATTATCAGTTTTTACTTTCCGAACACTATAGTGAGGAAAGTATTGTAATCATGTCAAAAATCCGAATTCGAGATTTTGATGTTTCTATACGTTTTGAGGTCCCCTGAGTCCGTTTTCACTATTTTTACGATGATGTATGTATGTGTGTGTGTATGTGTGTATGTGTGTATGTTTGTGAACACACTAGCGTCTAAAGGCTTTGTTCGATTAACCTGAAAGTTGTTACGTATATTGTAAGTCACCATAGTACGAACCCTATAGATTTTGGTGAATCTAGCACTTATAGTTTTTTTACAGGGACACAAAGAAAAATTCTTTATCATTATGGCCTATGGGACCAAAATCTTAAAAGTGCGATAGCATCTAAACGCCTTATTCAATTGAGCAAAAATTTTATACCCATATTATAGGTCACAGATACTCAATCTGTATAGATTTTGGAGAATCTAGCACTTATAGTTTTTTTACAGGGACACAAAGAAAAATTCTTTATCATTAAGGCCAATGGGGCCAAATTTTTAAAAGTGTGATAGCGTCTAAACGCCTTATTAATCTGAGCAAAAAAATTGTACACATGTTATAGGTCGCATTTGCACCAACTGTATAGATTTTGGTGAATCTAGCACTACAGTTTTTTTACAGGGACACAAAGAAAAATTCTTTATCATTATGGCCTATGAGACCAAATTTTTAAAAGTGCGATAGCATCTAAACGCCTTATTCAATTGAGCTGAAAATTTGTATGAATATTATAAATCACTGTTGCACTAACTATAAGCATTTTGGTGAATCTAGCATCTATAGATTTTTACAGGGACAAAACGAAAAATTCTTTATCATTATGATCTAAGGGCTCAAAGTTCAGTAGCGTTAAATAAAACCTCGTGTGATATATGGAGAAAAAAACACTCTATTATGGTTTTCTCTCTTTTGTTTGTTTAGCAATTCCTCTTTCTTTATTTTGTCTACAAAACTGTTAGTTACTCAATGTTCGGAAAGTCGAGTGGAGTCACTCCAGATTTTTTTTTTTGTGATTAGTTGCCTTTCTACTGTGAACACAACTCATTTGACAATTAATACTTAACATATGCAGTGTGTATTATATTAGTTTTGAATTTTTATAAAATTTGTTCTTTATCTAAGCAATCAAAATATGTAGTTAAGCACTTAGAGTGTGTGTGTGCGTTTTATGATAAATGTTTTATTTAAGAATTTATTTCTTAATTTCAGTATCATGACTAACATAAAATAAACTTACGCCTAAACGATGGCGATGCTTTTTTGCATTTGCATCAATTATATCTGTAAATGATTTGTAATCATTTTAGTCTTGCAATTTTTTTTTTTATTTTTTTTTTTTTTAAATGTTTGAATATATTTTTAATTTTAACCTTTTCTTTATTTCAGAACAAAGAATGTATTTCGTAACATTTTGCTGTAAAATGAAGTCGTAGACTTTTAGTGTTTACATCATATTTGTAAATACTTAAAATACTGGTAAGATTCCATCTTTCTGTATTTTTTATTGCTGAAATATTTTATTAGATTTTTTTTTTTTTTTTTTTAAGTTTGAACTATTAAATAAATTATTATGCTTATTTTTAAACTGAGGATAAAACGTCGTGTAAAAATATGAAACTACATAACAGTAGTAGTGTGTGTCAAAAAAGAAATTCTCAATTCCCATCATTCTATGCTGAATTATAAGCGTTTATATTTATAAACAAATATAGGGCAAAATTAGTACCAGCCATATGGCCAATTACTGCTAAAATGCGGCCACTACAATGGCCACTTTTTTGGCTGCCAGCTACATTTTAAAAAAAGAGTGTTTATCAGTTTCCTTCCAATAATTAATTTAGGCTGAAATCTGTATATTGATGTAGTATATAGTTACTTTCAGAAGAAGGTTCTATTTTTTATTCAATAAAAATTTACACTTGCTACAAGCAATCTATTCACCTCATTAGCATTCCAAAATTAGAAGATTGTCACAGCTTTTAAAATCAACTTCTTCATTCTTTTACCATACTTTTCAAAATCCTATGAAACTCCAGTTTACAAATTTTATAAAATTATCTAAAAAGTATTTTTTTAAGTTCAATTGCACCATTGGACTTATCAAATAAAGACAATTGACTGAGAAAAGAAAAAAAAAAAGTTTTGAAAATTGCATTTTTTGTATGGTATTTAACAAAATACCTGTTACTTTCCGAAAATACATATGTAAGGAAAGTATTGTAATCACTTCAAAAATCTGACTTTGAGAGTTTGGTGTTTCTATACGTTTTGAGATTCCCTGAGTTAATTTTTACCTTTTTTTACAATAATGTATTTGTGTGAGTGAGTACGATAGCGCCTAAACGCTTTGTTCGAATGAGCTGAAAGTTAGTACTTATGTTATAGGTCACATAGCATGAACCCTATTGATTTCGGTGAATCTAGGACTTACTATAGTTTTTTTTTTTTTACAGAGGCACAAAGAAAAATTCTTTACCATTATGGCATATGGGCTTAAATTTTTTAAAGGGTGATAGCGTCTAAATGCCGTATTCATCTGAGTTGAAAGTTTATATAAATTTTATATAAATCATTGTCACACGAACTGTATAGATTTCGGGGAATCTAGTACTTATATATATATACATATATATATTTTTTTTACAGGGACAGAGAGGAAAATTCTTTATCATCATGGTTGATAGGCCCAAATTTTTTAAAGTGTGATAGTGTCTAAACGCCTTATTTGATTGAACTGAAAATTTATACGCATGTTATAGATCACCGTCGCACGAATTGTACAGATTTTGGTGAATCTAGCCCTTATAGATCTTTACAGGCACAGGGACACAACAAAAAAATCTTTTTGATCTATGTGCTCAAATAATTTGAAGTGCAATAGCGTAAAATTAAAGAATGAAGAAAAAAAAACACCCTATTATAATTTTCACTTTTGTGTATTTAACGACTTGCCTTACTTTAATTTGTTTATGCAATCGTTAATTACTTGAATGTACAAAAAGTCGAGTGGAGTCATTCCAGATTTTCATGTACGAATGTCAGTCAGTTACTTGTAGAATGTCCCTTATTAACTTTTAAAAATATTTATAATTGTATTAATATTAGAATATTTATTTGGATTGTTTAATTCTATATCACTATTAATCTATGCACAATCTATCTATACAGTCTTTAAAACATATCTCTAATGGTCTTTACCATTTCTAATTTAAAAGAAAAGTTGCCACTGCTTCAAAAAACTAGTTGGCATAGGTGGACTCCGCGCAGTTCCTCATCACGTATTTGTTTCCACACATTTTAATTACTGTTAAAAACTATCAAAGTAAAATTAACATATCGCATATCGGCAAGAAAAAGGACACAACTTAAAATGCAATATTTGAGAAGAATCAACTTATAGATGGTATAAAGAAAAAACTTGGCTATAATAAAACTAACATGAATGCCTCTCTGGTGGATGAATTGAGAGTTATAGATTCGACATTTTCCGCGCTCATTGGGGGCATTTTATATGCATTTTTCAAAACATAAACCCAAATTTGCCATTTTAGGTTGATTTCTTTGGAAATCGAAATATTCCAATCACTTCGTTTATCTCTCTCTCTATATATATATAATCGAAATCTTATCATCATGGTAACTCCCGAAATAATACTCCAAATCGAACCAAATTTGCACAGCGAATTTATCTTATAAATATCCTTGATAAGTTCTTTAACTAAGTTGCTCCACAATTTTGTTTTCAAGTGGCGATGTATACATAGACCATATAAGGGTCTCAACCAAGTTTATAAATGAATTTTATCTGCCATGATATTTCTAATCGCTTTTTCTCACCAAAAAATCCCTAACTCCAAACTTTCATCAAAATCGCTATGTCAAGTTTCATGTAAACCATATTTCTGCCATACGTTGCAATTGGCCTTTAAAGGTTTAACAGCGAACACGAAAGTTTCTGAAGATGAAAATATTTCCAATCATTTATGCACCCCTAAACATTCATCCAAAATCTCTATATCGATTTCCGAGTAAACCCAATTTCGGTCATATGTTGAAATTGGCTCATAAAGGGTTAACTGAGAACGCGAATTTTTCTGAAAATGAGGGTAAATCCAATCGTTTTAGCACCTCCCCGAAAACACTTAATCCCGAACTTTCAACAAAATCGCTATATCCATTTCCGAGTAAACCCGATTTCTGCCATTTGTTGCCATTGGCCAATAAAGGGTTAACAGCGAACGCAATATTTTCTGAAGATGAGGGTTAATCCAAGCACCCCGAAAAACACTTAACTGCAAACTTTTTTGAAAATCGCTATATCCATTTCCGAGTAAACCCAATTTCTGCTATATGATACAATGAGCCGATAAAGAGTTAACAGCGAACACGAATTTTTCTGCCTTGCGAAATTTTCAAAGTCGCGTGTTTATAGTTAATGATGTTCATTCCGGCATCATAACTGATATTTAAGAGCTGTTCTTACATCTTTACGATAAAAATATTTCTTTTCATGCACGTTTAAGTGAAATTTTTCCCTATTCTCCCATGTTAAGAAAACCGTAAATTTTGAATAACTTCTGGAGTTTTTTAATTAGAATGTTGCAAATAAATAGGGTTCTTGCCAGTGTCATAAATAATATTTTAAAAGTGGTCTGGCCTCTCTGCGATCATTTGTTCGTGAGATATCGTGTAAACAGACTAACACACTAACGGACTAACAAACTAACAGACACCCTACAGACGGACACCATACAAATTTTGTCATTTTCGGACTCCTCACACCTGAAAACGTATAAAAAAGTAAAATAACCGAGGTCGAAAATTTTTACGATTACCTAAGTTCCCCGTACCTATAGTATGATGGGGGAACTAAAAGAGACGAGTAAAATATTGCTTATTATGGCCACTGACCACAAATGAATTTTATAAACAATTATTAATCTTCTGTAAAATGAAAAATAAGCATCATTTTATCAAAACTAGTTTTTACGTAAGTTTAGTCAAGTTTAACATGTTCCACGTGGTTTATTTTTTGTTGAATCTTCATAAAATTCCATTTAATGGTTTTTCATATATTAGTCCGTGGGGCGAGAGCTGCTATCGTTCAAACATGTCACGCAACTAAATGAAAATTTGTAATGTTCCCCAATAGGCACTTGTACATTAATTTTTAATTTTCAGTTCTCTCTGTCTGTCCGTCTCAGTATGTGTCCATGCTCTAACTCCCGTAAATATGCATGGAATTTCTTGAAACTGATATATACCATTCGAGTTCACTGTCGGATGTTTCCAGTTGGAAAAGGAGTAAATATCGCTAGTGGTTTGTGTACAGGGACCCCTAAAAGTATTCCAAAGCATTACTTTCTATGAGAAACATTTCCATAAACCATATTTTAATACCGTTTCTTTACACAAATCTTAATGAAGTTGAAATATGTTATTCAAGTAAGTTCGTTATTGGATGTTGGATCATATAATTTTATTGATTACATTATCTATAAAATTATAATGGGTTCTTATTAGAAATATCTGAATTATTGTTGTAATTGTATAATAATGCACATAATTAGCATTACGCAAGTATACTTCTACAGAAACATAAATAAATAAATAAAATAAAAATAAGTAAATATAGTATGTGAATAATTGTATTCGGTGGCAAACGGAAAACAAAAACAGAATTCAGTGTGTATTTAGTTTCAAAATAAATGTGCTTTAAAAATAAAAGTTATTTAGTTGCATAAGTAATTAGCATTCTACTTAAGGGCACTCAGCACCTTTAACGCACCACTAAAGTAGGTTTTATATAAAAGCTTACATTTTTGATTAATTTTTATAAATTGAACTGTATTGTTTTTTTTTTTTTTTTTTTTTTTTTTTTTTAAATAAAATATACATACAGGCAACATTTCTTGCGGTTATTGATATACTTTTACAGATTTAATATCATTAAATCTGAGTTTACACATTTTCATGAATTCATGATATCTTCAAAAAGCTATAAACTCCTACATATATTTAAGAAAAGACTTAATTTTTTAGGGTGTTTAGTAGAACCTACTTAAAAGAATTAGAGATGAGTTTTGAAATTTAATTATTTACTTTTGAGAAAAAAATTAAAAAGTGCCTGTCTATATAAAAATTTTGAGGGGGGGGGGGGGGGGGGGGGGGGACAACAAAAAAAAAAAAAAAAAAAAAAAACATGCTTTTTGTTATATTTATATATATATTTTTTTTTTTCTTTAATAATAAGTCTTTTCTTAAATATCTGTAGAAATTTAAACATTTTGAAGATCACAAATTCATTAAAAAATGCAAACTGTGAAAACGTGATTTAAAGATTTCAAATCTCTAATATATATATATATATATATATAATACCATAAGAAATGTTTCTTGGATATGTATGTTATTGAACAAACCTAATATAGTTCTATTGATAACTGTTAAATGAAAATACATATAAGCTTTTGTATGAAACCTACTTCAGCAATGTCGTCAAAGGTGCCAAGTCCCTTTAAAATGCGTATAACTTTCATTTATATATAAGTAGAACCTCGATTATCCGAACCTCGATTAACCGAAACTCACCTCGATTAACCGAAACTCTCCGTTAACCGAAGTCGGTTTCTTCTTCACTTTTTTTTTTTTTCACTTTCTACTATCACCCAAAATTTTCTCTTAACAAACATGTATTTTTAAAGTTTTTTTTTTTTTTTTTTTTTTTCCACATTCCTTTTGTATGCAAGCCATCTTTTCCAAACTACGAGTGCTGATAAATATTTTAGATGATTATTGATGAACTCTCGATTATCCGAAAATTTCGATTATCCGAAGTAAGTTCGCCCTCAATTACTTCGGATAATCGAGTTTCTACTGTATATTTTTCTTTTTACAGATAGTTTTGAAACATTTTTATTCTTTGTCAATAGAAAAAAAAATATATAATTTAATATAATGTAAACTTTTAAGTGTAAAATTTCAAGACATTTAAGCAGTTTTCATGAAAATGTTGCTGTATGTCTTTTTTTGCTTGTAAAAAAATTATGTGCAATTATTTTTTGGGGAACATTGTATTTTTCTAAAAATAAGCCATTTCTTTGTTACCAGACATGGCAAACGAAACTCAATTTGTAAGCATAATTTTGGCTGTCGCCCCACGGACTATATCTTTGTACAAAACTTAGTTATAATTTTCCACTTTTTTTTTTTTTTTTTTTTTTTTACTTTAAAATAGTCATTAAAAAAATTGTAATGTAAAATTTGCAGGGGTAGTACTTGTCCTGATTTTCCTGAAAATTTAAAAAACGTCCTGAAATGTCCTTAAATTTGATAAGTTGTCCTAAAATTCCTGAAATTTTCAGCTATTACGCTATATGTTTAAATTCAAACCACCCAAATTAAGTGATCAAAGCTCAAATTCACTCTGTATTGCAGGCATGAGAATTTTCCGCGGATCCGCGATTTTCCGCTTTTTTGTGATTTTCGTTAATTTCGCGATTTTTTATTTTGTTAAAATCAAACCCCAATAATGATCAGTGTTCAAGCGCTCCACGAAAAACTTTAGATTCTCGATCTTTTTCCATCCAAAATATAAACTTCAATATTCATTTTAAACGTGCTTTATCATATTCTATAACATATAAAAGAACAGAATTATTCAATATTTCTCACTCGTAATTTTTTTGTCCTCCCCCCCCTCCCTCCTTTTTCATCTCTAACCATCGCCAATCAAACTTTCTGCGGGTAGCCTTTTATTTTTGAATATTTATCCATCCACAACAAAAATGTCAATATTAATTTTAAACTTACTTTATGATATTCTAGAACCCATAAAGAAGAAGAATTGTATTTTCTCACTCATGAATAACTTTTAACCCCCCCCCCCCCTTCCCATTTTCCACCACCAGTCAATGTTATTAAATGTGGATTGCTAGCTAATTTTTTTTTATTTATTTATTTTTTTTTTAACACATGTTCTATTGTGCTGATGTGTTATTCTTTTAGTTTAATTTGTCACTTTTAAAATATTTTGTATAGTTTTTTCCTGTGAGCATTATTTTTTCATTTGAAACAAATTTTATGAACACATTTGTATAGTTTTCCCCGCACGCGTTATTTTTCATTTGAAATTAATTTTATGAACACGCGTGTTTCCTCTTTTTTTAATTTTCTGCACTCTCATGCCTGGTATTGCTACGCTTTACTGTGATCACGAGATTAATAATAGATTAAAAACTTTGTAAGCAGCTTTGTCTTGCACAGCTGCCTTCATGCTTACTTTTTATTTTCATTACCCAAATAGGAAAGATAATTGAAGTATTGTATTTGATGTAAATTTTACCAAATTTTCACCTGATGTATCGTTTAAGGTCTCCTGACCAAAAAAAAAAAAAAAAAAAAAAAAAAATGGTTTTCAGCAATTGTTCAGTATGTGTATGAGAAATCTGATTATCCTATCTCCTAAACTAATAAAGATAGAATGACAAAACTTAAGAATTAAGACTGGTCTGGTGTACAGATGATTTTTCCAACTCTTGGTGAAAATTGCAAAATTGGAAGTAGAACATTGAAAACCAGTAGTAAGACTTAAGTGTGCATCTCAAAACAGCTATAACAATTTTCTTCAAAGTTGCTCTTTGAACAACTTTTTAGATGATGTTCTTTTGTATGTATTAGTTGGTTAATTCAGGAAGATAGACAGATGTCCTATATAAATATGTCAATTTTAGGTCTTGCAAGTGCGTTTCTTTAAAAAATGCTCAATGGATTTTCTTTAAACTCACCTTATTAACTCCCTTTTATATGTATTTTCGTATGTAATTGTTTGTTAGTTTCTGGTGAGTACATGAGTTTGCTGAGTCTTTGTCAAAATTGGGAGTGGGACCAAAAGTTGGTATCTCAAAATGGCTTTAAGAATTTTCTTCAAATTTGCTATAGAAACCCTTTAGATGTCCTTTCATGTGTATTACTTGGTTACTACAGGAAAATTGACAAATGTCCTCATTAGGTAGGTCAATTTTAGATCTTAAAAAATGCTGTTTCAAAAAACTACTCTACCAATTTTTTTAAACTCTGTTTTATATATACCTTTAAGACATATATATTAGCTCCAACATGAATATTGTTTTGGTATCTAATTTGTTTAGTAAATTTTATGTCTTCGAACTGTACTATATCTAAACAAACTGTACTATATCTAAACATAGTACATATAATATGCATAGTTGTAGTAGTGGGCAGTGGAAGTTTTGTAGTTATTATGCACCAGATATTTTTGCCCAATAAAGGTTTTAGGATTTTTTTTTTTTTTTTTTAATGTGAAACAATTGATACGATGAATATTTTAAAAATTGGTCTCTAAGTAAGTTGAAATTGCATGGAAGATGTCCTTTTTGATGTAGAAATGATTGAAAAAAAACATGAGTCTAAGAAAGTTTCTGAAATGATTACTATAAATGAATGAATGTTTTAGTGGTGCTTCAGTTGCTCTAATTAAAGTTTTTTTTTTTTTTTTTAACTTTAAAATAGTGAGCCAAATGTTTCATTTTTATGCCATTTTAAATTTTCTTGTATGAATTAAAGTGTACTCTAATTAATTTACATCTATGCTTGCCATTTTGTTTTATATTTTAATCATAAGTAAAATTTTTTGAGTTCTCATCAAGGGGCAATATGACATAAACTCTTTCAAAAATTGGATGTTTTTCTCTATTTAAATAACACTAGCTCTTTTTACCCTTGCACAATAGGTTTAAAGCATCTCGCTTATGTAGGTAGACTAGTAATCTTGTCCTGAAAATGTCCTGAAATTTTCAAAAATATATGTCCTGAAATTTCAACTTATGCTAGTACTACCCCTGAATTTGTATAAATATAGTTTTCTCTGTCATAAAGTTTAATGGTCCTTTTTTTTATTATCATTCATGTCGGCGTAAGTAATTTAAGTTATTTTTGTCTCTTATTGGTTCTTAATCTAAATCGTAACAATTTTGTGTCAGTCTTTCCTTTAAGTTAAAATCAGTTCTATATTTTTGTGAGTTGGTATTGTTTTGTATCTATTAATTGCTAAATTTTAAGATTAAAATTTATTACGATATCTATCATTTATATATATATATTGCAAAATTATTATTGAAATTTAAAATATCAACTAACTTTTGTGAAAATAATCTAAAGCTATCTGTTTTATATATATATATATATATATATATATATGTAAATATTATGTATGTATGTAAGTCTAAGCATCATTTTGAAATTTAACGATTAATTAATATCTTAATTAATTATAATGTGAATGTTAATTTTAATATGTTATTTCTCATCTACAAATAACATTATATGAAACTGTATTTTTTTTTTTTTTTCATTAATATATTTATAATTATAGTAGTTTTTTCCCCCCTAAAAGTCCACTGTCATCTAAAAAATATTTAACAGAAAAAACAAAGTTCTGTAAAACATATTCATGCAAAATCTTTCACAGATTTTGTCTTTACAACTGTACACCTTTTCAAAGTGATAATAATCTGGTGTGAAACAACCACATGACTTCCATTACCCACTATTACATGTATTATATGCATTTTTGAGAGATAATGTGATCAGAAAACATAAAAGTGACCTAAAGAGAAAATCGTTAGAGCCGTTTTTGAGATACCAACTTTTACAAAAAATCAATTATTGACCGGAAGAAAATAATTACATACAAAAGCATATTTAAAAGTGTGTTAAAATGGCGAGTTTGAAAAAAATCCGTACAACCGTTTTTAAAGGAACGCCTTTGCGAGGCCTGAACTTGAGCTATTTATACAGGAGACCTATCAATTTTCCTGAACTAACCAACTATATCATTCGAAAGGACATCTAATAGAGTGCTTATATAGCAAGTTTGAAGAAAATCGTTAGAGCCGTTTTTGAGATACGGACTTACGGTCCCACTTCCGGTTTCCGATGTTCCACTTCCGGTTAAACTCAATTATTGGAAGGAAAACAATAATTACATACAAAAGCATATTTAAAAGTGAGTTAAAATGGCGAGTTTGAAAAAAATCCGTACAACGGTTTTTAAAGGAACGCCTTTGCGAGGCCTGAAATTGAGCTATTTATACAGGCCGCCTATCAATTTTCCTGAACTAACCAACTATATCATTCGAAAGGATATCTAATAGAGTGTTTATATAGCAAGTTTGAAGAAATTCGTTAGAGCCGTTTTTGAGATGTGGACTTACGGTCCCACTTCCGGTTTCCGATGTCCCACTTCCGGTTTTTCAATTTTCACCAAAATTTGGAAATTTCATCTGTACACCAGATGTATTTCAATTCTAAAGTTTCGTAGATCTATCTTTATTAGTTTCTGAGCTATAATAGCCAGAAGATTCTCCACATACATACATACATACATACATACATACATACATACACACACACATACATACACACTGACCAATTGCCAAAAACCACTTTTTTGGACTCAGGGGACCTTAAAACGTGTAAATCAGGTGAAAACCCGATATCGAATTTTCAGACCGAATACAATACTTCCATTACCTACGGTAGTAGGGTAATGGAAGTAATAAAAATTATGTTACATCTTTCCTAAAAAAGATTTTTCCCCTCTACATTTATAAGGTCTGATGGATATCCTTTCAACATATTAGAATTGTAAAGATTTATGTTGTGAATGAGATGATAAAGTATGATTTGCATAATTTCTTAGAACGATAATTTTCTGAAATTGTAAATGTATAATTTAAATTTTATTGCACTGTTTTGATTCTTTTCTGTTTTATATGTAAATAAAAACTACACTCCTTCTCATATTTATAAGGACACTTCATATTTTCAAATAACTAATGTAAAAATAATTGTAAACAAGATTATACTAAGTGCACTTAATATATCTAGTATTCTAAAAACCAAAACTGTTATAATTTTTTTAATATAAAACAAAATTAATAAAAAATAATGCAAAATGTGTTTTTCTCCACGTTTTTAGATGTTCATAATTATAGGGACAATTCTGATTTTTTCGTTTTATTTAACTTACAAGCGGATAAATTACAGTTGACATGCGAATTTGTTAACTACTGGGCTAGATTAATTCATATATAAGCCTTCATTTTTTCTTGGACGGACATTACTGATAATTGCTCGAAAAAAAGAACGTTCAAGTAGTGAAGTATGATAAATGTGTTTTTTAAGTGGAAGGATAATTTCAATTCGCCGAATTTCTAATGAAATTCGAAGGTCTAAAATTGCTGAAGGAAATGTGATCAAACGTTGAACTGCTGGTTCGATAGGAGAGAGATCTGATGCAAAATCAGAGTTGTTTTACAGAGATCGAAGACTCATAATTCCTCCTACTGTTCTACTCATAATGACTGCTGCTGAATTTGCTCGTAATTTTTAACGAAAGGTTAGGGTCCACATTTATGCATGTTTAAAATAATTAATAATATGTTAAAAGGAATAAAAAACCTGTAATAATTAATCAGCATTTAATGGGGGAAAGAACGTCTGTGTTAAATTTGAATAAAGACAATATTAAATGGTAAAATGTTGCATTTTCGGATGAAAAACATTTTATTCTTGATTAACCAAATGGTTTTAACAGTTACTGGCACGATCTGAAGATAGCGAAAGACAGAGCAAATTTTTTTAAAGGCAGATATGAATCGGACATTTTAAAGGTGGAACTATAGTGCTCTGGGGAGCTGCTTCTACTGAAGGCAGAATGAATTTAGTAATTTTTTCTATTATTATGAAAATCAAGAGAATATCCGCAAATTTTAAACGTGGAATTATCAGATTTTTGTTAGATTTTGGGGGGTAATAATATTTTTTTCAACAATACTTACATTTTTGCTCTACTTTTAGAGCAATAGGAAATAGTTTGAAGAAAGAAACTTCTGTATTATTGCCTTTCCCATGGCCTAAAAGTTGAAAAAACCTTAACTTACGATATTAGAAAAGTGCATGCAAGTGGAAAGCAATTTTAAATAGTTTAAATGTATTAAGAATATCATATATGCTATATGAAATGGTATTGAAACCGAATATTAAAAAAAATGTATATATATATATATACCAGAGATAATGTCTGACTGTTTAACCCTAAAAAGAGACCCCATAAAATATTAATTTAAAGAATAATTGAAAACAATTCCTAAAATTCGAGCTGTCCTTATAATTGTGAACACCTGAAAAATCATCTTTTTACCATATTTAAAGTTTTTTATGATAGAAAAACGATAAAACTTTTTAAATATAGTCTATTAATGAAATTCAAATTAATAAAAAATATATTTGTTAAATAATAGTGTTCAGTGTTTAGTTAATATAGAAAAACGGGTGTCCTTATAATTATGAGAAGGAGTGTATTTGTAATACTATTATTTCTCCTATATCCAATAGAAAAAAGTATTGAATTCGTAAATTTTTCGACTTCCGGTTTTTAATGGATTTTCAGGTTCTGAGAGGTCTAGAACACAATTTGATCATTTTTAAAAAATGTCTCTCTGTGTGTGTGAGACAAAAATTTTGCGTCAACTGTATCTCAAGAACTACTTCTCAGAATTTTATTAAATTTATATGTAGTTGCACCTTGACATAAATTAGAGCCTATAAATTTTTTGTGCAAATCGCTCAACAGATGGCGTTGCTGTACTGTGATTTTCCCATTTAATAAAAGTCTATATCTGAGGTTCTATTGTAAAAAAAAAAAAAAAAAAAAAAAATGTTAATATGTGAGAGCAGGGTTGCTACGGTACCTGGAATTCAGGAAAAACCGGAAAAACTCAACGAATTTGAAAAACTATTAAAAAACAGAGAAAATTCAGGGTATTTCAAAATTTTTTGCAAACAGGAAAAGTTCATGGAATTTTGAAATTTTTTCATAATCAAATTTTTTCTTTTTTCTTTTAGTGCTTTATAATGAAGAAGAAAAAGTCAATTATGTTTTTTTTTTTTTTCACCCAGCAATATTAAGTTAATAAAATTAATATACCCTAGACATGTTTAATTGACTTGCAAACACGTTAGATTCTAATGCTGCATGATTACGTGCGTAGCAACCCTGTGAGAGGATCATTATGTAACAATTTACTGATTCAGTTTGTGTGTATATCGGCCGACAAGTCATGCTGCTATACTGCAGTTTTTCCCGTGAATGGGAAGATTATATCTCAGATTTTATTGTATATAATTGCACAAAACTGGTATATGAGAAAGCCATTATAAAACACTATGCTGATTCAATTTGAGTGCATATTGGTCAATAAGTGGCGCTTTTGTGCTGCAGTTTACCCCGTGACAGGAAGATTATATCTCAGATTTTATTGTACATAATTGCACAAAACTGGTATATGAGAAAGCCATTATAAAACGCTATGCTGATTAAATTTGAGTGCATATTGGCCAACAAGTGGCGTTTCTGTGCTGCAGTTTACCTCGTGACAGGAAGGCTAAATCTCTACTTCTGTGGCATATAAATGCATCAAACTTGATATTCGTGACATAACAATTTTAAAAACGACTTGAGTACATATGGCCGACAGGTAGTGTTTTTATTACACATCTTCTATGATTTTTCGCATAGCTACATCTCAACATCTGTTGATTAAAATCGCACTAAACTCCATAAGCAAAATCTTTATTGTGAGAAGCTATGGTTAAACATTTGTGCATATTAAGCAGTAAGCGGTGCTATTATGTAGAGTGATATAAAGAAAGTTTTGTGATGGCCATAACATAATAGTTTTTAGTCTTCGAGAATTTGTATTTATGGAAAAGTAAATGAAAAACATTCAATTATTTTTATATCTAAATGCCATATAATCCATGCCGAGTAATAATTCTCGTTCGGATTACGTAAAGATCGATCACAGATCTGTACATCTACGGTGCATATTTTTCCAGGAAAATGCCAAGAAAAACAACTGCACGACGTCATGTTCGGTGCAGGGAAAATAAGCTTTATTAAGAACAGGAAGAGCGAGAGGTATATTTCATCACATTTATTTACTTTCTGTTTTATATTTGTTTATTCACATGTAATCATATTAATAATTTCTCAAACTTTTTTTACTTTCTTCTAATTCAATGGAAGAAAGTATTGGATTAAGAAAATTTCTCAACATCAGGTTTTCTATGGATTTATACGTTTTGAGATTCCTGAACACGATTTGACTATGTTTAGAAAGTATGTGTCTGTGTGTGTGTCAAAAATTATCTGCCAACTCTATTTTTAGAACTAATGAACAGAATTTCGTAAAAAGTTATATTTAGTTGCCCCTTGACATAAATTAATGCTTATCAATTTTTGCCGCGTCTTGCTTAACAGGTAGCACGTCATCTCGTTTTATTATGATTTTTAATATGACAGCGTAGGACAAAATTTCATATAAATGTACACAATGAAGATTTTTTTAAACAAATCATTATGAAATAATATATATTTATTATAAAATATTATTATTTTGTATATGTAAGATCACCCCCCCCCCTCCTCCGGATATAAATTTTTAATATGAATACTTTTAAAAAGAAATCAGTACCTTTAAAAGGAATAGTGTAACCACGTGTCTGTTTTAATTAAAAGGCGTTATCTAAATCTAAGATGTGGTTTGTGGGTCACAAAAATGCTTTCGATGTTTTAAGGCTGTTCTATTCTGAGAAAATCGTCTGCACTCAACATGGAAAATAATTTTAATAAATAATAATTTTAATAAATATTTTGCACTGCGTGAATGTATAGATAAAAATAAGTTTTGGGATGGCCACAACATACTAATTTTTATTGTTATCTATATAAATAAAGGAAAGTGTCTGTGTGTGTATGTCTGCGTTCTGGTTCTCACACTACCGATCGCAGAGCTACAAAACTGGGCAGATAGGTACCTGGGACCCAGCAGGTGTGCACCTCATCGAGATTTTTTCGAATTTGAATTTAATTAATTGTTTTTCGATTTTAAATATTGGCTTCTATGTTTCATTTTTCATAAATTTATTCTTTCATTGTAATCGTCTGCGCAGATTAGCAATGGATATTAAGCTGTTTATTTTTTATTTAATACATTTATTTGAAAGCAAAATCTTTTTTTAATTTATTATATTTATTGAAAATGAAATGGTAATGCAGTAGAAAAAATTAGGTATATTAAATTTTAAATTTAAAAACATATTTATAACAGTTATGTTTATGTATAATTTTTATAGTAGTATGTGTCTATAGTTATGTGTATAACATCTTTTATTTTTATTTTTTTTAATTAATTCTTTTAAAAGAATTTTTATTATTATTTATAGTATTTATCGGGGGAAAAAATGGTAATATATAGTAGAAAGGTTTAAACTGATTAAAATCTATTTATTTTTTTATGTATTTAATTTCTTTTAAAGGAAATTTACTTTTATTTTATTACTTTTATTTTATTGTCGGAATCAAATCGTAATATTGCGTAAATAACGGTGGCTATAAAATATATGTTTCAAAAACTAAAATATTCAGTAGATGCTGAGATACAGTCATATTTAAAATCGTAGTTCTTAAATAATAACAGATCCACCTGTCGTCGATAAACACCCAAATTGAAGTACCCGAGAAAGACCTTTCTACAGGCAGCGGGTACCCGAAGCGAGTTTTGGAGCAATTTCAATGTAATTTTTTTTTTAGTTTTTATTTATAAAGTGATGTAAAAATTAAATATTCATCAAATTCTTTTGAAAATTCATTTAAATATAGTGACGAGCGAAGCGGGCGTAGCCTGCTAGTATTTAATTAGAAAAAAAAAAAAAAGATATATATATATATATATATATAATTATATATATATATAATACATAGTTACTGCAATAGAAAAGTTTAAAAAAGAAGGTGAAGCAAAAAAAAAAAAAAAAAAAAAAATCGTTTTGGACAAAATTTGATTGCTAATTAAGGCTGCTCATCAGTCAGATTACTCTTTTCTTCCTTCCCATTTTATCGTATGAGATTTTTGATGCTGCGTTTTATAAGGATACCTCGTTTAAAAATGAAGTTTTTCGAAAATTATTCTTTGAACACGTCGCCTTTTAGCTTAGTGATCAATTTTTTTGAAAAAATAAATTTAAATATTTCTTTTAGAGATCGAAAATTTGAGTTCTAAGTTTACTTAATGAAAAAAACAAAAAAAGTATTTAAACTTATTTATTTTTTAAAAAAATTGATCACTAAGCTAGAAATTGGCATATTCAAAGAGAAAAGAGAAAATAGAATTCGAAAAACTTCATTTGTGAACGAGATCTTTATAATATGAAACAGCAAAAATCTCATAGGATTACACGGGAAGGAAGAAAGCGTGTATCTGACTGGATGTGCATTGTGCAGCCTTAAACAGAAAGCGGCACTGTTAAATTTAAATCATTTATTGACCAATTCCTTTTTTTTTTTTTTTTTTTTACATTGATGCCTTAATTTGTTACACTAATATTATAGTGTTCAGATATTTACTATTTCTGTTACTATTTTACCTTTTCAATGTAATTGGTTTTATAAATTAACATTCTCCAATAATTTTTATTATGCAAGATCAATAATTTAGATTTATTTCTTCTAAACCTTATATATATATTGTCATTTAAATAATCTTAACCGTTAACCCAGAAAGAGAAACGAGTTTTAAAACGCTTTCAACTGAATTGAGAAATTTTTCTGATAAAATGTTGAGTTAAACTGGTTTTGAGATGTTTATTATAATACTTATATCAAGTTTCAGATGTCATGAGTTTTTTCTTTTTTCTTCCCCTTTAAGCAAATTTCAGTAGTTCGTCTCATCTGATTTTGCAAAGCTTTAATTACAGCTTCCACAAGAAAAGATCTTTCTTCATTTAACAACATTTTAATTTGTATATATTTTTTCCATTTAAGCCAATATGATTTAAAAAAAATTAATTGTTGAAATTTGTTAAGCATTTTTTAAAATTATTTTTTTTTAAAGATTTTAAAGAAGGACAAATTCTGTAATTATATTTGGTCCGGAGCTCAGACTGTTATGGTTTAAGGTATTATTAGAGAAACGACAAAAAATTGTTGCCAGTGTGATTTGTTAACGCCCTATTTTGCCGATCTGTTAAATAATTTCATTAAATTGACATCACATTTTAGAATTTTTATTTTATTTTTGTGTTAAGACTCCAGTCTGTGTTTAGCTGTTCCTTTTTTTGCTTATTTACACTAATAGATACAGTGAAGCATCGATAATCCTGCAGCACTTATAATCCAGCTCTGAAGACCTTTTTTTATACTTTCTTATATATATAATGAAAGTATTGGATTATGGTTGATCGGATAAAAAAAATAAACATAGGGAATAACGTAAAAGCAAATATTATGTGCACCACGTATAGTGTTGTTCATATAAAACTGGGATTCAAATATAAAAGGGATACTTCAATTTTTTCGAAACTGTTATATTATAATAAGCACCTAAATGGAAGCCCACTGGTATGGCATTGTCGCAGGTAATAGGGACAGGCGTCCGAGTTTTAGCGGATGCCCAAGGCGTTGCCAAAGGCAGCAGGGACCTGAAGCGAGCTTTTGAGCAATTTCAGTATTTAGTTTTAATTTATTTTTATAAAGCTATATAGAAAAGAGTTTCCTTTAAATTTAGTGACCAGCGAAGCGGGAAAGCCTGCTAGTTTAAAATAAAGTTATCTTTTTTTTTTTTTTTTTTTTTTTTTTTAATATATATTAACGATATACTTCTCTGAGATGAAAATCGCCTGTATTCATCATGAAAGATAAATTTTAATAAATTATTTGTACTGAGTGAAATCATAAAGGAAAATATAGAAGAAAGTTTTGTAATAGCCACAATATACCAGTTCTTTAATAACCAGTTTTTTCCTTAAAGTTTAAAGAAAGGGAGAAGGAAGTAATGAAAAATCATAAAATGAGAAATGTTTTGTTCGCGTTTAAAATAATCATTATTCTTATTATTAGATAGGGTTACTGTAAATACCTAATGGTATAGTCTATGTTAAATATACTGTTTTGCCAATAATAATAATAATAAAGTTTTTAACGAATTGTGTTATAAAGAAAAAGGAAAACGTTTAAAAATCTCAGTGACATGATGTGATTTTATTTTATTTATATGTTTATTTTTAATTATTTACACGCTTCCTTATTTTTATTGCGATATTTAATTTTGATTTTACTCATTTTTTAACTATAAATTCAATTTGCAATCTCTTGTTCAATATTTGCATAATATTTTATTCGATTTATGCCACATTCAAATGTTATGCATTTGTTGTGCTCTGGTAGATAGATAAGATGACAGTAGGAATTAACTCGTTGTCGTTTGTATTCTCTCACATTTATAAAATTACATGTTCTTCTTATTGTCTCTTTAGCAATTACTGTTGGTAATACTCTCGATTTGCGTAAACCTGTATTCCCGACATTTTGTAACTGCAAACAACTAATGAACACAATTCTCTGAGACCGTAAATGCGGAATCTTGAATACGACCCATTTGTCTCTAGAGTCGAAAGTATGCATGCATGTATGTGTGTGGCATTTGGGTCAGGAATCTTCCGCTCTCTCTTTCTCGCTTTCTTCTTCCTGGTCTTCTTCACGATTCAAATAAGGTGGATCTTGGAATATGTTTTATTTTTCCTCGTTGGTGAATTTGGCGTCATTTTTAAAAATTTACTTTGATATTGGGGGGAAATTCGAGAGAATAATTTCCTTTCTTCTTTTTCTTCGCTTCTTCATTTAGGTACTTTTTTTCCCCCTTAAACTTTGAACTCTCTGTCTATTTCAAAGAAACGCATTTTAGATAACTAATTGATGAAACAGGAAAGTAACATTTACGCTGTCATACCAAAACAAAACATAACTATAACTTCTCAAGCACTTTTTAATTATCTTTTCTTTACGATTACACTTTTTATTAGAACTACAAGAAAACGTTTTATAACGCGCATGATATACTAAATATATACCATTTATTCAACTTGAGTGAATATGCGTACCCTGTCCTCTTCTTTAACGATATATATCTTTAATATAATTATAATAAATCCTTTAAAATAATATATTTCACTATTTGATTTTTAAATGTATTAAAGATTATCATTAAATAGATATTAAAAATGTAGCATTAAAAATAACTTATTATTTCTCTTTGTAGTTTAATTAAACAGTGCCGTTTCTGATATTATTATTTAAATATTTGCATTTAATCGAAACTTGTGTTGAAGAAGAAAAATAGTCTTCTGGTTTTAACACCATAAAACGTACAAATATGCAACAATTGTTTTGGATAGAAATGATTAAACACTCCCTTTCATGAGGACCCCCCTCCCCCATTCCCTTAAAAAAAAAAAAAAAAAGGAGAAAGAAAAAAGAAGCGCGAACGCTGTCTTTGAGAAACCGATTTATATAGTACAGTCGAACCTCGTTAACGTAAATCTCAAGGGGGATAGGAAAAAAAAAAAAAATCATGCTATCAGTAACTCAGAAACTTATCTTTCTTTTGACGGGGATTGTGGAAACAGTTCATGTTAAAAAGTAATGCACGTTTAAGCATGTTCACGTTAACAAGATTTGACTGTACAGAAAAGGAACATTTATACGTCTTTTAAAGAGTTGGTGCAAAAAGATATTTAAATGTAGAGAAATATAATCGAGTTTCAACAAACAATTTTGATTCTTACAAATTTAACTTTATACTAAACTAAGGGACAAAAAGAAAAAAAAGATAATAATAATTTCATTAGACAAATGTCGTCATTTTTTCTTATTATATCATTGAACTGAGTCCACAAGCTTAAATATTGTCCATTAATAAATCTTATTTTATTTTTTATTTCGTTTTTTATCGCGCGTTTTTTATTTCCTAATTCAAAATTATAAAAAAAAAAAAACTTTTTCGGTACTATCCGTTTTGAAACTGATTATTATCAATTTTCTTTTCTTTTTCTTTGAAAAAAAAAAAAAAAAAGATTTTGATGAAATTCTGGCAAAAGCAGAATTTAGTTTAGTATGGAGAACTATTAGTTAGTTTTTTTTTTTTTTCAAATTATAACTTCGATTTCGATAAATGTCCAACTATCGTAAAACTGGTACCGTAAAAATCCATAGATTGACACTGATAGTCCTCAGTCCTAAAAAAAGAAAAAAAGCCACACTTGGATAATTTTTATTTTTCCTTTGAAAAACGTCCGATTTAATCATTTAAAAATAGGGTTGAAACGGATAGTGATTTTATTGAATACCGCATATCTGTATCCAGCAGACATCAGTGTGCCAGATATTCGATGTCCAGCAAGATCACTATCTGTTACATCCCTACATTTAAATTTTAAAATTGAGGATTTTTGAAAGGAAAAATAAAAGTATTCAAGTTCGGCTTTTTTTTTTTTTCCCTTGTCCTTTAGTGCATATGAATGTAATTTTATGCAAAAGTAATAATTTTTTAACACTAACGTTCATTGTTTCCGCATTGAAACAAAACATTTAACATTTTTTTTTTATGCTGAAATATTTCATTTTTACCCGAAGAAAGACCGTACTATTATTCATTGTGTTTATTGAGAAGATTATGTATTTATTGAATTAAATATCATTTAAATTTCAGTAAGTTAACATATACGAGGGTTGCTATTTATATTTCTGGCCTTGGCAACAGTAAGTGTTGCTAGGCGACCGCAGACGATTTTAATCGAAAGTTTGATATTTTTAAACGTAAATTCAGCAGACGATTTACCATTATAGCTTTATTTGTGTTGTTGACAGTAAATTGAAAAGTTCTTCTCTTTCAAAAAATGGAATTGAATCGTGAAAATTTTCGTGCGATTATTTTTCATAACTTTCGACGTGGATTGTCAAGACAAGAGTGCTTCAATGAATTTAATTCTTTATATAGCGATAAAGCGCCATCCTACAGCACTGTGAAAAATTGGTATAACGAATTTAATCGTGGTCGATGTTCGATCCAGGACGAATCCCGTGCAGGTCGTCCAAAATCCGTTGTTGTGCCAGAAAAGATCGATCCTGTGCGTCAACTAATAAAGCAAGATCGTCATGTGACATACCGTGAGATTGAGGCGTCTTTGGACATTAGTATGACTAGCATCAATAAAATATTGCATGAACATTTGAGCGTAAAAAAAAATTTGTTCGCGTTGGATCCCGCATAATCTGACAAACGTTCAAAAAAAGGCTCGTGTCGATTGGTGCAAGGAAATGTTGGAAAAATACGTTCAAGGTACATCAAAGGCTGTGTAACATCTACACAGGTGACGAATCATGGATCTATGCATATGAGCCGGAAACAAAACAGCAATCAACTGTATGGGTCTTCCAAGGCGAGGCAAAACCAACAAAAGTTGTTCGAGGAAGAAGCACATCGAAATAAATGATTGCCTGTTTCTTCGGCATTAACGTTCATGTGGCAACAGTGGCGTTAGAGCAACGCAGGACGGTCAATTCTGAATGGTACACGACCATTTGTTTGCCAGAAGTCATCGGAGAAATTCGAAAAAAGCAGAAGAACAGGCGAATCATTCTTCATCATGACAATGCGAGCTCTCACACATCGACTCAAACAAATGCATTTCTGACTGAGCGAAAGATCGAACTGATGGGTCATCCGCCGTACAGCCCTGATTTGGCACCTAATGACTTCTTCTTATTCCCACACATCAAAAATAAATTACGTGGACAACGATTTTCGACCCCCGAAGAAGCGGTTGATGCATTCAAAACGCATGTTTTGGAGTTACCTCAATCGGACTAGAAAAAGTGCTTTGAAAATTGGTTCAAACGCATGCAAAAGTGTATTGATCATCATGGAGAATATTTTGAAAAACAATAAAACCAATTTCGATCCTACATATTTGTTTTTTCATTATTAGGCCAGAAATATAAATAGCAACCCTCGTAGATGATCAAAATAAAAATTTTCGAAAATTAAAAATGCTGTTTTTTTTTTTTTTTTTTTTTTTTTTTAAATATATTTATGATCAACTGTGTGTCTGTCTACCTACCATTTTTTAAATTGATTTAGGGGTTTTCAAAAGAAACTATGTAGTGAACGTTAAATAGTTAATACAGATATTATTATAGTTGTATTTAAATATTTTTTTAAATAAAAATTTATCATGCATTTGAGAAAAAACATTTTTTTATTTGCATACTTTTAGTACTAATTATGCTTGTTTAGCTTAAATATGTATATATCTAAATATTAACTTACTAGCAAACCCGTGCGAAATATTCGCACTTTATTCCTTTTCTTATTTACCTTTAGAATTTGAAACTCATAAACGTTATTAAAATTTGACCACCTAATTAAAATTCTAATTTACCAGAAGCTAAATTATTATTAAAGTCAAATTAATATTGCACAATAGTGAAACCAAAATCATTTAATGGAAGGTTTCCAAATAAAATTCATGATTCACGACCCAGTTTTCATACTTCCACAGGCAGTACAGTTTTAATATAGGACTACCACGACGCCTTCTAAATTTTTGTCGTCATGTTGGTGATGGCTTTTTATTAATTTTGGTATATATATTGTTGTTGTTGTTGTTTAAAAATAAATAAATAAATAAAATAAACTAATTCCTATTTTGATTATATTTTTTATGATTGTGTTTTTTAGTCAATTTATGACACAAAAGTTCATATTCTGTATATATCTTTAAAATATTGTTAGGTTTAAAATGACACTTGCAAAGATTCTGAAGAAACAACTGTTAAAAATGTATTTTTTCGTACAATAATTTCATCAGACAAATGTCGTCATTTTTTCTTATAGTCCATTGAGCTAAGTCCGTGGGCTTAAATATTGTACAGATGTATAAATATTATTTTTTTATCCTCGCGTATCGTATCGTTTCGACAAAAAATAATTGAAACTGGTCCACGTTAGAGAAATATTATATAGATTATGCATTGCATTTATTAAATACCTACTAATTATTAAATGATTTATGTTCGTATAGATAGGCATTTGATTACAAAATAATAATATTAAAAATCAAATCAAATCAAAATAAAGAATTGTATAAGGTACTGATTGTGCTGAGTATTAATTGCAGCATTGTGAATCAAAATACGTTTATTGGATTTTTTTTTTTTTTTTTTTTTTTCCATTAGTGTGGTTAAAAGAATGAAAGAAAAAAAAAGGGGGGGGGGGTGATGTTTCTAACGAAATTTAGAAAGAAACTAGCAGACCCGGCCACGCGTTGCTGTGACTAAGTTATACGTTGAATTATACTGCTGTAAACTATTTAGTACAGTTAAATTATTATTTACGAACAAAGACGAAAACGTTGTAGCCGATGTAAAAACCCACAGGGTTGAGATTTGAAACTTAGGTCAAAATTTGGAAGCGATTGATAAAAATTTTCGTAGTGTTGATATTAAGCACAAATTAATTTTATTGTAGGGTCCTATAAATTTTAATGGAGAAGTGATATATATTATTTCTAATGCTACTTTGGATAAAATTGCTAAAATGACTAATATATAAATTAAATTCTATTAAAATTCTATTAAAATAAAAGTATAAAAGAAACAGACGATTTTAAAATCAATTTTTATGGAGGAGTGAAATATAATATATGCTATAATGGATAATTTTACTATTAAATGACCTCATCATTTTAAATATTTTAAAGAGGGCAACAGCTGTAGTTATAAAAGGGAAAACAATAAGGCTAAACCAGAAAAATAAGTAAATTTGATAAATATTTTAAAACTTTAAAATTGGAAATCTTATGAAATATTGGACATTTAAAGTAAATACATGTATCATTTTAAATACAAAAAGATTTTGGAAAAGTTTAGTGTATTTTAACGAAGTGATGAGAAGTTTTTGAGTATGTTAAAATTTTAATAGTAAATTCAAGTCAATAAAGATGGGAAACATTGAGGATTAAGATAAGAATAATTATAAGATTAAAAAAAAAAAAAAAAAAAAAAAAAACTTTTTATATACCATGCTTTTAAATTTTAATATACTAATAATATACAAATTAAAAGGAAAATGATAAATATTCTATCATAGTTTGAAGTCAAATTTGTTTTCAAATGTCTAAATAAAATATCTGATGTAAGATACTAATATTTTGCAGCGGAATAGATTTCATTTCTGTCATCCTTGGCGAAAAAAAAAGAATATCGCCAAATTATCTGGCGAAAATATTTAATTCCTTTCAAAAATCATGGTTATTTTAACAACTTATATTAAAAGAGTAATGAATAATATGAAACAATATTTCGTACAATACATATTACATGTCATACATACGTACAATGAATAATACATATTACATTTCGTACAATGCATACATCTGGCATGTATATTTTCGTGTTACGCTTTTGATCGCCAAATAATAATAATAATAATAAAAAAAGCCAAGGGCGACAAAGTTTAAAAATTTAAAATTAAAATTTTGTCAATTTGACAGCAAAATAATTCAATCTAACACCCGCGATAACTAATACATATCTATACCCAAATATAAGGATTAAAATCGGGAAATAAATTTCCTCGATTTTTAATAATTTCTTACAAAAAATCCAGTGGGCAATTAACATAGGAAATCTTTTTCTTGGCTGCACAGACGGTCAGTGAGTCACACTTCGCTTGCGTATAGAACTCATAGATATAGTATAGCATATATAGAAGAGAGTGATCATTGGGGAGAAAAAAGTTATTCCTTTTCATTTGGGAAAAGACGACGTTTTTACCAAAATATGGCCGTCTTTCCCCGAGTGAATACACACGGGAATACATACTAATATTTTAGCAAATAAAATTTATGAATAATTTATTTGCTAAAGGGGAATGGAAGACTCCAGATACAGTTTCAAATTCATATTTCTTTCTTTCTTTTTTTTTTTTTTTCAATACCACTTAATGGCTGTTTCCAAAGCTTTTATTTTTTATCTTTTTTCGGCATCAAAAATCTTTCTACGATAACATGGGGATGAGAGATCTATATATATTACTATATCTATGATAGAACTATATTAGCACTTTATCAATGTGTATAAAATCTTTAAATTGATTATGACGTCAATTTTCGTGAGATGCATAATTTAACTTTTTATAATTTTTTAACGTTCACGTTTGATTAAATGTATTTATTTTTATGTCGAAAGAAAATGAACTCGTATTTTTTTTTTTTTTTTTTTTTTTTTTGGCAACAATTAAATTAATGGAACTCACAGATATTTTGGAGCAACTTTAATAAAGGTCTATAATTAACAAATAATTGCAATAAAACAATATTGTGACAATAAATTGAGATAAAAACTATCCTATCTCTCAAGTTGGATCAAACTGCACACAGTGTGCAAAATTTCATCAAAATCAGTTCCTTAGTTTAGGAGTTTACCCCGGACAAACATCATGACACGTAATTTATATATATATACAGATTAAATTATAAAGTTTTGATCAATGAAGCACAAATAAGTAAAAAACAGGATTAATTTCACTGTATTATCTTCATTATAATATGAATTCAATTTACACTTCAGTCTAAGTAACACGTGGCCGGCTATGCTAACACCAAAAATTTAAAAAGTGGAAATAATTGAATTATACGAAATTTATTAATAGGTTAAAAAGTTGAAGATTCTTTGTGTAGATGGCAGCACCAAATATATTTCAGCTTTCATTTCAACCCAGTCGAAAGGTATCGACATCTGTTAGAATCATTTGGAGTTAACAGACAATTGTGACTGTCAAATAATAACAGACAAATAATTAGCAATAAATTAAAATTGCGACTATAATTTGAGATTTAAACTATCCTATCTCTCAAGTTGGATCGAACTGCACATGGTGTGCGAATTTTATTATAATCGGTTAAGTGGTTTAGGAGTCCATTGAGGACAAACATTGTGACACGAGATTTATATATATTAAGATTTAACGAAAGAACTGTGAAAGTTGATTGGTTGGTTGGGCTTAACGTCGCACTACTGCGGAATGGATAATTGGCAACGGTTTGGGACGCACCCCTAAAGATGATCCGGAGACATGCCATTACAATTTTGATTCTCCACTGAGTGTATGGCTCCCCCGCTTCGGTAACCTCCAATCATTTGGATGGGAACATGGAGGACATTGCGGCCACAACGGATTTTACGTGCAAGGTGAAAGAAGAACTGAAATAATACACGGTAAAAAATATGTCCTACTTACTGCCAGAAATTCTCTGTAATTTGATAAAATACGCGTAATTTACGAAAACGTTACGTTGTCAGAACGTATTTTCTCAAATTACAGAGAATTTCTGGCAGCAAATAGGACGTATTTTTTACAGTGTAGAAAATTTGCAGAGATGGGAAAATATATATAACCGACATTTGCATCATATATAATCCAAGCACTTTATTGAAATGAATAGGAATGAATTAAGGCTACACTAAATTAACATATAAGAGATGTATTAACGATTTTTTACTGTATATACATACAAATACATAAATAAATATAGATAGAGATATACAGAGATAGATCAATAAGGCGTAACTTAAACTGATTTGAAAAATTTGCTGAAATGTGCTTTTGAGAGCTGCGTTGCATGTTTTAGAATGAAAATGAGATTGACAACTTAAACGTCTTGCCGAAAGCTCATTAAATACTAGACATAAGATTGGCAAACTGCCATTTTCTTTTTCTGTATCTCGATTTCGCTCAGAGGGAAAAAAAATCATACGTCGACTTGTACCTCATTTTTATTTTGTATTAGTGTCACTTTAACACTCTGTTGACAAATCATGGGAAATGCCTTGAATTGGATATAGTATGTTGTTTAAACTATTTTGTATTTTATTTGTGAAAAAGTTTATTGATTTTTTTTTTTTTTTTTTTTTTTTTAAAGTTTATAAAAGAAATGTAATCTCCAGTAATAATTATGCTTAATATAATGCATATGACTATGTAGCTAACATATAATTTCATTATTTACAATTTGCTTATAATACAGAGTTTATCTACAAACTACTACATTATAAATTACATTAGCAGGGGTGTTTGTGTTCAGGGTTTACCCCTGATTTCAGGGTTTTTACTCAACCCATCTGTATTTTTATATTTCCTATAAAGTTTTTTTTTTTTTTGCTTTCATTGGTTGTTCATTTGTTATCCAGGTGATATGTGAATGAAATGTAAAAGGATTGAGGGCTTCTGGCCTAAACAGTTTGAGCATATTTTTTTTTTTTTTTTTTTTTTTTTTTAATTTGAGGCTCTAATTTTCAGGGTTTTTACCTTTGAGTCACAATCACCCCTGCATTAGTTCATACAAAAAAAATAATAATAATAATAATAATAATAATATTAATAATAATATATAAATAATACACAAATCATCGGAATTATAAGGAAAACCAAAATTATTTTAAACAGCTGTTCCAAAAATATCGGTCCACTCAACTAAACATCAAATTGCTATTCAGTTAATAAAGAATTCTTCCATCGCTTTACAGAATGAGCTCATCGTCGTATTCCACATGGTTTTATACAAGTATTTGCAAAGAGTTTTTCTGAATTTTTTACCATTTGGGGGGGGGGGGTATCTTCTTTTAAGCATGTAGTATGTTTGTCTGGATTTTTGACCATTTAGGGGAAAATATATAGCTTATTTTAAGCGTGTTGTTTATGTGTACTGCCTTCTGTCTACATACAGGTGGACCATAGTCTTGCGAGTGTATCCCGCATATTTTCTTATGGATTCAGAACAGAGCTGTCAGGTGGCCAATCGATAATATGTACACCATTATCCATAAACCATTCAAAGTGGACGTTGCAGTACGCACAGGAGCATTATCCTGCTAGAACATGAAGTACAAGCCTCCAGTGTACTCTGCTGGTAGAAGAAAATGTTCAAATAGCTATTGATAGCTTGCAATGTTAAAAAATGTCTACAAATGGTATACAGTCGAACGTCGTTAACGTGAATTACTTTTAACATGAATTGTTTCCATAATCCCTGTCAAAAGGAAGATTAGTTTGTGAATTACTGATAGCATGAACTACTGATACTAGGTACAAATTTTTTATCCCCTTTGAAATTCACGTTAACGAGGTTCGACTGTATCAATTTTTCCTGCACATCTGAATCCGGCCCATACCATAACGAAAACACTACCAACTTGCCTCTTCGAAAATTCCAGTCATTTGAACCATCCAAGTTCTTTTTTTTTCCCCCTACACTGAATATGACTCGTTATGCACTGTACATCCATTCCAGGCGAATCCTTCTTGTGCGAATTTCAGTTATGCCTTTCTTTGAGTTTCTTTTTTCTTAAATCAATTTCTGAGCCTCTTTTCTTTCTAGTACACCAAACTACCGAACTTCTTTACTACTCTGTGGACCGTAGATTTTGATACTGGTGGGTTTGTTATCTGGTGAAAGTGTATGAGGTCGTTACAATAATTCTTCTTTGTCGTGGTATCACTTTTGATGGCCACTCAAATGATTTTTTAATGAAATAAGCATTTCCGAATCGCAGAAAATTTTTTACAACATTATGCGATCTGTTTATAAAAGAAAAAAATATAAAGATGTATGTGAAAAGCATAAAGATATACGACAGTTTTAAGGAAGCTGTCGGAATACTTAGGTTTTGATTTTGACTGTCGTACTACAAAATGGCCTCCATTGTCTCCTGACATTACACTATTCAATTTCTTCCTTTGGGGCTACGTAAAAGACAAAGTTTGAACTTCAAAAGTAGACGACATCGCTACACTAAAGTTGAAGCATAATTGAAGTTATTGCATCCATCCTTCAAATAATGTTGTCTACACTGTAAAAACATTCTGTTAAAAGCAGAAAATTTCTGTAGCTTTCTTATCGAAAATGTCTGATTTCTAAAATTACAAAAATTTACTACAAAATTACATATCAGTCTGTCAAAAGACCTATTTTTTCGTTTACCGGATAAAATCTGTAACCACTGTTGGGGACATATTTTTTTTCTGTTTTGTATACGGAAAATTTGATATCAAAGCAGGATTGGGAAGTGCTAAGTAAGACTGTGAAATCGTAATTCCGTGACTTTGGGGTTAAAGTCTTTGCATACAACGCGGTGGTCAGTGGTTCGACCCTGTCTGGTCGACCTGGAAAATTTTCTGTAATGCGAGTTATTTTTTACCATTTGCACTACGGGAAAAAAAAAAAAAAAAAAAAAAAAAAAAAAATGCGTTTACACGAATATTTTCTTATTATTCGGCTACTGAAAATTTTTGTCTACAATTTTGTCCCGTAATTTACTGATATTTTCTGGCAACTTTTGCTGCCAGAAATTTTCTGTAATATAACAGTTTTTTTTTTTTTTTTTTTTTTTTTTACAGTGTAATGCATGGTCTGAATTTCATTATCGGTTTAATGCACCCTGGGCAATGAAAGGATCGCATGTTTCATCATTTTACTGAAAGTGTAATAAAAACTTCATTATTGTACCTGGATTTAGCAATAAAAACTATTTGTCTCTCTGCCATACTTTATGCTTGATAACGAGGGTTGGCAAGCTTTTCAGTAGGGATAGCATTGTTATGGAAGCCTTAGGTTCATCATGTCAAAAACTCATATTTTTACTTATAAATTAAGATAATCTATCTATCTATCTATAATAATAAATGGAAAGGTTTGTCTGTCTGTCAGTCTGTTCTTTTATACATTCAGCCCCTATTGAACGCAGAAATACAAGAATTGACATACGGATGCTCTGGAGCCTTTCCGAGGTCCTCTTCAAAATAGAATTTAAAAATTTTAATTAGTTCTGGAGATATTAATTAAAATGTAGAATCATGCCTAATCAGAAAGTGATCTCAATGACTGAGAATTCACCGCGATTGCATAAAAATAGATATTTTAACGGAGTTAAAAGCAGAAAAAGTGGAAAATAAATTAGAAATATTTGTCCGATCGTTACGATTTCGATACCAAATGAAAGGGGCATTTTTTCTGAATCTAAGTGTGCAAGTGGCTTATCGGTACAACAATTAGATTTTTTAAAATTAACTAAAGTATGAATTTTTTGTGGCAACATCATTTCAAACGCCAGACTACTGTCTGAGATGAAAATGGAAATCATTGTAACCGATCAAGATGTCACGTGTTTTGTAGTGGGGAGAAAAATTGCAATTTTCAATTTTTTTCAAATTTTCATTCACGTTACATTTTAATTAATATTCGGCCTAGACAGCATATTATAAAGCTACTGTTCAATTTTCATGAAAATATCTGGATAAACAAAAAAATTAGATTAAATTTTGTATTATATTTTTTTTAATTGAGGTATGCCGTTGAAATTTCGTAATATTTGGTTTTAACGCCCGATAATACGATTCTGAATATTTTTGAAAGTGTAGATTATTGGGAAGGGCTTGAGGGGGAAGGGAGGGGACGAAGGGAAAAACAAAAAAAAAAAAAAAAAAAAAGAGTTACAGCGTTTGAAATTGTTATTATTACGTTTTAAGGAAAGATAATCGATTGCGGATATTTTCAAGTGTAAAATTATTAGAAGGGACGGAAAGGGGGGAAGGGGCAAAAACGTAGAAAAGGAACGGTTGTTTCGGAGAAAACGACGAAAAACCCAGAACTCCTTTATTCTTTTATATTTTGCAGAGTTTCGAATTCTGATACTCCTTTCACATTTCATACTATGGATTTTTAACAGTATTTAGCCCGGAATTACGCAGGTTTCGGAGAAAACCACGAAAAAGTCAGACATAAATCGCTTTATAATAGTGTTTATATCATTTTTGTATCTCAGCTTCTAATTAGCATAATTTAATAAGTAATATGTCATTTTGAAACTTATTTGAATTGAATTTCAAGAGTAGACGCCACAAATTTCTGTCACCTTCCATTAACCGACTACCGTAAGTAGTGGAATTCGAGATTTCACGTGATTTACACGTTTTAATGTGTCCTGATTAGGTTTTCTTTTGTATCTCAGCTACTAATTAAAATAATTTTATAAGTAATACATTATTTGAAAGCTTTGTTGATTTAGAATTGAACAGTAGGTTACAGAAATTTCTACCGCCAGATATTTTAAAAATTCAATATTTCAAATTCTAATTAAATTATTTCTAAAATACATCATTCAAAAGATATTTTAAAGTACTTTTTTTTTTTTTTTTTTTTTTTTTTATCGAAAGTGGGATTCGAGATTTCACCTGATTTACACGTTTTGAGGTCTCCTGAATCGGTTTTCTTTTGTATCTCAGCTACTAATTAAAATAATTTCATAAGTAATACATCATTTGAAAGCTTTGTTGATTTGGAATCGAACAGTAGATTACAGAAATTTCTACCGCCAGATGGCGTTGTAATATTTTAAAATTTCAATATTTCAAATTCTAATTATTATTAAATTATTTTTAATACATCATTCGAAAGATATTTTAAAGTACTTTTATATTACCGAAAGTGAAATTCGAGATTTCACCCGATTTACACGTTTTGAAGTGTCCGGATTAGGTTTTCTTTTGTATCTCAGCTACTAATTAAAATAATTTTATAAGTAATACATTATTTGAAAGCTTTGTTGATTTAGAATTGAACAGTAGGTTACAGAAATTTCTACCGCCAGATATTTTAAAAATTCAATATTTCAAATTCTAATTAAATTATTTCTAAAATACATCATTCAAAAGATATTTTAAAGTACTTTTTTTTTTTTTATCGAAAGTGGGATTCGAGATTTCACCTGATTTACACGTTTTGAGGTCTCCTGAATCGGTTTTCTTTTGTATCTCAGCTACTAATTAAAATAATTTCATAAGTAATACATCATTTGAAAGCTTTGTTGATTTGGAATCGAACAGTAGATTACAGAAATTTCTACCGCCAGATGGCGTTGTAATATTTTAAATTTTCAATATTTCAAATTCTAATTATTATTAAATTATTTTTAATACATCATTCGAAAGATATTTTAAAGTACTTTTATATTACCGAAAGTTAAATTCGAGATTTCACCCGATTTACACGTTTTGAAGTGTCCGGATTAGGTTTTCTTTTGTATCTCAGCTACTAATTAAAATAATTTCATAAGTAATACATCAATTGAAAGCTTTGTTGATTTGGAATTGAACAGTAGATTACAGAAATTTCTACCGCCAGATGGCGCTGTATTTTTTTTAAATTTCAATATTTCAAATTCTAATCATGATTAAATTATTTTTAATACATCATTCGAAAGATATTTTAGAGTACTTTTATATTATCGAAAGTGGGATTCGAGATTTCACCTGATTTACACGTTTTGAGGTTTCCTGAATCGGTTACCTTTTGTATTTCAGCTACTAATTAAAATAATTTCTTAAGTAATACATCATTTGAAAGCTTTGTTAATCTGGAATGGATCAACAGATTACAGAAATTTCTACCGCCTGATGGCGCTGTAATATTTAACAGTTTCAATATTTCAAATTCTAATTATTATTAAATTATTTTTAATGCATCGTTCGAAAGATATTTTAAAGTACTTTTATATTATCGAAAGTGGAATTCGAGATATCACCTGATTTACGATTTTAAGGTGTCCTGATTAGGTTTTCTTTTGCATCTCAGCTAATTGAGTTAGACCATTCAAAATTGGTATATGTAGGTTAATTAGGAGTGGCTGGAAGAGTGAGGAAGGAAGCACGCAGCGAGCACGAGACTGTGCTGCCGAAGGCAGTGGAGACCCGGTGCGACTTTTTACCTGATGAGAAATGATTTTTTAAATTTTCTTTTCTTTAGAATAAAGGTTTGATTTCAGAATATGTGCGCGCACCGCACGTTATCTTAACACGTGCGCGCGCATGCGTTTGGGATCCGGTGCGAGTTTTTACCCGATGATATTTTTTTTTTTCTTCTTAAAAATAAAAGTTTGAGTTGAGAAGGAATTTTCGTGCACAGCGCACGTTTATCCTCACACGTGCGCGCGCATGGATCTGCGCTGCCTAAGGCAGTGGGGTCCCGGTGTGAGTTTTTACACGATGCTAATTGATATATTTTTTAAATTCTTTTTCTTAAGAATGAAAGTTTATGAGTAATAACATCGAATTTTGAGAAGTCATAAGGATGGTGAAGGGATACGCGCGCGCAGCGCACGGGTCTACGCTGCCGAAGGCAGTGGGGACCCGGTGCGACATTTTTCCCGATCAGAATTTTTTTTTTCTTTTTATAACATGATAAAAAATTAATGCAATTTTGAGAATTCTTTAATTATTGTGATTCCTTTAGAAATAGTGACCAGCGAAGCGGGCGTAGCCTGCTAGTAATAATAATAAAAAGCAGATTTGAGTTTTTAGGGAAAAGCTTAATGTATAAAAAAACAAAGCTTTTAAAAATTAATATTTTGCTTTATGAAATATTAGTTGTTATAGGCATTCAAAATATGCAATATCAGTTATTTATTACATAGTTTTAAATAATCTTATTTTTTTAATTCATAATTAACTCGAGAGAATAAAATTTAATTGTAATTTCGACTACCAAATAAATTTGATCTTTATTTAGAGTATCCAGTTTAGTTTTTAAGCTTAATATTTTGCACACAATTAGTAGCACACATGGATTTAGATGTTCAGATCAATATTTACTTTAGCTAAATATTTATGTATTCATAAAAACGAAATACAGTAATTGGTTGTGAATAACTAGATAGTCAAAGGCTGTGTAATTATTTCTTTTACTATTTTCAAGGAAAAATTCTTTTTAAAATTTATTTATTTAAGATAAGCATAAATATTTATCTATTTAATTTATAATCAGTCTTATCATTTAACAATATATTTTTTTCTCTCCATTATTCAAATAAAGCATAAAAATTATTGCTAAATAATAAAAGAAAGATTGTAAGTATAGATTATATTTATGCTTACAATTACCTTTTAATTAACCTACTACATAATAAGCACATGTCACATAAATAAAAAAAAAAAGAATTTGTGCATGCATTAAATTTCACTACTTTGTGAATGTCTGAATGTTTATAAGCTGATTTATAAGTTTGGCATATGTTTCTTCAATTGGCTTTTAAATTTCTTACACATATATGATACTATATAATTTTTCAAGGATTGACAATTAACTTTGAAATTTTTTAAACATTAAAATAATTTCAATGAATAAACATACAAAAATATATGTATGCATGCATTGGATATATGTTTGTCAGGTTTGACACTAGCAAATTCACTTAAATTTTTCTATTTTCTATCTAAAAATTGTCATGTAACCTGCTAATTTTGTAAACGCATCATAATAATTAAATTTCAATATTAACATGGCAACTGTTGCCAATTTTTGTCCTTTAGCAAATTTCAACTCATCTATACAGATTGTAGCAATAAAGATTTATGATGGGTTTTTAATAGTTTAAACCAGTATTTTTACTCTTGTCATATGCCAAAAACCCAATCCTGTTTATAACATTGTTTGATAGAGATACCCTATTAATTCAGGATGTAAACAGCTGAAAATATAGCTTCCACTGGCTAAATATTTATTAGTTTTTTGTTAGTTTTAGTTTCGAAAAGCGCTGGAAAAAAACTACAACCGTGAGTGCCATGCAGCTAGAAACCTCTGTTGTAAACATTTTCTGGTTGATTTTATGCAGCTGGTATTGTTCTATAACAGAAAAATTTGCATTACGGGAAGAACAAAGTAGTACCTGTTTCTTTCAATTCATATCGATCCCTCTCATCTCTTTTACTTTCTGCTATGTACTTGGGAGAAAGATATTGAATTCATAAAAATTTTCGACCCCCAGCGTTTGATGGATGTACATGTTTCATAGTTTAATAGTTCTGAACATGATTTGAACATTTTTAGAAAATGACCTTCTGTCTGTATGTGTCTGTGACAAAAATATTGTGGCTATTCTACATAAAGAACTAATGCACAGAATTTCATAAAAATTTAGTTGCACTTTGACATAAATTGGTGTCTATTAACTTTTGGTGCACATCACCCGTCAGATGGCAATGCTATTCTGTTATTTTTTCCATTTACAGAAAGGCTATATCTTAGTTTCTATAGTGTATAATTAAACAAAAATTTACTATATTACTGGCCAATTAGGAAAAACTATCCTGATTAATTTTGGGTGCATATCGACTGGCAAATGGCTGGGCTATGCTAGCCAGCTTCTACAGCGTATAAAGCACCAAACATGGTATGTGAGATGGCCTTTGTGATAAAGAATGCTGATTTGATTTGGTGTATATCAGTTAACATGTGACGCTACTATTACTCATATTTTTTGACTTTCCGTATGGCTTAATTTCAGCATCTATATTTAAATTGCACAAAATTGCATATGCTTATGCAAAATGATTATTTGGAGTAACTATGATTAAAATTTTATGCATGTTAACAAGTAGGTGGCGCTATTATATAGAATGATATTTATAGAAAAGCGTTTTTTGATGATTATTTGCGAATATAGTTTGATAACACACAATTGGTGATGCTGTTTTGCTTATCCCCTTTCCAATTTGTACGAAAGGGAAAAAATCAGCAATCACTATTTATAGTGATTGCTGAATTAACGAATTATATTCGATCAAAAGTTCGTGAATTGCGATATTTACATACAGAAAGATAGTTGTGCATATAGTGCTGTTTTATTTATTTCTTTATACATTCAGCCCGTTGTTAAAACACCAAACTATCACTACCATTATAAGCTATATAAATCTGATACTTTTTCCCAGACAGTTTCAGGAAAGTGCTGTGCCCTGCCTGCCCTTTAAAAAATTCGCGCCCTTCTTGCACTTCATTAAAAAAATTCGCACCCTACTTACCCCCCTTCATAAAAAAAAAAAAAAAAAAAAAAAAAAAAAACTTCCTTGTCTCTTATTAAAGAATTAAAAAGCATTTATACCCGTTTGTACTGCTGAATTTCAAGCTGAATATACGCCTGGTATTTGCATTTGATGGGTAGTAAATAAGTAAACAGTCTTTTAACTTTCTAATAATGTATTCTTTTACCTTAAATTCTTTTACATGCAAACATAATTTTCTCACCTTATATTATAATGAGAAAGCTACCTATCGCTATATTAATTGTTAAACCAACATTTTCTTTATAAGAATTTTAGTATGCACTTATTAAACAGCTACTAAAAGTTGTGTTAGAATTGCTTGTGTAGCATTGCTCAAAATAAACAGTTATTATCTATTTGAAAGATATGAGTCAAAGGAAATATTTCTGTCTATGCAAAATCTTTCTAAAGGATCCTAATTCATATTCACATAAATTCTAGAGAAAACAGCCTACATGCGGAAGAATAATGATATACTGAAAATAAATTATTTCAATATTTATAAAAGTATCATACATGACCATCGAAACATTAATTTAGGACATTAGTAACCAGCAAAAATAAAATTTAAATTTAAAATTAAAAAGTATATATTTTATGTATTCTCATAACTTTATCTCGCAAACTTTTACACCCTTAGGATTTTGCACCCAAGTGCTTTTTTAGGACTGAGGCTATTAGTCTCAATCTGAGGATTTTTACGATACCAGTTTTACGATAGTTGGACAGTTATCGAAATCTAAAGTTTATCTAAAATAGAATTGAAAAATTTGAAAACAAAGTTATAATTTGAAAAAAAAAAAAAAAATTAATAGTCCTCCGTCTAAACTAAATTTTGCTTTTGCCAGAATTTCATCAAAATCTTTTTTTTTTTTTTTTGAAAGAAAAAGAAAAGAAAATTAATAATAATCAGTATCGAAACAAACACTATCGAAATTTTTTTTTTTTTTTTTTAAATAATTTTGAATTAGGAAATAAAAAGCGCGCCTGCAAAATGAAAAAAAAAAAAGGAACAAGATAATTAAGTTTGTATTTGAGTTGGTAATTTAAAGATGCCATTGATATACTAACTTTTTTGTTGTAAATTGATTTTAATAAATTAAAATGCGGATATCATAATTGCGCTAGTAAAGACCTTTGCGAGCGTCCGAGTTACTTCGGTGCCAAATTTCAAATTTCGCCAAAGGAGTCCTATACTAAAGCTTTTTTTTTTATTATTAGCAGCAGTCTGCCTTTTTCAAAAAAAAAAAAAACCTGGGAAAAATGTGATAATCTTATGCATTGCGTTAGCCACATGTCATTTTTAAAGCGGGTAATATTATTATCTGTCCAAATGATATTTCTCCTTGATTTCCCCCCCCCCCCCCCTTCCCCGCTCCAAGAACGTATTCTTCCATTTTTTGTTGTTAACTCTGCCCACACAATTAATCAAAATGATAAAATGGTTTTTGAATATTACATCAGATGTTTCAACCACAGTTTTTAGATTTATTGTTTCCTAGTGTAACTTTAATTGTATGTGTTAAAATAATAAAATGAGGTAACTATAATGCTCTGTACATGATTGTATATATATAAGTTATTTTTAATTTTAGTTCTAGAGGACTTCATCATATCTTTCATCAGTTTTTCTCTTTCGAAAATATTTTTTAGCACCTACGTAACTTACAGCTGTTTATACAATGCATTCATATACTTCTACAGTTTATGTGTCATAAAATTATACTTTCTTTTTTAACTACACCTTTATATGTATATAATTAAGTCGAGTTTTTTATCTGCACATAAAGTAAGAAAAAGATGGGAAATTTCAGAGAACTTTTGTAACAACAAAAAGAAAAATATTGTAGAAATAAATTACATTTTTCATTGTAAACTTGGTAGTTTAAAGTTTAATATTATTTTGGATGGTCTGCTTGGTAAAATATTTTCTGTAAGGTTTATATTCTATATAGTTTATTTTCTGACAATTCTAGTACAATTTAAATACCTGATATTGTGAAATGTTGAGTTATTTAATAAATAAAGCAAAGAGTTTGTCGGCGGAACACATCCGGGTGGACCACTCCTATTTTTGATTGGTCTAGATTTAACTATTTTGTTGATGAATGTCGGCCATATTTTTTTTAGAGAAAACTGAATTTTTTAAAAAGATACTGCATAGGTGTTATACTTTTTTAAAAGATCTCTAATAACTGTTCATTTTTTGTGAGGACACTATATACATCAAGTTATTAGATTTAAAGATATTACGTTGCAAAGTCTCAGAACGCGATATCATTTGATTGCTTTTATCTTAAAATAACAGTCTAATATTAAACAAAAAACAGTGTAATATTAAAGAATAATGAATAACTTTTTAAAAATTATCAGTTTTGAAGTTCTAAGATCTGCAATTCTTAAATTACAGCGTACTTATTTCCCATACATTTTCTATTAAATTTGTAAACAATTGTTGATTCATTCTTGATAATCATTCACATAAGACCATAGAGCATTGTTGCAGAAAACGAGTTGCTTGGTTGGTTGGTTGGGTTTTACGTCGCACCAGTGCTGCGCAACGGGCAATTGGCGACGGTTTGGGATTCGCTCTTAGATGTGGTCCGGAGACATGCCATCACAGTTTTGATCCTCCGCGGAAGCAAAACGGAAGAAATATTTTATTTAATATGGTATAAAGAGCGGGGGGACATAGGCAACAGGTACCCGAAGTGAGGTTTAGAGCGAATTAAATGTAGTTTTTTTTTTTTTTTTTTTTTTTTTTTTTTTTTTTTTAAGTTTTTATTTATAATGTGATATAAAAAATAAATGGTGATTCAATTCTTTTGAAAATTCATTTAAATACAGTGACCAGCGAAGCAGGCGTAACCTGTTAGTGTAAAATAAAATTTTTGTTGCTTTTGTTCATCAAAATTTTACAACACACACACACACATAAATTTTACATTTTACAAGCTAAATAAAATTTTATTATTATTATAAAATTCTATCTGATATGTTATAAATTATATGAGTCCATGAGTAACAAATTAAACATTTTTGAACATGGAACTTTGAATGGGAATTTAGTTGTATATTTTGTAAGTAATATAGAGGAAAACATTATTGCCATAGAAATTAAAATAAAGGTTTAACCTTTACCAATCGTTTTAACCATGAACAAATTAACCTTGGACATCTTATTAGGAACTGCATGAAATGCCTGTTGTCCCTTGATGTAATTTATTATTATAGAAAAAATAATTCTCATTACGTGCATTTATACGAAATTTTGTCTTATAATGCCATATTAAAGTTTTTTTTTTTTTTTTTTTTTTTTGGGGGGGGGGGGATTTTTTTGATACTGTCCGTTTCGATACTAATTATTATTAATTCTCTCTCTCTCTCTCTCTCTCTTTTTTTCCCTAAGAAAGGGAAGAAACAGAAAAAACGATTGTGATGAAATTCTGGCAAAAAAGAATTTAGTTTAGTGCGGAAAACTATTATTTATTTATTTATTTATTTATCTATATTAATAAAATCAGACTTTTGTCTGTAAATTTGTCGGAATCGAAAAATTTTGCGATATCTTCACGTTTCACACCCAATGAAAGCCGAAAATGACTTCAGAAAATTTTGCCTGTGTGTGTGTGTGTGTGTGTGTGTGTGTGTCATCGTGTCCGTATGTCGCTTTTTTTGTCCGGGCATCACTTGAGAACGGCAGGACGGAATTCAACGGCGCTTGGCAGGGATTTAGGTCTTCACCCAACTTAAAATTATATCTATCAACTTTTCAGAAATTCCCCCCGTTCCCCCCTGGGGGGTAAAAGACTAAAACACGTTTGTCCGGGCATCACTCGAGAACGGCTGGATGGAATTCAACGGCGCTTGGCAGAAACTTAGGTCTTCACCCAACTTAAAATTATATCTATAGAAATTTCCAAAATTCTGATTAGTGTTTAAATTGTGGGTAAAAAACGCCTGCGCATGCGCCATAAATATTTTTTCACTAAAACGCTTTGAATAGAAAAATAAAATGCAAAAATAATTTTTTAAGATAGACTTTATTTATTCGCGTGATTCGCACTACAAATTATGAAAAGATTGAAATGAAGTTTTGCTATCTGAGTTTCATACTTTAGTTAATTTTAAAACATCTAATTGTCGTATCGAAAAACTGTTTACACCCCAGGATTCAGAAAAATCACCTCTTTCATTTGGTACTGAATTTGTAACGATATGTCTGATACTTCTAATTTATTTTCCCCTTTTTCGTTTTTCCGTTGCCACTTAAATTTCATACTTTAGTTATTTTTTAAACATCTAATTGTCGCATCGAAAAACTGTTTGCACCCCTGGATTCAGAAAAATCACCCCTTTCATTTGGTATCGAATTTATAAATATAGGTCTGATATTTCTAATTTATTTTACCCTTTTTCCGTTTTCAACGCGAATTCGGTAAAAGGTTTTATATTTATAAATATGCATTTATATATATTTTTATTTTCGAGAAATAAAATGAAATATTTTTAATTTCACGTGAATAACAATAAAAATTAGAGAGAAAAATACCTACAGAAGTTATTGATTTTTTTTTTTTTTTTTTTTTTTTTTTTGTGAGGAATTTGCACGTAGTAGATAAATATTTTCATAGAGATATTTGGCATTAGTTTAATATTTTTATTTAATTAAGCAGTACTTTTCTTTCCTGCAGTAAAACAAAATTTTTGTTGTTATTATGTACCTTATGAGGGTTTTTTTTTATGTTCTCCCATTAATTGTAAATGATTGTAATTTGGATTTTACTAAGATTTTTTATTTTTATTTTGTAAATATCAGAAAAGATTTTTTATTTTATTTTATTTATTTATTTATTTTGTGTATGGAACAGCTTTAGTATTGGATCCCTTTGGCAAAATTTGAAATTCGGAACCGACGTAGCTCGGACGTTTCTCGCCAAGATCTTTAATTGCACAATTGAGATAGCCAATTCAGTTCACCGCAAAAATGGCTTAAAATATTTAAATTCTCCAAAGGGGTCCCATACTAAAGCTGTGCTTTTTGTATTTATTTGTTTGTAATATTTTCTATTAAAGACTTCTGTGGTCACGAAATTTGGTGCGTAAATTGTTTGTTTGCATACGGCACTTATTGTAACTGAATTTCACGAAATTCGAAATCCCCCCCCGCCCTTCTCGGAGTCGGAAGGCAATAAACGGTATAACTTCAGTATAACCCAACAACTGAATTTGACGATTTTTCTTTGGCGCCGTTTTGAAAGATAACAATGTCGTTCTGGACTGTTTGCGATATAATATCGCAGCCTAATATGTTGTTTATTTTGGATTTATGATTTTACGTTTTATGTTTTATGATTTAGATTATGATTTTATCATTTATCATATATGATTTATGATTTTTAGATTTATGATTTAGCCATAATCGCCAACAAAAAAATCGCCAAATACCGTTGTGGGGTTATACTGAAGTTGTTCCCAATAAACATGTGTAAAAACATGTTTTTCCGTTTGAATTCGCTATGAATTATCTTAGAATGGCGAATTTTGGTGTGCGGATATTGATTAATTGTACGCATTATGTACATTAGTGGGATTTTGCAAAACTTCGAACTCACCCGCTGAGGAAGGGGAAGTAAGAAGTGGGTAAGTTGTGCCGAAGGCAGTAGGGACCCAGACTGGATATTGATTAAGTGTACGCATTATTTACATTAGTGTGATTTTGCAAAACTTCGAACTCACCCGCTGAGGAAGGGGAAGTAAGGAGTGGGTAAGTTGTGCCGAAGACAGTGGAGACCCAGACTCTGCTTCCTCACTTTGCGAACGAGAAAACCTCTACCAATCACAGCGAGAACTTAGTTTATTAATAAAGATATGGGATTTTGACAACTCATTTAAGTTTAATGTCCAGCGAAGCGGGCAAAGCCTGCTAGTTTTAATTATAACATCGCTTTCAAATTATTCAATTATATTTTTGATTTCGATAAATGTCCAACTATCGTAAAGCTGGTATCGTAAAAATCCGTAGATTGAGACTAATAATCCTCCATCCTAATAAAGATATTTACATTGTGATATTCCGAATTGTACAGCTTTTATTTTAGATTTTATTTTTCACTAAGTATTTTCTGTTTTTAATTTTAATACTTTCAAAGAAAATAGCAAGTATAAAGGTGAAACTTTTTAGGGGCTACCCTTGATTTCAGGGTTTTTTGGGAATTTTGCTGTCTCTAAAATTCATGTTAAATTGTTTTGTTTTTATAGAAATTTCTCATTTTGAATGTTTAGCTTACCTTATAATATATTAAGAACTCTCAAAACATCACTTATTAAAGGTAGCCATATGGACCTCCATGCAAGTAGCAGTTTCCAAGGTTTTTATATGTTAGGTTATTGTGAGTGCATCAATATTATACCTTAATTTATTTTCACAAAATGTACATTGAAACTTCTCTATTATGGTATTGCATATAATAATAACTTCTACAATTGTAGTAAACTTCCTACCTACAGTAATTAAATGCAATGCAAACAAGAACGGTTTCAAAAACAGTTTGGGCGGGTCGTGCCATAAAGATATTCCGATTCTTGGAATTATATCCTATCATTTGTAAATTCTTCTGTAGAAAATAGGAATTTTGAAAGTTTAGGTGGAGTAGTTCTTAATTTATTTTCCTCGTAAAACCATAAAAAGTCTAACAATAATGTATTTCAGTGCTAATCTGGTTTTACGGTAATTTAATCTTTTCCAAATTGGCAAAGTAGTTCAATCATTTATAAAATTTGATAGCCTTTCGTGGAGGCTTTTGAATGAAAATTATTATCTCTATTTATTAAAACTTGTATATTGAGGCCACTACGAAACTCTGTTCTATATTTTCCTGTACAGATTCAGGCATTGCAAATTATTTATTATTATTATTTTATTTTCCATTATGAATGCAGACTATTTTCGTCTCAGAGAGGTATTATTACACGAAGTGTCTAGAGGAAGTGAAGTTTTACCGTGCAGAGAACATTTTTCCCGTTCTCGTGAAAATTTGCAGTTTAGCAGCGTCACTTATAGGCTGATATCCACTCAAATTGAATCAACATTATGTCTCATAATCAATTTTTCAGTAAACATTTTATAACTCAGAAAGTTTTCAAGATAAATCATTTATTATTATTATTTTAAATATGAGAGAAATATATCTCATTGAGAGGAACAAACCCTAAAAAGATTGAAATCCGATTACAAAAATTTCGCGAGTTAAATTTTTTTTGTGAAACGCGCGCATGGATTTTCCGAAACTCTTATTTTGAGATCTTTCTTTAAAAGCTTTGTTTTTAAATTCTAATTCTGTGTAAATTAATAAAAATACAGGAAATACATCTGCACCATTGAAAAGTGCATTTCTTCTTCTTCTTCTTCTTCTTTTTTTTTTTTTTTTTTTTTTTTTTTTGCTTCCGTTACCCGACTACCGTAGGTAATTGAAGTATTGTATTTGGTCCAAAAATTGAAGATCGAGTTTTCATCTGATTTACATGTTTTAAGGTCTCCTGAGTCCAAAAAAGTAATTCTTGGTAGTTAGTCAGTGTTTGTGTATGTACTATGTGTGTGTGTGATTATATGGGGAAAATTCTGACTATCATATCTCCGAAAATAATAAACATAGAACTACAAAACTTTCGAATTGTGACAGATCTGGTGAATAAATGAATTTTCCAAATTTTGGTGAAAATTGGAAAATTGGAAGTGGAACATCGGGAACCGGAAGTGGGACTGTAAGTCCGTATCTCAAAAAACGGCTCTAACGATTTTCTTCAAAGTTGCTGTATGAACACTCTATTACATGTACTTTCGAATGCTATAGTTGGTTAGTTCAGAAAAATTAATAAGAGTCCTGTATAAATAGCTCAATTTCAAGTCTCGCAAGTGCGTTTCTTTAAAAACGGCTGTGCGGATTTTTTTCAAACTCACCATATTAACTCCCTTTTAAATACCCTTTTGTATATAATTATTGTTTTCCTGTCAGTAATTGAATTTGCCAAGTTTGGGTAAAAGTTGCTATCTCAAAGGCGCTAACGATTTCCTTGAAAATTGTTACATAAATCCATTTTAGATATCCTTTCTTATGTATCACGTGGTTATTGCTGAAAATTAACTAAGTAGGTCAGTTTTAGATCTCGGTGTTTCAAAAAATAACTCTACAAATTTTATTCTTATTTTTTAACTCTCTATGTGAACTGTGTTTTATATCTACACGAGTATCTCAAAATGTTTTTGAGATAAATTGTTTGTTCTTTATATATTAAAAAAAGTTACTGCCGCCGCTTTTTTTTTTAAATTTATTTATGTATTTATTTGTTTGAGCTGCGAATAGGCGAGTAGAGCCCCGCAGGGTTAATAAGCGAAGCGAGTCCGGAAGTGCAACTAAGCCTCCCTCGAAGTTTGGTGAGTGGAGTGAGCAGATGGTGGAACCCCCCTAGTTTATTATTAAATATGTATATAAATTAACGATAATTCCTATTAATTATATTAATCGGAAAGAAGAAAATTGATTAAACGGCAATAATTCCAACTAATATGTAAAATCAATGTATAAAGTGTGTATATATACGTACATGAACCGGATTTCCTTGAAGCTTTTCATATTTATTAAAATTATAAAATTATTTTCAATTGTGACTTCGGGTATTCCTTCTGTCGTCATCCATAATTGTTGGGAAATTTACATGGAATCAACACTTTTTTTTTTTCTCTCTCCATTTGCATACTTGCCAACTATCTCATTAATAACCGTACAATTGTTAACGCCCCTTGAAAAAACAACCCTTTTTTCACACCACGTTGTTTTTATAGCAATTCTCTCCAAATGTTGTTACGATTTAATAAGAATAAAATTACTCTAAAAAATGACTGGCGTGAAAAAAAGGCCTGTATTAAAAATTGTACGGTTCATAATGATATGGTTAGCAAGTATGCATTTGTAGTACAGTTTTTACTGTACCAATTTCTCAGTTTTCTATTGGCTGACCTCAATGTCAGAATAATCGTATTGGCTATGTGTTATTTTTTTTCTCTTGAATTCATTTCCCTTGCTTATTAGATGTCCAAGTGCATTTAGTTATTGATATGCTTAATTCTGCAGACCATATGCTTAATTCTACTACTAATTTTGCTTATTTCAATTTTTTAATTGCTTTTAATGTTATTGTGTACGTATGTATGTATGCATGTATGTATTATTATTTAATTTATTAAGCGCCAAGTCTTCCATTAACATATATATAAATACAGGACCATTAGTTAATGTTTGAAAAAAAAAAAAAAAAAAAAAAAAAAAAAAAAATAACAATTTGGAGTATTGTCGCTTAGAGTAGAAATTATAGAATATACAAAATGTTCATTGACGTTCATTATGTCACTTACATAAAATATCGTTGTTGAGTAGTATTTAAGAAATATTTATTTTTTAATCTTAAATAATAAATACTTTTGATGATTAATTAATTAAATATGTTGCTTTCAGAATTAAATCAGCTGTAAAATGATAAACTACTTTCATATTTATTTTCTGTTGATATATTATTAATTAACAAATTTATTACGATACTGCAGAAATTGGTGCATTCATCCCCTCATTAGCATCCTTATAGATAAGTTTCACTATGATAGAGCATTTTAATTAAAAAACTATATTTATTCTTTACTTTTACTGTCTGTGAAAAGATCATTTTTAATCCCTCTTATTACGAAAGAAAAAGAGGCATCTTTTTCTTAATTCCTAAGTATCTGACGTTTTTGTTAAGCTTGCCATCGCCCACCCATTTTTGCTGTGATAACCGGCGGAGCATATGTTTTAGAAAGAAGTGATTTACTGAAATCCCGTGTCCAAGAACTGTTGGTACTATGCGCCGCCATTCTAAATTTAGCTTGCACCAATTGGCATTTTGAAAAAAGTGAACTAGGTAATGCTTAACATAGTAAAGTAGTGGCTTCTATCTCTAAGATGTATCCAACATCTGATTGTGTGCACACCTAAATGTGTAAAAACTCATTTATGAAATGTAGGGTAAGTTATTTATATTGCCATGTTTTAGCTTCCGCTTGTGATATTTATAAACGAAATCTCTAGTTAGAAAAGCTGTATATTATTATTTTCCAAATAACTTTTCGATAAATTTCATACATTTGTTAAAATATTTATATATTATTATTTATTTATTAGAAATTAAACGTATAGGGCCATGTATGGAAAGCATTGTAATTATCAAAATTTTTTACTTTGAGATTTTTCTATATTTATGGAATTTGAGGTTACGGTTATGTAACACATGACAATGACGTTAGAATCGGTATAAAAGCTTTTCTTTAAATATGTATTGTAGTAAATAAATAAATAAACTACTTCAAGAATGCATTTTTCCCCCTTGTGTGTGTGTGTGTGTCAATACTGACGTATTTTTATATTTCGAATATAGAAAATGTACGAAGAAAATGAAAGAGGTGTTTGTCAATGAACTCTAATGTAGCAAGTATATTACACCTGATCGTGAAATATAATGTTAACTTTCATATTTAAATCAGTTGGTAACTGGGTGTTAAAATTTTAGAAACATACTTTTCACACACATTCTTAAATATATATAACCGTACTAACTAATTTTTAAACAATTAAAGAAAACGAGATTTAACAATACATACACACAGCAAGATATATCGATATATAATCGAATGGGCTCACTTTTTATGAAGTCCTGTGGAGTGTTATTGGAAGATAGGAATGAAAAGCGTATTTGTCGTTGTGTATCCGTGTGTGTTTTAATAAGCTCATTCTTATTATATTGGAATATAATCTGAAGAAGAGAATATATTTCTTTATAAAATTACGTTCTGGTGGTTTTGACCGTTTCTTTTCTTTTTCTTTCGAAGATCTGATATGTTAGTTTACAGAAAATACAAAGGGCATAAGATCCAGATTGAGCGTTGGAATGGAACATACATCTATTTAAAGTACGTGCAAAACTCCAAATAGTTAAAGTTAGTTCAACTGGAATAGAAGTTATAATACTCTCTCTCTCTCTCTCTCTCTCTCTCTCTCTCTCTCTTTTTTTTTTAGGGATTATCGCCGTAATATTTCTGTAGTGTGCTTTTCTTTAGATAAATAAATAAAAAAAACTGCGATAAAATTTAAGTATATTACAATAGTAAGGTAAAATTATTTCTTTTTCTATCGTAATATGTCCCATCTTTTAAGATTTGGGGCAAGAGAAGGATGGAGTGGGAATTGGATTATCGCTGTTTATATAGAATATTGGAAGTAGAAATGTTATACTATACCAGCTATTGAAATAAATTCAAGCAGTTAATTTTCTGTGATAAGTTTTGTGGGTTTTTAGGTTGAATTTAATCTTTATTTAATTAAATCTGGTTGAAAATTAGATGTGATGTGGTTGTTAGGGGTGATACCTCATTCTAACCAGGCTTGTCAATCGATATGTGCCTGGTTTAGATCTTGGGATTCCCAGATTCAATTTCCAGCTCCTTTTCGGAAGCAGTGTCGTGCATCGTAGGCGCAAATGGTTTTCCGAAATGGCCTTCTTTTTCCCGAGTTGGCTCAATAAATCGATGGGAAAAGCATCCGAGACTTTTGCTTCCCGCTCCTTCAAAGATTCTGGGTTAAGAAGTTGTTTGGCCCCCTTCCTTGGTGGAGGTGAATGTCGTTTGACAAGAATCGCTGAACTTTTTGACTTAATCTTTTCAGAGACTCGTAATTATGATAATAAAAATGTCGTTTACATTCTTTTTGGTTCGTAAAATAAATTTCATGCGTTATTACTGTTACTGAGAAAACGAAGTTGTTCCTTAATTACGGGCTTTTAAATCAGATTTCTGTTAGCATATTTTTGAATTATAATATTGTACTGAAGACGGTGATAAAAATATAATAATGCTAGGAATATAATTAGTATTATTTAACAAATTACATTATTTTCCCCCTCCGTTTTAACACATTCCAGCAAAATTGAAAAAGTGTTTATGACTTCGGTTTGTCTGTCTGTCTGCCCGCGCTTTAACTCCTGTAAATATTAATAGAATTTCACGAAACTGATGCACGTTATTCAAGTTCACTATCGGTGTTCTCTGTTGAAAATAGAGTAAATGCCATTACTGGTTTGTACAGGGACACTCCGAAGTATTCCTAAGCGTTGCTTTCTATCAGAGATATTTGTATAAACCATCCTAAGACGCGGCAGTGTTTCTGTGACGCAGCAAAGCTCAAACGAAGCTTAGCCGCGACACTATATATACTGCTAACTTAACATGAAAGGAATTTGGAAACGCCGACATTTAATATCTCAGCAAATAGGAGATATATTAATCTGATTTTTTTCTAAATAGTCTTTTATGTTCTGTCTGATCCTATCCTGAAATTTTTACATTTCTACATACAGGTTATTTTAAGATCTGAAATTGTATATTAAGACTTTAAGGGAACGGGGATAATGGCGTAATAATTTTTTCTCGAAAACGGCTCGGGCAATTTTTTAAAAATTGATATATGATATTAATTTCTTTTGTCTGAGAAGACTGACGTATCCCGTTTTTCCCAAAAAACTCTTGTGTTTTATGTACATCATTTGAAAAATGGAACTATATTTCCTTGCGGATCATACTCTTTTCTTTCGCATCGTTAAAAAAAAAAAAAAAAAAAATTGTAATCCGGTTGGCATGTTCGCGGGCGCATACAGACTTCGCTACCATCTGAAATATTCAATTTCAAATAGGCGTTTTGGCTCCATCTATTGACTATTGATGTCAAAAATAAACTTAAAAAAAAAAAAAAAAAACTTTTCTTTCTTTAATATATATATATATATATATAATGAGTTATTTATTTAGGTATTTTATATAATATTGTATATCAAAAATATTAATTGATTTCATATTGTTTTCAAGTTGATACGTAGTTAACTTTCAAAATTAGTTTTATTGTAAAAAGTTACTGAAAAAAAAAAAAAAATAATAATAATAATAATAATAAAATTCAAAAATATAAAATATAAATAAATAAAAAAATAAAAATTCTTTACTTTCTTATAAATGATAGATAATATCATTATCACATGCAAATATTTGCAATTTATTTAAAACTATGATGACTATGTGATAAATCACTTAAACTATGGGTTGGAAAAATCCTGAAAACAGAATTAAAATAATAATAATATTAATTAATTTGCTGATTAAGATATATATATATATATATATTACAAAATGTTAAGCTGGATAAAATTTTTATTAGATTAAGATTTTTTTAAAAGTTAAATTCATATAATATAGTATGTAAATGAAATATTTTACAAAGATTATAATAATTATAATATAACAAATCCACATTTAAAATTTCATGTTTTCTGTTTTTTTCCCCCTTACTTTTAAAAATAATATTATAATAAAATTACAATAAATAAATAAATAACAAATAACAAATAAATAAATAAATAAATAAAACAAAAATGGCTAGGTTACCATACACTTAAATGTATTGGGAAAACTCTGAAAACATAATTAAAATTAATAAAACTAAATGAATATCTTTATTTGACTTTGATTTAAACCCATAATATACTTTTTAAAACATTAATTTATTTTTTTAGCATTATAATACTTAATTTTAACGAAATAATATATTTCTGCAAAGCGTACTGGTAAAATAATTAAGAATTATATAGTCTATTATTTAAAGAAAAAAAATCATTAAATTTCTAGTAATAAAAACTATAGTACTTAAATATTTACTAGTATAAAAGTTTCACTTTTTAAAGATTTTTCTATTGTTATTTATTTTTCTCTTTTAAATCAAATCTATACCTAAAAATTAATTCATGTTTCTTTCTTTCTTTCTTAAATTTAAAAGTAGGTAGGAGACATGAATATAACAATAAAAGCTACCCTTTAATTTTCAGGAAAATTTTTTCGGTGAATGATATTATTCAAACTGCATTAAATGACATAGAGGTTCAAATGGGATTCAAGGATGTTTATTTCCTTTACTAAGGATTTTTTTTTTTTTTTTAACTATCATATATTTTTTAAAACCTCTGTTAGTCATTATTTAGTACAATATATTGTTGGGAAAGTCATGTAAGTTCTTATTTGTTTTTGAATATAGTCTTCCTATACAACTATCCTTAAAACACTAAAAGTGTCACGAGGTAAACTGCTTACGGTAAATTGAGGCAATTTTAATTATTTAATTAAAACACAAAAAATTAAATAAAATTACAATAAGTAATCGTTTTCACTTTGTAAAACTAATCAATTAATCAGTTTAAAAACTTAAAAGTCGTGTAGCCAAACCAACAATATTAACGATTAATACTTATCCTAAATTAAATGATTTTGCCTTGGCTTAATAACTACTGATAACACAAACATTGTTACAGGAACTTGTGTTTGCATTAGATTATAAATAATTATAAGATAAAAAAAAATTTATAAACCATGTTTTTAAATTTTCTGTTGAATCATATAAACGCTACTGAAGGCAGCCAGAACCCCAGCAATTGGATAAAAGTATTAAAAAAATTCCTTGCTATCGTCTTTTGAGCTATTATAAAAGTTTCAAATGGCTATCTAGCCGGGAAGTTAGTTAAAAGTTGATTGCAAGCTTTGTACTGGAAACGCTGCCGAAGGCAGCAGGGTCCCGAAGCAATTGGATAAAAATATTTTTAAAAAGCATTTTCACCGTATTCTGAACTATTCCGAAAGTTTTAAATGTCTAGCTACTCGGGAAATTAGTTAAATAAATTTTCTGTTGAATCATATGAACGCTGCCGAAGGCAGTAGGGACCTGAAACAGTTGACTAAAATTATTAGAAAAATGTATTGTCACCGTGTTATGAACTGTCCTGAAAGTTTCAAATGTCCAGATAGTCAGAAAGTTAGTGAAAAATCGATTGCAAGCTTAGTACTGATAACGCTGCCGAAGGCAGCAGGAACCCGAAACAGTTGGCTAAAGGTATTAAAAAAATGCATTTTCATCGTGTTCTGAACTGTTCTGAAAATTTCAAATGTCTAGCTAGTCGGGAAATTAGTTAAATAAATTTTCTGTCGAATCTTATAAGCGCTGCCGAAGGCAGCGGGACTTGAAATAGTTCACTAAAATTATTAGAAAAATGTATTGTCACCGTGTTGTGAGCTGTCCTGAAAAATTCAAATATCTAGCTAGTCGGGGAGTTAGTTAAAAATCGATTGCAAGATTTGCCCCTCACAAACCCACAAACAAACAAGAATCGAAGTTAATAAAAACATGGTAAAATCGTAAAGGCAAATTCTTTTAGGAAAACGACTATCAAACTGATTTAAACTCATTTTGTGTTATATCAAAAACTAATCAAGTTGTTCTGCAGGATTTTTTATTTTTATTTTATTAGTTTAATTTAATTAATTTTAGAAAAGTATGTTTCCAAAGTTCATGCAAAATCTCGTCAAACGGTGCCGAATACCAAGTATTCACTTTGTTTTTCTATATCCAGTACTTTTCGGAATTTCTAAAATACGTCTTATGCAATTTTTACGGGATTATGTGTAGTTAAGAAGAAAACAAATGGGTATGGTGGGGGAAATTTTAATTTTATAAATGTGAAAATTGGAAGGGGTGGGAATCTTCTATATAGAGAAAAACATTTTAACACAAATATAGAGAAAAACATTTTAACAAAATGTTTTTCTCTATAATTATTTGTTAGGAAAATGTGAAAGAAAATTTTTTCGTTTAAAGTCTTTCCCCTTGTTCCCACTGTGTCTCGAAAACACATGGAAAATTCTAAAAACTGTAAAAAAAAAAAAAAAAAAAAGGGGGGGGGGGGGGGCTTAATCAGTTTGAAGGATCTTTGTTTTGTTTGGAAATTCGAACTGTAAAAACAGGGGGCAGCGAAAGGCACATATTTGAAATTTTAAACAAATGAAGTTCTTTTTTAGCTTGTTGAAAATGTTTTCTATAAACAAAGTTTATATATATATATATATGTAGAATCTTGGCTGGGTGTCTAGGGGTGGGGTAATGATGAGTTGCGACTTAGATAACGAAAACATTTATTACGAAACACACATACAATACAGGATACACAATGAGAAAATGATAATAGCAGACTTTCTATTCTTAACCAACTGCTGGTTTCGAGGCTTAGTACATAACAAGCTTTCTTCATCAGTATAAACGTAACTAGACGACATTTAAGCAACTACTTGTACTTATTCATAAAAACACCTACGCGTGCTATCAAATAGTAGAAAGGAAGTAATGAGCCCTCCACGGCTCTACACACTTATTATGAGCATTCTGTGCTCAAATTAGGACTAAATGACGACATCAGCCTTCGCGCTGACGGTCTCAACCGCTTTCCACTGCAGCCCGATCTCAACTAACTCCCGTCCGTCATCTCGTTCAAAGATAAGCATCAGAGACAGCGCCATCTGTTGGTTGTGCAAGGAACTTCCCACAACGCTCTTGTAGAATCTTGGCTGGGTGTCTAGGGGTGGGGCATTGATGAGTTGCGAATTAGATGACTACACGTTTATTACGAAACATATACAACACAAGATACACAAAGAAATAAATGATTATAGCAGAATTTGTATAATTAAGCAACAGCTGGTTTCGAGGCTTAGCACATAATAAACTCTCTTGAACAGTATATCCGTAACAAGACAACATTTTAGCACCTACTCGTGCTATATTCACAAAAACAGAGTGATAAATATATAACAATAACAGTTACCTTTTATAACTTGTTGGTGGTAATATCGCGGCAGAGTCCCCACTTGTAGAATCTTGGCTGGGTGTCTAGGGGTGGGGTAATGATGAGTTGCGACTTAGATAACGAAAACATTTATTACGAAACACACATACAATACAGGATACACAATGAGAAAATGATAATAGCAGACTTTCTATTCTTAACCAACTGCTGGTTTCGAGGCTTAGTACATAACAAGCTTTCTTCATCAGTATAAACGTAACTAGACGACATTTAAGCAACTACTTGTACTTATTCACAAAAACACCTACGCGTGCTATCAAATAGTAGAAAGGAAGTAATGAGCCCTCCACGGCTCTACACACTTATTATGAGCATTCTGTGCTCAAATTAGGACTAAATGACGACATCAGCCTTCGCGCTGACGGTCTCAACCGCTTTCCACTGCAGCCCGATCTCAACTAACTCCCGTCCGTCATCTCGTTCAAAGATAAGCATCAGAGACAGCGCCATCTGTTGGTTGTGCAAGGAACTTCCCACATATATATATATATATATATATATATATATATATATGTGTGTTTTTTTTTGCTTTTATTTTCAGTATATTTAATAAAAAAAAAAAAAAAAAAAAAAAAAAAAATGTCTCCCCTATGTTCCTATTTTATGATCACGTCGTTTGATCTCGTTAGATTTACATATACAATATTAAAAAAAAAAGAAAGAAAGAAAGAAATTGAAGCTGTATTGGGATAGGGGGAACCTTATAATGCAAACATTAAAATTTGAAATAGGAGGGGGATTAGGGGGATTAAGAGCTCATTTAAAGTTCTACTTACAGACTCATATTTTAATATGTTACGTTTTTGGAAATTTTTCAAAAGTTCCGAGGCGCTTCCGATAGATTTGGGGAGGAAGATGGGACATTTAGAAAATAACAATAATTATTATTATAACCTCCTTAAAAAGTGCCTCACCATCGGCCGAGCGGTTTTGCGTTCAAAGCTGGTGGATGGGAAGTGCCAGATTCGATCCCATCCCGCACTCTTCGACCTAGCCGTTCCTTCCGTGTTTTTCTCCGAAACTCGTGTAAATACGGACTACGATCCCTTAGAAAAACCTGACTGAAGGCATTCTACCTATAGGACTAGGACCCTAGCGTAGTCAATTGGCCTTAAACCCTTTAACTAACCAACCTTAAAAAAGTACTGCTGGAAAATTTTTAAGTGATTGTATCTAGAAGATAAAGTGCTAAAAAATCCTTATTATTTAAAATTTTAAAGTTAGATCTCTTATGTTCACTTTTTATCCTCTATAACCTAATTTTAGAAAATAAGGCAAAGTGCAAAATCCCTTCACTACGTTTTAGAAAATTTTCAGGAATTCTAACGTGATTCTGTTTGCACGTTGAAATATTGCTTTTAATTTTCAAATTCGCTGTCAAATATATCACTTTCATTAAGCTTATATTATGTACTGAAATGTATTTATTTCAATGAATTATTTTATCTTTTGCGTCCCGTCATTCAAAACTACAACTAAAAATTTCACAAATGTTTTCTTTGCAGCACACTATCTATTTGCATGCATTTTCAATTAATTTAAATAAGATGACACAAAGTAAACATTTCAATAAATTTTACTTACAGTTTTGGATAGCGTGACGCAAAAGATAAAATAATTCATTGAAATAAATACATTTCAGTGCATAATACAAGCTTAATGAAAGTGATATATTTGACAGCGTATTTGAAAATTAAAAGCAATATTTCAATGTGCAAACGTACTTTAATATGCAAAACAAAATAATTGCAGTGGAATTTAAAAACAAATCATTTAGTGTAACATCACTGCGTTGCTGGAATTTCAATATCATTTCTTTTAAAACACATATTTTGATATTGTAAGGGATGTGAATGAAAAGGTATCAGTGAGTAAATGTTATATATTATTTTATGTTGAAAATAACGTTTACGCCGTAAATATAAATAGAAGAAAAAAGCAAATTCGTATAAGAAAATCTATTTATATTTTAATTAACAGCAATACATGACTGAAAATTTGATATTATTTTTAACACCCGTATTTCTAATTCTTATAGCCATAAAGTACTGTGTTGCGTTACAAACTTAACCCGTTAAGGGTTTTTTGTATTGTATTTTATTACCTTTACATAGCTGCCAACATTATTAATTTTTACGTCAGATTTATCCACCAATATTTTTAAAAAGGACTCTGTCGCATACATTTTCGACAAATACATGAAATTAATTAAACTGCAGATATTTATAAAAACTTTCCAGTATGAAGTCTTCGTTGAAAATAGCGGAGACTTGGTAGCTATGCCTTTATTTTCCACAAATCTTAATGAAATTGAAATATGTTATTAAAGTTCACTACGGATGTTTCTTATTGAAAATGAAGTAAGTACCACCTCAGGTTCGTGTACAGGGACATCTGAAAGTATTCCAAAACAACGTTCTGTGAGAGAGGTATTTCAACAAAACTTATTTTAATGAGTTTACTTTGCACAAATCTTAATGAAATTAACATATGTTATTCATATGCAGAAAGGAATGTATTTATAGAATATAGTATGATTACTCCTAAGATTACAAGTTCACACAAAAATATTCATTTACATTAACAGCTATTATTGGAAATTTACTGGAATTGTATTTTCGTTTGCATAAAGCGTTTTTAATGTTCTCTAACAATTTTTAAGAGCGAATAAGATTTGAATTAGTGTATAGCTGTCTGTCTGACCTTCTGTTTCTCTATCAGTCTGCCAGGCTGCAGCGTCTGTAAATATTTTCGTAATTTCTTCATAATGATATATGTTATTCAAGTTCACTATAGAACGTTCTCTATTTAAAATGGCATTAATAGGTCCTTGCACAACTGGTTTGTGTACAGAGGCACCCCTCTTCCCCCCCCCCCCCCCCCCCAAAAAAAAAGGCCAATGCATTGTGTTTTAGGAGACACATTTTTATAAATTATATTTAAATAAATTTCTACTGCAAAAATCACAATGAAATTGACATTTATTGTTAATATGCTAAAATAATATTTTGTATAGAATATCTTATGATTTGCCATTAAATTTACTGGGCTACACTAAAATATTCAGGCACATTAAGGGCTCCAATGGGAAATTGCTGGAATTACATTTCCGTTTGTGGTACGCATTTTTTACACTTTCCAACAATGTTTAAGAGTGATTATGAATTCAGTTAGTCTATCTGCCTTTCTGTCTGTCCGTTGTTTGATAACTTAGACAAAGAACATTTAAGGTTTAAACAATACAACGAGTACGTACATGAAGAAAGTATTAATAATCAATGCATATCGCATGTGTTTTCGTTCTTTTTTTTTTTTTTTTTTTCCCTTTTCTCTTATCCATCTATAGTAGAGAAAGTATTATTTTTGGGTCAAAGTTTTGAATTTGAGTTTTTGTTATATTTACACGTGTTAAGGTAATTTTAATCTGAAAATCATGTTTTTAGCGGTTGCTCTATGTGTGTCCGTATATGTGTATCTTTTATATCTCAAGAAAGTAGTTGCATGAAGTACAAACTTCGTATTCTAAATCTGTGTTATGTAGGATGCTACACTAAACTTTTCATTCAGATCTAGCAAATGGTTCGTGTACCGGGCCATCTAAGAGAATTCAAATGCATTACGTCTATGGGCGAAATTTTTGGTAGGTACAGTTTAGCATCTATAAGCTGCACTAAACTAAATGAAATGAATATATATTTTTTATGTATTCGTGTTGAATATGGTAGGAAAATCATTCATCAGTCGTTTACTGGGCTATCCAGAAGAACTAGAATATAGTGAGACTATGCTTGAAAATTGCTAGAAGTTCATTTCAGGCTGTGCTGTGTTTATTTATGTAGGACCAATTAAGTGCACAGTGAGGCGTGTATAATAATTTTTAGAGGACATATAGGTCTACCAATAGTTAAGCAAAAAATTCTTTTTTATTTAATGTAATTGGTGGAAGTACTTTAGTTTATTTTATAATGTCCAAGAAAATTGCTTAGAAAGGAAAATTAATTACTTATACCCATGCGTTAATTTCTTTTAATTTTTTTTGGTTAAATTTTCAGTGGTTGTTTATTGTTTAATTACGCTTTTTAAGGTTCTCTGAGTACTAAAGTCAAATATTTAACGGTTGATCTTTGTGCATGTCTGCTATCAGTATAACTTAAACAGAAATAATTACAGGGAATTCAAATATTGTATTTTGAAATCCATATGAGGTTACTATTTCAAATGTTTGATCAAGATTGATAATTTTCAAGGTGTGTTGCGGGTGAAGGTTGGCTAAATAAATTAGAATATACATTTAAATTTGATAATAGCCTTGAATTTTATATAATTGTAGGTACTAAATTCTAACGGGTGTTTAAGGGGGTGGGGGGGGGGGCGGTAGTCCTCCATCACACAGAATTATGTGTCGAATAAAACTGTTCTTATACCTAGTTTAGATTCTTTTCAACGTAGATTTATATAAAATACTTGCTATCTTACCTCTATGTGTAATTCTTCTTTATAATACTTGAAATCTGGATAACACTCCAGATTATTATTCTCTCTCTTTTTTTTTTTTTTTTTTTAATTTAATTATTATTATATAATTTTTGGAGTGTGAGAGATGAATATATATTTAATATATTTATGCATTTATTATTATCCACTTTTAAATTTCGCTTTTGCTATGTTTTAGTATTAATAAATAAATAAATAAGTATTACACAAAGAAGTACTGTACAATAAATAGGAAAATCGGTTAAGCACATTGCATGGACAAAGAAAAATAGGTTTTAAAACTCTTTGTAATCTTAATTTTTCGCTGGTGAAAATAATAATAATATTCATTACGGAATTCTGTCGAGGATATTTGTAATATACACGTTATTCACAAATCACTAAAATAATGCAATTCCTATTTTGTAACAACAGTATAGTTTTGATTTGTTTGTAAAAGTATATTGTTTTTCAAAAGCAGTCCAAACAATAACAGCTCAAGAATTAAATGTATTTGACATTATTTTGTACTGCTGTGTATATAAATTTTGAATATTCTTATTGGATAATGTACCGAAATTTTTATCCAAACAAAATGCTTATGATGACGCTTAAAATGCTTTTTATGAAGTAACAGTCTAAAGATGACATACTACATATGGATGCTTTGAGATGTAAGTAAATAAAATAGTACACATTATAATTCAGAACCTACCGCGAAGTATTTAAATTAGCATTAACAAATATAAAAGAAAGTAATTCCCAGCCTTGGATTGACAAGAAGACTTTTATCTAATTTGACTCAAAGATAATGCATAAGAAAAGGGGAGAAAATTGTAGCGTGAAAAAATAACAAATGATAGTAAATTGCTTCTAATAAATTATATTAAAAATAGTCGTTTATCCGCAGTTAACCGCGGGTTATCCATTTTTCAGGTAGGGTTTGCATGAATTTTTGACCCGCGGTTTTACCCGCAAAACATTTTTCTTCTGAGAATTTTTGTACCTTTTTTTTTTTTTTTTTTGTTATTTTACTTTTTATGATTCAAACTTTTTGAATACAGAGATTTGGAGGACATACTCATAACCTATGTTTAATTACAATTACGCAATACAACGTTTAAAACTGTATATGCGAAAATTATTTAATCTCCAATGTCTATTTGCTTCCTCATTTTTTTTTTTTTTTTTTTTTTTTTTTTTTTATTGTCAAAATATTTGGGATAAATATTTTTTTTTTTAAAGTAAGATTTAATACATATCAAATTGTGTTATATTGTGCTATAATTAGACATTTGTACTTGTTATTTAATTCTGCAAAAGGTCTGTTCACTTTCGTAGCTATATTTCTTGTAATACAATTTTAATTCAGTATCTTACAATATAAATTTAACTTTATTTCATTACCGCTCGGGTTGCGGGTTAAGTTAACCCGACCAACTCCTCAGGATTCTAATCCAGAAGATACAATTATTCTAAGGTACAATTCCCAAATTTATAAGTCTTTTTTTTTTTTTTTTTTTTTTTTTTAACTTTTTCTTACTCATATGCATGGTAAAGAAAATATTGTTTTGGGTCAAATTTGAGGAATTGAGTTTTTGTTATATTTACGCGTTTTGCGATCCACTGAATTAGAAGATCATGTTTTTAGCGGTTGGTCTGTGTGGTTGTTATCACCACATCTCAAGAACAAATTATAACATGAAGTCGAAATTCGTTATTCTACATCTGTATCATATAGTGATGCTACTGTAAACTTTTCGTTGAGATCAAGCAAAGAGTTGGTGTGTACAGGGTCATAAAATAGAATTCAAATATAATACGTCTAGTTTCTGGTAAGTACAGTATAGCATCTATAGGCTGCCCTAAACAAAATGGAATGAATATATTGTTTATATGCATAAAAGCACACTTCGTATAGATTGTGGTATCGGTATGGAAATCATTCGTCATTCGTTTACAGGATTACCCAAAGTATTTGGAAATATTGGGGCTATGCTTAGAAATTGCTGGATGTGTATTTAATTTTATGTCATGTGTTTTTCATATTAGACTAAATTTAAGTACCCAGTGTGATGTGTATATAGTTTATAAATAATATACCTGGGTACTTAAAATTAAGCGTCCGCGGTAGCCCGGTCGTTAGAGCGTTGAGCTCGTAATTGGATTGCAGGTTCGATTCTCGAGCTGGCCAAAGACCGTCCTGTGCACTAATGGTGGCTGATGCACGTAATATCCGTCGTGGCCGCAGTGTCCTCATATTCCCATCCAAATTATACCTCTGGGGGTCACCGAAGCTGGGGAGCCATCCTCTCTGTGGAGGATCAAAATTGTGATGGCATGTCTCTGGACCATCCTTAGGGGTGTGCCCCAGACCGTTGCCAATTACCCATAGCGCAGTACTAGAGCGACGTTAAATCCAGCCAATCAACCAACCCAAAATTAAGCTAAACGTTCTTTTTTTATTGAATGTAATTAATGAAAGTGCTTTGCTACATTTTACTGATATCGACGAACATTGTTCAGCAAGGAAAATTAATTTTTCATAACCTTTACTGTGAACAAAGTATTTTTTTTTTTTTTTTTTAATTCGATTTTCCACTCACGGTTTATCTATATCTATATCTTATCAGCATAACTTCAAAACACATAATTGCAAGAAATTCAAATTTGGTATTTTGAAGGTGTGTGTTTGCCTTGCCACTTGAAAATATTTATCAATATTGGCAAGTTTCAAGGATCATTAATAATAGCCTTGAATTTTGATTTTTTTTTTTTTTTTTTTTTTTTAATAATATAGGCTCTGTAATTGAAAAGAGGATTAAGGGGGGCAATATTCCTCCTCACACAGAATTATATGTCAAATAAAGCTGTTCCTAAACCTATTTTAGATTATTTTTAAACTAGATTGAAGTTTATTATCTTACCTTTATTGATCTTATCTGCAGTGTGTCTTTGTAGTATTGAAATCCAGGGTAAGAGAAAGTCGCATGAGTGTACACCAGATTATTTTTAATGGTTTAGAAATAAACTGATGCTAGAAATATAATTGAAGAAAAAGTCTAAATAAATGTTTCTACCCCCATTCAAAGAACTGGTTACCAGTGAAAATTAATCTTTCTTTAAGTAACAACTTGTCTGTCAAATCGATTGTTTTGTACTGAGTATTTCTAATCCTTGATCTTTGAAATGGCCAAAGCCGTTTGTTTTGTTTCTGTATTTTTCTCCTGTAAAGAGACAGTTGCATGTGAAAACTGATTTTCCAGGAATAAGCAATCTATCAAATGGATTTCTAATCCTCCAAAACTCTCCTCATTCGCAGTTTTCATTAAAATAGTTAGTCTTTTATTTTCTTTCTATATAAACATTTAAAATCTTAAACACGTATTCAAAGTATTAAAAATAATAATAATAAAGAGATTTTTTTTTTTTTTAATATAAATTGCAAATAAAGTAATAAGAACCCACTTTTGTGCTTTTGCGTATATGTTTTCAAATTGAAAATTGATAGGTTTACAAGAATACCTTGCATCGAAATAGTTAAAATATTTTGCATGTGGAAGCTTTATGAAAAATCCTGTTTATATGCTGACTTTGTCTTAGTTTTGTAAAACATTATTTATTGTATTTTTCTATTTTTGATTCAAAAAATCTTTTTATTTATGGCAATTTTAATAAAAGTATTTGAAGCACTTTATTGACATATGAATTTAATGCAATTACAGTTTTTGCTTTTGAGATGTCTTGTATTTATACTTTGTTGTGTTTTTATACGTTAATCCAATTTTGATTTACATTTTCAATCACTAACCAAATTTTAGGTTGACTTCTTTAGATATCGATCAGTTGCAATCACTCAGTATGTGACGGAAAATTTGCCATCACAATAACTTCCGAAACACAGAATCAATTTTAACTAAATTTGGACAGTAACCTAATCTTGGATTATGTTGGATGAGTTTGTTAGGAAACTTGATCTGCAATCTTGTTTGAAAATGACAGCTGTTTGAAAATTTCAAACTCGTAATTTTTTTTTTTTTTTTTGGGGGGGGGGGGGGGGACCGATTTGCTTTAAACTCGTTTTGCATATAATAGGTCTCAAGTATATTACTTGTACATAGTTACAAAGGTCTCAAACGAGTTTATTAATCAACTTGATCCGTTATCTTGTTTCGCAATGGTTGCCACTGTGAAAATTTCAAACTAATGTATATAAAAAAGTGTTTTTGAACCGATTCGCTTGAAATTCAGTATGCACATAGCTTATACGCGATCTCAGCCAAGTTTATTAATCAGCTTAATCCGCCATTTTATTATTTTAAAATAATAGCCACTTGAAAATTCTAAATTCACTTAAAAAACAAAGAAATCAACCTAATCTTCCAACTGCACTAGGACGACTTTATTTATTTTTCTATTAGCAAAAAACTACTTCAGTTTAAAATTCCGCCCCCCCCCCTTTTTTTTCTTTCCTCTTCATGAAGAGAGTATTTTAATTCTAATATTTAGAAGGATTGTATATGTGATTAAAGGTGAGAGCAGGTGTAAAATCCACAGACAAAAATCGCCTTTAACTAAGTAATAATAATAGTAATTACGTGAAAATTAAGATATGAATGGATTCTTGACAAAAGATTTTATGAGTTATTTTCAGCTTGCCTTTTCGCATTTGTATGAAATTTCACATTGGCCAATTTATTTGCTATCATAATCATAACCAAAGAGAGTCCACAGAAAAAATAAGACAAGATATTTCATTATTGTAAATTTTAATTATTATTAAAAACAAGAAAGAAAAATCATGCAGTACGCATTGATTAGTAACACTTTCCAACTGTACGTAATTGTTGTATCAAATAACTTTTAATATTCTTTGCCAACGTTATCACAGTAGGACTGAAGGACAGAAGGACTGAAAAATATACAGATAGACTAATTGATTTTGAAATTACTCTTAGGAATTGTGGAAAGTGTTAAAAAGGCTTAACGCAAAAGAAAATGCAGCCGTTAGATTATAATTACAGCTTTTGATCTCTCTGAATATTTTAGTGTAGCCGTGTAAATCAGAAAGTTAATCATATCATATTCTATACAAAAGGTTATTTTACAGTATTAACAATAAATTTCAATATTTTTATGATTTTTACAGTAGAAAGACTTTTAAATATAATTTTCAAAAAATTATGTCCTAAAACGTAATGCATTGGCATATATATATATATATATATATATATATATTTTTTTTTTTTTTTTTTTTTGTCACTGTAAACAAACTAGTTGTACAGGACCTAATAATGTCATTTTAAATGGGGAAAATTCTATGGGGATAAAGTTTATAAAAACAACACTCATAGAACAAAATGCTTTCGAATGGTTTTGGGTGTCCCTGTACACAAACCAGAAGAGATATTCACTCCATTTTCAATATGGAACATCTGATAGTGAACTTCAATAAAATATACCAGTTTCGAGGAATTCCATAAAGAATTACAGGAGTTGGCTTACAGACAGACAGACAGATGGACAGATACACAAACTGAAATCATATTCACACTTAAAAATGTTAGAAAGTATTAAAAACACTCAGTGTAAACGAAAGTAATATTTCAGCAATTTTTTATTAATAGCTCTTAATATAAATGGATATTTTTCTGTCACCCTGTAAATCTAATGCTAATTATGCTATATTCTATGCAAAGCATTTTTTTGTGCATATAAATAACATATTTCAATTTCCTAAAACTTCGTGGAAAGTAAAGTAATTAAAATTTGATTTATAGAAATCTCTCATACAGAACGCAATGCTTTGGAATACTTTTGAGTGTCCTTGTATATAAATCGGTGGTGATATTTCCTCCATTTTATACAGGAAAGATCCAGTAGGGAACTGGAATAATATATTTTAATTTCATTAAGATATGTCTACAGTAAAGATATGAAAATATGGTTTATAGAAATAGCTCTCATAGAGCACAATGCTTTGAAATACTTTCGGGTGTCCCTGTACACAAACCAGTAGAGGTATAAACTCCATTTCCAATAGGGAATATCCGATAGTGAACATAAATAACATATATCAGTTTTAAGAAATTCCATAAATATTTACGGGAGTTAGAGATCGGACAGGCAGACAGACAGACGGACGAACAGGCAGATACACAAAACGGAAATAATATTCACACTTAAAAAATGCTAGAAAGTGTTAAAAACGCTTAACGTAAACGAAAGTACAATTCCAGCAATTTTTTATTAATACCTCTTAATATAACTGGATATTTTTGTGCCACCCTGTAAATTTAATGCTAATCATGCCACATTCTATGCGAAGCATTCTTTTGTGCATGCAAATAACATATTTCAATTTCCTAAAACTTCGTGGAAAGTAAAGTTATTAAAATTTGATTTATAGAAATATCTCTCATAGAACGCAATGCTTTGGAATACATTTGAGTGTCCGTGTACATAAATCCGTGGTGGTATTTCCTCCATTTTATACAGGAAACATCCAGTAGGGAATTTGAATAACATATTTCAATTTCATTAAGATATGTCTACAGAAAAGGTTTGAAAATATGGTTTACAGAAATAGCTCTCATAGAACACAATGCTTTGAAATACTTTTGGGTGTCCCTGTACATAAACCAGTAGAGGTATAAACTCCATTTTCAATAGGAAACATCCGATAGTGAACTTGAATAACATATATCAGTTTTAAGAAATTCCATAAATATTTACGGGAGTTAAAGATCGGACAAGCAGACAGACAGGCGGACGAACAGGCAGATACACAAATCTGAAATCATATTCACACTTAAAAAATGCTAGAAAGTGTTAAAAACGTTTAACGTAAACGAAAGTACAATTCTAGCAATTGTTTATTAATACCTCCTAATATAACTGGATATTTTTGTGCCACCCTGTAAATCTAATGCTAATCATGCTACATTCTATGCAAATAATTCTTTTGTACATGTAAATAACATATTTCAATTTCCTAAAACTTCGTGGATAGTAAAGTTATTAAAGTTTGATTTATAGAAATATCTCTCCTAGAACGCAATGCTTTGGAATACTTGTGTCCCTGTACATGAACCGATGGTTTTATTTCCTCCATTTGATAGAGAAAACATCCAATAGTGAACTTGAATAACATATTTTAATTTCATTAAGATATGTCTACAGTAAAGGTATAAAAATATGGTTTATAGAAATACCTCTCATAGAACACAGTGCTTTCAAATACTTTCGGGTGTCCCTGTACACAAACCAGTAGAATTATAAACTCCATTTTCTATAGAGAACGTCCGATAGTGAACTTGATTAACATATTTCAATTTCATTAAGATATGTCAACAGTAAAGGTATGAAAATATGGTTTATACAATTACCTCTCATAGAACACAGTGCTTTGGAATACTTCAGGGTGTCCCTGTACACAAGCCAGTAGAGGTATAAACTCCATTTTCTATAGAGAACGTCCGATAGTGAACTTGAATAACATATTTCAATTTCATTAAGATATGTCTAGAGTAAAGGTATGAAAATATGGTTTATAGAAATGCCTCTCATAGAACACAATGATTTGAAATACTTTCGGGTGTCCCTGTACACAAACCATTAGAGGTATAATCTCCATTTTCCATAGGGAACGTCCGATTGTGAGCTTGAATAACATATTTTAATATCATTAAGGTATGTCTACAGTAAAGGTATGAAATTATGGTTTATAGAAATACCTCTCATAGAACACAATGCTTTGAAATATTTTCGGGTGTCCCTGTACACAAACCAGTAGAGGTATAAACTCCATTTTCAATAGGGACCATCCGATAGTGAACTTGAGTAACATATATCAGTTTCAAGAAATTCCATAAATATTTACGGGAGTTAGATCGCGGACAGACAGACGGACAGACAGACAGACAAACCGAAGTCATAAACACTTTTCAACCTTGTTGGAAAGTGTTAAAAATATTATTCCAATTAATGTAACTTTTCACGTGGACGAATAATTTAATAATAATAAAACTATGTTTATTTCTAAGTTACATTCTTAATTTATTAGTTTAATATTTCGTGTTATTTATGCTTGTATTATTTTTATTTATTTATTTATTTATTTTACAGGACTATTTATTATAACGCATGGATATTTCTCATCCAAAGAAAGATTTGAGTGCTGGATACCTTTATTTTCTTTGGAAATTGATAAGCGTCTCTTTGTGATGTTCTTTAAGCAAAGGTAAGGTTCACTGAATTTTAGAATTAATATTGAATTAATATTCATTTTATGGTGGATAATGAATGAATTTCGAAAATTTGTAGCTAAAATCTAAATGAAGTCGGTTGCGTTTGCTTTTTCTTACCACTTTGTCCAACAACTTTTAAAAAGCTGTTTTAATTTTTTGACAAAATTAAATAATATTCTCTCTCTTCCTTTTTTTAGAAGGCCTATTCATTTTAAAATTAACATTGATTTAGTTTTAATACACTTGTTTTTCCATTAAGTACTTAATCCCTGTAAAATAAAATATTACAAAAGCAAATCACACGTATTTTAGAATAGTATATTGACAATAATATTTATATAGTATGATTATCTTAATATATATAAATCTCGTGTCACAATGTTTGTCCTCAATGGACTCCTAAACCACTTAACCGATTATAATAAAATTCGCACACCATGTGCAGTTCGATCCAACTTGAGAGATAGGATAGTTTAAATCTCAAATTATAGTCGCAATTTTAATTTATTGCTAATTATTTGTCTGTTATTATTTGACAGTCACAATTATCTGTTAACTCCAAATGATTCTAACAGATGTCGATACCTTTCGACTGGGTTGAAATGAAAGCTGAAATATATTTGGTGCTGCCATCTACACAAAGAATCTTCAACTTTTTAACCTATTAATAAATTTCGTATAATTCAATTATTTCCACTTTTTAAATTTTTGGTGTTAGCATAGCCGGCCACGTGTTACTTAGACTGAAGTGTAAATTGAATTCATATTATAATGAAGATAATACAGTGAAATTAATCCTGTTTTTTACTTATTTGTGCTTCATTGATCAAAACTTTATAATTTAATATATATATATATATATCTTTATATATAAAATTTATTATGTTTGTCCGCGATGAACTCCTAAACTAATGAGCCGATTTTAATGAAATTTGGACACTGTGTGCAATTTGGTCCAACTTGAGAGATAGGATAGTTTTTATTGCAAAATTCGCCTCCCAAAAGGGGGGGGGGAAGGGGCCAAAACGTGATTTCACAAACAAACAAACAAACAACAACAACCAAAAAAAAAAAAAAAAAAATAGAAATGCAGATAGACTGTTCAAAATTGGTATAGAGAGGTTTTAGAGGCCTGCAAATCGAATGAGGATATTTTCGAAAGTGTAAAGTTATTAGGAGGGGCGGGTAAGGGGGCGGAGGGGCAAAAAAATAAAAATAGAGTTACATCGCTAAAAATTGGTGCATAGAAGTTTTTGATACGTACAAATCGATTGCAGATATTTTCGAATTTGTAAAATTATTAAGAGGAGCGGGAAAGGGGGGGGGGGCAGAGGAGCAAAATATAAAAATGGAGTTAGATCATTCAAAATTGGTGCATAGAATTTTTGATACCAACAAATCGATTGCGGATATTTTCGAATTTGTAAATTTATTAGGAGGGGCGGGAAGGGGGGCAGAGGGGCAAAAAATAAAAATATAGTTAGATCGTTCAAATTGGTGCATACAGGTTTTTGACACCTACAAATAAACTGTAGATATTTTCGAATTTGTAAAATTATTTAGAATAGTGGGAGGGGGGAGGGCAAAGGGGCAAAATAATAGAAATAAGAGTTAGAACTTTGAAAATTAGTATTATTAAGTTTTAAGGCCCGATAAATCGATTGCGGATATTTTCGAAAGTATAGAGTTATTAAGAAGGGCGGGAACGGTGGATGAAGAAACGGTGCGCATGGTTTGCGCAGGTATACACTGCCGCAGGCAGTGGGGATCCGAACAGATTATTCCACCAATGAGAGAAGATTTTTTTGTATTTTATATCATTTTCCTTTCGATAATATATGGATTCATTATGAGTGTCGAACATTTTTCCCGATCAGATTTTTTTTTTCTCTTTTTTTTTCACATGTTAAAAATTAATGCAATTTTGAGAATTCTTTAATTATAGTGAATCATTTAAAAATAGGGACCAGCGAAGCGGGCTAAGTCTGCTAAGATCAAGGATGTTATCAAGGATGGTCTTTATTCGTAAATAATAATTTTAATATATTGAATATTTTACTACATTATAATTCAACGTATAACATAGCCACAGCAACGCGTGGCCGGGTCTGCTAGTGTAATATATATTACTTTTAAGTAGTAATATAATTGATAGAAAAGTAACCAAAATTTACTTAATAACCAATAAAAATTCTGGACTTGAGTGCATCCTTACAATTAGTAGTTACACAACGATCTTTCTGTGAAAGTATCTTAAAACTAATATTCGTTTTTAGAAAATTATTTACATTAGAATGTCATACGTGTAAATCTTTTCTTGCTTTCATGTAAAAAAAAAAAAAAAAAAGAAGAAAAAGAAAAGAACGCTACAAGTAGTAGGCACTTTATATAGTAAAGTAAATATATATCGACGTTGAAAATGTCAAAATTAGAAACAAAATTCGCATACTGCAGTTTCGGTAGCGTAAAGCATGGTTTCATCAGGACGGAATAACAAAAGTGATTGTTACTCCTACATCTAAATAGGGAAGAGTATTCTAGAGCCGGATTAACTGCCAATGGAATTGTTGAGTTATGGAGGTATTACCCAATAGGAAATCGGGATGTGGAAATGGTAGGTGAAAATCGAGAAAATGTAGATTTTTATATAATATTTCCAACAATCAGACAGAAGGATATAGAAAAATCGCAATTAATAACATTTTTATTATTTTTATAAATATGGAAATCTTCAAGAAAATCGAGTTTATCTAAATATTTAGTCCCACAAATTATTTTAGCTGAAGTAAAATTATGAGTTTGGTTACCCTCCTCCCAGTAACACCTGTTAGTGACCGATTTGATGATTTGGTCTGAAACAAGAAATCAACAAATTTCTTATTTCAGACCAAACAAATTTCGGACAACTCAACATGTAATAAGCTTTTTTGTAATTCGATTGCATAGGAAGTGAGATATAGCCCACGCAAATCGTGAAAAAAAAAAAAATGTGGTATTGGTGCGCAGGGCCTGATTACCTTAAAGGCAGGAAAAATGGCAGGATTATTTTTTGAAACACCAATTTCTGAAATCTGAAACATACCTACCTAAGCATGACGAGTTTTAATTTTCCTGAAATGACAGGACCACGTAATACATGAAAAAAGCTATCTAAAATGAATTTAAGTAACAATTTTGAAAAAATCGTTAGAGCCGTTTTTGAGATACAAACTTAAAAAAAAAAACTTAGCATACGCAATTATTAACTAGAAAGTATTAATTACATAAAAAATTATATTTAAAAGGGAATTAATATGGCGAGTTTCAAAAGAAACGGCCTTTTTTAAAGAAACGCACTTGTCAGAACTGAAATTGAGCTATTTATACAGGACGCCTATGAATTTTCTTGAACTAACCAACTATATCATTCGAAAGGTCATCTAATAAAGTGTTTATATAGCAACTTTAAAGAAAATCGTTTGAGCAGTTTTTAAGATACCGACTTACGGTCCCATTTTCGGTTTTCAATCTCCCAATTCTGGTTTTCCGATTTTCACCAAAATTTGGAAAATTCAACTGTACACCAGACCTGTCTCAATTCTCAAGTTTCGTAGTTCTATCTTTATTAGTTTCGGAGATATAATAGCTAGAAGATTCCACACATACACACATATACATACACAGTCACTAACCAATTGCCAAAAACCACTTTTTGGGGCTCAAGAGACCTCAAAACTTGTAATCAGGTGAAAACTCGATATCGAATTTTTGGACCGACTACAATACTTTCATTACCTACGGTAGTTATGGAAGTAAAAATCGTAGCGAAAAACTTGTAATTGATTTAAAAATATTAAAGAACGCCGTGTAATTTTTACTTCCATTATCCTACTGTCGTAGGTAATAGAATTATTTGGCCCAAAAATTCGATATCGAGTTTTCACCTGATTTATACTTTTTAAAGTCCCTTGAGTCCAAAAAAGTGGTTTTCGGCAGTTGGTCAGTGTATGTATGTATGTACGGAATCTTCTGACTATCATATCTCCGAAACTAATAAAGTTAGAATGACGAAACTTCAGAATTGACGCAGGTCTGGTGTACAGATGAATTTTCAAGATTTTGGTGAAAATTGGAAAAACGGAAGTGGGACTGTAAATCTGTATCTCAAAAACGGCTTTAACGATTTTCTTCAAAATTGCTATATAAACACTCTATTAAATGTCTTTTCGAATGATATAGTTGGTTAGTTTAAGAAGATTGATAGGTGTCCTGTATAAATACCTTAATTTCATGTCTCGCAAGTGTGTTCCATTAAAAACGGCTGCACGGATTTTTTCAAACTCTAACATTTTCCCATGTTAAACTCTTTTTTAGATATTCTTTCATATGTAATTGTTGTTTTCTGATCAACAATTGAGTTTGTCAAGTTTTAGTGAATGTCTGTATCAAAAACGGCTTTGACAATTTTCTTGAAAATTGTTACATAAATCAATTTTAGATATCCTTTCTCATGTATTATATGATTATTACAGGAAAATTAAGTCCTCCTGTGTATGTTAATTTTAGATCTCGGAAATTAGTGTTTCAAAAGATAACTCAACCATTTTTTCTGTTATTTTCTAACTTGCCATGTAAACTTTGTTTTATATGTCTTTACTCGTGAATTAAGTTTCTCATACCGGAAAATTTTTAGATTTCTACTTCGTTAAGTCAATTTTATGTCTTCTGATCATACTATCTTTTTTTTTTTTTTTTTTTTTTTTTTTTTAAGGGAAAAAAAAAAAAAAAAAAAAGCATTTAATACGTGTTATAGTGGGTAATGGAAGTCGTGTTGTTGTTTCACACCAGAATTTTAATTTATGCATGTAACCACAGGCATTTTATATATTTTATTGTAACGTATCACCTTTTTAAAGTAATTTTTCATAAATAGTTAAAACAATTCGTATGTAATTTTGCGAGCATTTAAATATAATATTTAAATTATTGAATTTAAATTATAGTATTTTGGGTTATATATATATATATATATTGCATTTTTGGTAATGTATATCTAATTAATCCATAGAATAGCTTTGGGATATAAGTCAGTATTACATGCCTAGTCATTTTGCGAATGACGTTACGATTTATGAAGTATATCTATATAAATAAAGAGAAGTGTCTGTGTGTCTGTGTGTGTGTCTGCGCTCTGGTGCTCACACTACTGATCACAGAGCTTCCAAATTTGGCATATAGGTACCTGGGACCTCATCGAGATTTTTTCGAATTTCGAATTTGAATTTTTTAAATTAATGTTTTTTCGATTTTAAATATTGGCTTCAATGTTTCATTTTTCATGAATTTATTCTTCGATTGTTATCGTCTGCGTATCTTAGCAACGACTATTATGCAATTCATTTTTTTATTTATAATACATTCATTTGAAGGCGATTTTCTTTTCTTTTTTTCTTTTTTTTTATTATTATATTTATTGAAAATCAAATGGTAATGCAATAGAAATAAATTGTTACGTTTATGTATAAATTTTATACTATCCGCGTTTGTAATGATCGATAGATAGCGCTTTCTCAACTGCAGTTGTTAGTAAATATTGCCACGTGTAATAATTGCCACGTGCATTTATTATTGTGCTTTCTTGTTGTTCTATAATTGTTTCAGCGTGAAAGCTATCAGTGGTATGATAATTTCACCTTAGCCCACCAGAGGGCGAGCATTTCATTACAATCGCGGATAGCAACTTTTTATTTTTCATTTATTTTTTAATTAATTCCTTTAAAAGAAAACTCTTTTTATTATTATTATTATTATTATTATTTATAATATTTATTGGGTGAAAAAAATGGTAGTTTATAGTAGAAAGGGTAAACTGATTAAAATTCGTTTTTCATGTATTTAATTCCATTTAAAAGAAAATCTACTTTTTTATTTCATTTTATTGCACTGGTCGGAATCAAATCGTAATATAGTGTAAATAACAGGGGCTATAAAACACATGGTTCAAAAACTAAAATATATAATAGATGCTGAGATACAGTCATCTTTAAAATCGTAGTTGTTAAATAACAGAAAATCCACAAGTCGTCGATAAATACCCAGATTGAAGTGCCTGGGAAAGACCTTTCTATGGACAGTGGGAAACTGGACCCGATGCAGTACGGGTAGAAAAAAGATCTGCCTTAAACAACGTGTACCCGAAGAAGCGAGATCTAAAGCGATTTCAGTGTTTATTTTATTTATTACTAGCAGGCAACGCCCGCTTTGCTGGTCCCTATTTTTAAATGAATCGCTATAATTACTGAATTCTCAAAATTGCATTAATTTTTATCACGTGAAAAAAAAAAACAGAAAAAACATCTTATTAGGAAAAATGTCGCACCGGGTTCTCACTGCCTTCGGAAAAAATTCCCAAAATGCTCTAACTCTTATTTCTATTATTTTCCCCCTTCGCCCCCCCCTCCTGTCTATCCTAATAACTTTACAAATTCGAAAATATCCGCAATCGAATTGTAGGTATCGAAAACCTCTATATACCAATTTTGAATGCTCTAACTCTATTCTATTTTTTTTGCCCCTCTGTCCCCCCCCTTCCCGGCCCTCCTAATAACTTTACACTTTCGAAAATATCCCCATTCGACTTGCTGCCCTCTAAAACCTATCTGTACCAATTTTGAACGGTCTAACTGTATTTCTATTTGTTTTTGCCCACACCCCACCCTTCCCGCCCCTCCTAATAATTTTACAAATTCGAAAATATCCGCAATCGATTTGCAAGTATCGAAAACCTCTATATACCAATTTTGAACGATCTAACTCTATTTTTATTTTTTTGCCCCCCCCCCTCCTCTCCCCTCCCCTCTTCTCGCCCCTCCTAATAACTTTACGCTTTCGAAAATATCCCCATTCGACTTGCAGGCCTTTAAAACCTATCTTTACCAATTTTGAACGGCCTAACTGTATTTCTATTTGTTTTTGCCCGATGTTATAACTGAACCATTTTCAATTTCAGTGTATAAATTCGTTTATTATTTATCCTCTATTTTTTGTAAGTTCACGTGCTGAACAACATGTCAAAGAAAAAAAGAGTTAAATGAATTTAATGCTTTTAATTTTTATGTAAAATATGAGCGCGTGCTATCTTCAAAATTTGTTAAAATGTAAAGATTATGTGATGCGCGTGGCATCCACAGTTTTGTTTTTTTTTTAATTCAAGAAATAGAATAGAATAAAGTTAGCAACGATGTTAGTTGCATTTTTTCATATAGTTTGAGTTCTTAATTTTAGTGAACTACTTTTTACCGTAGGAATAATTTTCTTATGTTTAATGTTATAGGGAATTATTATATGAGCATAAAAGATGCTACTTTAATAATTTTAAAGTGTAAATAAGTAGTCTTGGCGTCCGCCTTTATACAGTTTAATTTAGTAAGAGAAAAGCTAGGAATTTGCGGTGCTTATTCCGTTGCTTTACATAAAAATATTGGAGTCCATAGCGACAGGACCGTTCAAGTGAAGTAAAATTATTTTGATTATATTAAGATTAAAAAGATGTTTAAAACCGTTAAAGGGTTTAAAAAAGAAGATTTGAAGTGGGTAGCCGAAGAGATTGGAGAGACTTTGCCTTCGACGTTCACAATAGCAAGCTTAAAGGAGCTGATTTTAAATAGTAAAGAGTATGAAAAGGATCCCGAATTTGTTCAGGATATCTTAGAAAATGCTATAGCGGAAAGAAAATTGAAAGAAGAAAAACAAGCTTTGAAAGAAGAAAAACAAGCTTTGAAAGAAGAAAAACAAGAACAAGCTCTGAAAGAAGAAAAACAAGCTGAAAAAGAAAAAGAACTTGAGAAGTTAAAGCTAGAAAAAGAAGCTGAGGCATTAAAGCTGGAAAAAGAAGCAGAACTGGAGAAAGAGAAATTAAGATTGAACCATGATTTAGAATTGGCGAGAATACAATCATCTGGGCAAATTCAAACTGATGCTATTTTAAGTAATTATGAAAATAGTACTATGAGACGAAAATTTACTTTACCTAAGCTGGAATTCAGGAAATTTGGCGGAGAAATTAAGGATTGGTTGCCTTTTTGGAGCCAATTTGAACAAATCGATAAAGATGATGAAATTGCCCCAGAGGACAAGTTCCAGTATTTAGTACAAGCAACAATCGCTGGTTCACGCGCAAGAGAAGTTGTTGAAAGTTTCCCGCCAACTGGCGCCAATTATTCAAAGGCAGTGGAAAGTTTAAAGGCTCGTTTTGGCAGGGAAGATATTCTAGTAGAAGTGTATGTACGAGAGTTATTGAAATTGATAATATCTGTGCAAACAAAAGGTAGATTTGCATTAACTTCATTATATGATAAGCTTGAGTCATATTTACGGGCGCTAGAAACATTAGGTGTTACCACTGATAAATACGCCTCCATTCTATACCCTATGGTTGAGTCTTGTTTCCCAGCAGACTTTTTGAAGGCCTGGAATCGCTCGAATCTCTCTTCTTCTAATACGGATGCTAAAGGAAGGTTGAATAATCTGATGTATTTTTTGAAAACGGAAGTAGAAGGTGAAGAGAGAATATCTTTAGCTGTAGCGGGCTTCGGTTTGACAAAGCGTGAAGATAATAGATATTCTAAAAGGAAAAACGGTGCAAGTGCAGACTATATGCGAAATAAGTTATCGACAGCTGCAGGTTTATTGACAACGTCTTCTACTTTAGATTTCAAAAGGGTATGCATTTTTTGCCAAGGCAAGCATTTGAGCTCGGAATGCTTTTCAGCTCGAAAATTGAGTTTATCTGAGATACAAAAGATTATAAAGGATAAGAATTGCTGCTTCGCTTGTTTGTTACCTAATCATACAGCTAAAAAATGTCGAGCAGTTTTAAGATGCATTATCTGTTCTAAGAAGCATGTGCCTTTGATGTGCGATTTGCGTGATTCTCAAGGTAAAACTGCACAAGAAAAGGTTGAAGAAAATTCAGTCAGTAGCGAAGTAAACATGGCAAATTTTAATAAGCAAAGTGCTAAAGTATTCCTTCAAACCTTAAAAGTGAAACTCATCTCCGAAAACAAGCAAAAAACAGTTCGTTTATTGTTAGATTCAGCATCCCAAAAATCTTATATTTTGAAAAGTATAGCAGAAGAGATGAATTATACTCCCATTCGTCAAGAAAAAATGATGCATTCATTGTTTGGCGGAGTTACAACAAAGGAATGCCAACATAATTGTTATAGAATAAAGGTTAAGGATATGAAGGAGAAGTTCACCTGTAATTTTGAAGTGATGGATCAAATTACTATATGTGAAAACATTCAACCGGTCACTAATGGTCCGTGGATTAAAGAGTTGAAAGAATATGGAATCGAATTATCTGATGTAAGTCATTGCCGTGAAGTTATCGAAATATTGATTGGGGCTGATATTATGGGAAAGATGTTAACTGGCAAAAGAAAAGTATTGACATCTGGTCTTGTTGCCATAGAAACATACCTTGGTTGGACATTGATGGGCAAAGCGCCTCACACCGAGGTCTCAACAGATAATTTAGCAATGATGGTGACGTCTTTGTTCGTAAATGAAGCTGATATCTCAAACTTATGGAGATTGGACTTGATCGGAATAACAGATACTATAGAAAAGAAATCTAAAAATGAGATTGACCGTCAAACAAAGGAACATTTCTTAGAGACAGTAAAAATTAACAAGGATGGTCGTTACGAAATTTGTCTTCCTTGGGCTGACGACACATCTGCATTACCAGATAACTTGAGTTTGGCTGTAAGACGTTTGGAAAGTACAACTTCTAAGTTATTATCTAAGAACATGTACGGAAAATATGAAAATATATTTATGGACTGGTTGAATGAGGGGATCATAGAAGAAGTTCCTGCTACCAAAGTGAACTCTTATGGTAATTATTTACCTCATCACCCAGTTATTAAAGAGACCAGTACTACAACACCTATCCGTCCGGTTTTCGACGCTTCAGCAAAGTTGACTAACCATCCATCTTTAAATCAGTGTCTGCAGTGTGGCCCAAATTTGATTGAGCTTATCCCAGATATTCTTCTACGTTTCAGAGAAAGAAAATTTGGTGTAACCGCTGATATTAGAAAAGCGTTTCTTCAAATTAGCATTTGTGAAAAGGATAGAGATTTCCTACGATTTCTATGGTGGAAAGATCTAAAAGAGAAGAAACTTAAAGTATTCAGGCATGCACGAGTCGTTTTCGGTGTAAAGTGTAGCCCTTTTCTTTTATCATCAGTAATTGAATATCACATCAAAAATAGTGCAAGTTTTGAGGAAAATTTCAAGCAAAGGCTTTTGCATAGTTTCTATGTAGACAATGTCGCCACTAGTGTGCACAGTGAAGAAGATCTGAAGAAATTTATCTCGGACTCAAAGAAAATAATGGCAAATGCTGGTTTCGATTTAAGGCAGTGGGAATACACTGGTGATCACGCTGAAACATCGAACCAGAAGGAAACTCAAGTATTGGGTCTGATTTGGGATAAGGTTTCCGATACATTAAAAGTCAACATGAAATGGCTAAGCGATTTCAACACAGAAAGGATTACCAAGCGAAGTATGTTATCAGCAGTTCATAAAATTTTCGATTCCTCAACAGTGCTTGCTTGGATATCAAGAAATGAGAGCTGGTCTGTGTTTGTCCGAAATCGGGTTCAAGAGATTCAGAAATTAAGCAGTCCTTCATCATGGAAACATATACCAAGTGAGAAGAATCCAGCAGACTTGCCGTCTAGAGGCTGTAAGGCTAAGCAATTAGCTTTAATCAGATGGTGGGAGGGCCCACATTGGATGAAAGATTCAGCAGAATTTAGAAACCACATGAACACTTCCGATGAAGATTGGAATGAAGAAGAAATTCAGAAAGAAAGGTCAAAGTCTACTTGTATGTTGACGAAACCTGAATTTCCATCCAACAATAACTGGTATTACCGCTACTTTTCAAGTTATGAAAAAATCATACGTTTAGTTGCTTGGATTCTTCGCTTTAAGCATAATTGTTTAAATCCTGATAAGAAGAGTAAAGGCGAATTGACGGCTACTGAATTTCGGGAAGCTGAGATAAAAACTCTACGTATGGTTCAAAAAGAATCTTTCTCTTCGGAAAGTGATGAAAGATTGAAGACATTACAAACCTGTAAGGATGAGCAAGATGTCATTCGTTTGAAAACTAAAATAACTTACAGGAAAGATAGTGAAGATTTTCTCCATCCCATAATTCTCCCTTCAAGGCATGAAGTTGTTAAGCGACTTATTTTTTATATTCATGTAAAGAACTGTCATGCGGGGTTACAAATCCTCTTAAATTTGCTTAGAGAAAGGTATTGGATCCTCAACGGAAGAAAGAGTGTAAAGCTTGTGTTAGCCAGCTGTGTGATTTGTAAAAGGTTTAATTCAAGGGCTTTATGGACATCTAGTGCTCCTCTACCTGAAAACCGAGTAAAAGATTCTGCCGTATTTCAAGTTACAGGCATAGATATGGCTGGTCCTTTGTATCTTAAGAACGATAAGAAGAGTTGGATTTTGATTTTCACATGTGCTATATATAGAGCTGTTCATCTAGAGCTAGTGACCTCTGCTTCCACAGATGCATTTTTGATGGGTTTGAGAAGATTTGTGGCTCGCAGAGGAAGATGCTCTGTTATCTACTGTGATAACGGAACAAATTTTGTTGGCGCAGCTAATTTATTGAGAAGCTTAGATTGGCAATGTATACAAAAATATGGGTCTGTCAACTCCATAGACTGGAAGTTTAACCCGCCAACGGCGGCGTGGTGGGGTGGCTTCTGGGAGAGGCTGATTAGGGTAATAAAAGATCTTCTTAAAAGAGTCTTAGGACGCGCCTGTCTTACGTACGAAGAAATGACAACTCTTTTAGCTGATGTTGAAAGTGTAGTGAATTCAAGGCCTCTAACATACCTTTCTGAAGATGCGACTGTAAAGCCTATCTCCCCATCTATGTTTCTTCAAGATGTTCACGAAATTCAGCTTCCAGATGTTGATGCAGTTGAACAAAATTCTCTATCAAAGAGGCTCAGATACAGGCAGTCCCTACTCAGAGCTTTGAGAGATCGATTCAGATCCGAATATTTGGGTGCTCTCATACAGCGAGCAAATAGAAAACAGCCAGAAAAGGGTATCGCTGTCGGAGATATTGTATTAATTGGATCTGACAACAAGAAACGAATCCACTGGCCACTAGGCCGTATCACAGAACTTATTCCTGGCAAAGATAAGAAAGTTCGACTTGTAAAGGTTCAAACTTCGCAACATGAACTTTTACGACCTATTCAAAGATTATATCCTTTAGAAGTAACATCATCAAATAATAGTTCAAAACTGAAAGAAGCATACCATTCAAAGGAAACCTCTGCTCAAACTGTTAAACCCGTTGTAACTTCAGAAGAGGAACCAGTCAGATATAGCAAAGCGGGAAGGAGAATTAAAGTCCCTGAAAGACTAATGTATTGAGAACTACACCTGCAACATTTGGTTTTGATTATAACCTATAATCAAAAGGTGGGAGGATGTTATAACTGAACCATTTTCAATTTCAGTGTATAAATTCGTTTATTATTTATCCTCTATTTTTTGTAAGTTCACGTGCTGAACAACATGTCAAAGAAAAAAAGAGTTAAATGAATTTAATGCTTTTAATTTTTATGTAAAATATGAGCGCGTGCTATCTTCAAAATTTGTTAAAATGTAAAGATTATGTGATGCGCGTGGCATCCACAGTTTTGTTTTTTTTTTAATTCAAGAAATAGAATAGAATAAAGTTAGCAACGATGTTAGTTGCATTTTTTCATATAGTTTGAGTTCTTAATTTTAGTGAACTACTTTTTACCGTAGGAATAATTTTCTTATGTTTAATGTTATAGGGAATTATTATATGAGCATAAAAGATGCTACTTTAATAATTTTAAAGTGTAAATAAGTAGTCTTGGCGTCCGCCTTTATACAGTTTAATTTAGTAAGAGAAAAGCTAGGAATTTGCGGTGCTTATTCCGTTGCTTTACACCCATAGCCCCCCCATACTGCCCCCTTCCCACCCCTTCTAATAATTTTACAAATTTGAAAATATCCGCAATCGATTTGTAAGTATCGAAAACCTCTGTATACCAATTTTGAACGATCTGACACTATTTTTATTTTTTTGCTCCCCCCCCCCCCAAAAAAAAAAAAAAAAAAAAAATCGGAAAAAATCAAAAAATGAGTTTTTGGAAATATTTTCAAGAAGATGCTTGGCGGTTTTTTTTTTTTTTTTTTACATCTTTGAGCTATTACTTTTACTCGAAAATTTGTATTTTCTAAATTTGCCTCCGAAAATCATTTATACCCCCTTCTCCCGTTAAAAATCCAAAATTCCAAAATCGCAGGAAATGATTTTTTCGTATTCAAGTCTAGTCTCCCCATCTGCAATTTCGTCACTGTGAAGTAATTTGGAGCCGAGTTATACTTATAAATGTGTTTTTGCCTTATGCGCCTCCGAAAATCATTTATACCCCCTTCCCCCCTTAAAAATTCAAAATTCCAAAATCGCAGAAAATGATTTTTTTGTTTTCAAGTCTAGTCTCTCCCTCTGCAATTTCTTCACCGTGAAGCAATTTGGAGCCGAGTTGTGCTTATAAAGGTGGTTTTTGCCTTCTGCACCTTCGAAAATCATTTTCAGCCCCTCTCCCCCCTTAAAAATCCAAAAATCCAAAATCGCAGAAAATGATTTTTTTTTGTATTCAAGTCTAGTCTCCCCATCTGCAATATCTTCCTCGTGAAGCAATTTGGAGCCGAGTTATGCTTATAAAGGTGTTTTTGTCTTCAGCAACTCCGAAAATCATTTACACCCCCTTCCCCCCTTAAAAATCCAAAATTCCAAAATCGCAGAAAATGATTTTTTTGTATTCAGTCTAGTCTCCCCATCTGCAATTTCTTCACCGTGAAGCAATTTGGAGGCGAGTTATGCTTATAAAGGTGGTTTTTCTCTTCTGCCCCCCCGGGGGGGAACGGGGGGGTATTTCGCAAAATCCCGTCTTAGTGAGCGTCAGGGTACTAAAATCAGCCTGCTCACCAAAAATTGCGACTCTATCTCCCATAGGATCGCCACAACCGTGTTGAGTCAGTGAATCAGTCAGTGAATCAGTCAGTTTACTCTTTTATATAATATAGATTATTATTATTATTATTATTATTTAAGTTTTTATTTGTAATGTGATGTAAAAAATAAATACTGATCCAATTTTTTTGAAAATTCATTTAAATATAGTGACCAGCGAAGCGGGCGTAGTCTGCTAGTTTAAAATAAAATTATTTATGTACCTTAGTCGTGTAAAATCGTTTGAAATTTATAAGCAGTAAGAATAGAATCCTATTCTATATGTATCATCTTGCTTCGTTAGAAGGTGTAGTCCCCTTAAAAAAAAATTGTCTTTAGTAGGTGTTTTGATAAAATCTGTATCTCAAATTTTGTATTCAGAATTCTAAATAATAACTTGCTGCCTTTGCTCTCAAGGCGTGCTTTTATTTATTTATTTTAATTGGCCTGTGTAGTGATTGAATAGTTAGCGCTCAATTAACAGATTGACGTTTATTTATTTTTATGTATTTATTTTTATTTTTTATTTTTTTACGCCATTGATCCCATTTTAATTTTCGTGCGAGTCGCTCTTCAAACATGAAGGTAGTGATTCTAAATCCATTTTTCTTATGTCCCAGTATAATTAGACCTAGTTTGCATAGAAATTACCGTAGAACAAACCTACCCCCCCCCCCTCCACACACACACACACACACACACACACACACACTTAAAAAAATGATATACGTAAAATATTGTGTGCACAAACATGATTCCAGTGATTCCGAATTTTATTTACATAATTCTTTTTATATAATGTCATTTTGAAACTTTAAAATTCCTTTTTTTTCTTTCATATTTAATTTCGAATAAAATATTTTGTTATAGATAATGATTATTCACGCGATGATCACGGTATATTTATCATTGTAACCCCACCTGTGGCCGAGAGGTTTCATCTCAAAGGTGGTAGCTGGTTGGATTTGATCCCAGGTCGCGCTCACCGACTTAGTCACTTGGTGTTTCCTTGGTTTTCTTTGAAATGCGTGTAAACATAAGATCCTTTAAAAAGACGCTTCACCATTGGCCGAGCGATTCTACGCCCAAAGCTGGTAGATGGGAGGTGCCGGGATCGATCCCAGGTCGCGCTCATCAACCTAGCCGTTTGAAGTTTTCCTTAATTTTCTCCGAAACTCGCGTAAATATGGGCTAGAGCCCTTAGAAAGAACCCCACGGTGAGTATCCCACCCAGGCTTAGGACCCACATGCTGTCAATCAGCTTTCACCCCCTACACCACCATCTTTATAATTCTCTTATCATCGTGAATCTGTTAAAATGTTATCTTTTTGAGGAGAAAGGAAAACAGGTATAGTTATGTATTAATATATTATTTAAGGTTGTTTATCAGCTTGAACTGAAAAGTTACAAAACTATTGATATGTCTCGATATATCTGTCTGGACCTCGGATCAGAATTGAGTTTCTGTACCTTGAACAGGCTGTAACCCTCTATTTGGCCTTGAACGGCACACTTTTCGTTTAGGGGTAACGCATACGACAGGTGTTTCTCGGTAAATGTGTAGGGATTTTTCTGAATTTTACCCCACTCTAGATTTTTATTCTTGTTAAAGTCTGTGGCCCCTTATTCTTCGAAAGAGGCCCACCTTTTATGATGAGCTGGTGACTTCTTTTCTAAAAATTTTTTTTCTGCGACTTTGAAAAGCATATGCGCACGTTATTTCTAGTGCGGAAGCAGAAAATTCTAAGAAGATGTAGGAACAGCAAAAGCTGTAAGTATTTTTGAAATTCTCTAGAATAAGGATGTCAGTAACAAATGGGGTTATTTGTAGACTATAAATGTTATCTTCAGTCAGTGAGACAGATATCCTTAAAAAAAAAAAAAAAAAAAAAAAAACTCCTGAACAAAGGATTCAAATCTTAATTCATTTGAAATTGGCTTTATTGAATTTATTTCTTTTCATTTCAGTCAGTATAAAAATTTTGCAAATATACAGAATGGAGGTTTTATAGAATTTCTAACAATTATGAATGCTAGTTTCAATATAATTGCAGAACTTATGCTTCGATCACGCAGCTAAATTAAGAAAATCATGTTTTAGCTTTTATTTTAGGTTGGATATTTGTTTTGCGTTGGTACAAGTTTAAAATTCTGTCTAATAAAAAGTACGTGTAATTTTTATCACGTATTCCCATTAATTTATCACCTAATTTATCACATTGTATTCTTATTAGTAAAACAAAATGTGACCATTATTCGATTTCTACGATATTTATTGTTCTGTGTGAGTCGTATAGACATCGCTGGGACATTGATATGTTCCATTTTGTGACGATCGTCAAACCATAAAAGAATAATTTTTTTTCAAAGTTATTAGGTTAGTTCTTTTAATCTTTTCTGACTGCAAAAGAACTGATCCAGTGTAACGTGATCAGATGAATCATTACAAAGAATTTATGTCTCAGTGACTTCAGAATTAACATTTAAATGATTATGCCGAATTGATAAACATATTCTGCAGTATAGCCATTCAAAGGGCTGCAAGTCGTTACAAATTAAGAATTTGTTCTATTTAGTCTTATTTGGCCCTATGAAGTAACGACCCTCTCTTCGCATCTTTCAAGTTAGAAAACATGTCGGATTCTTTTGAAATTAATAATAATAATACAGAAAGATAGAAAAAAGTAAATAATATTATAGAGTATATAGTTATACAAATCTTCGCAACTACTCTCGCAAATGGTTTAACCCTTTCAGTCGCAGTGTTCCCGCTGATGGAACACCTAATTTTAATTCTCAAGTGCAACAACTCATCCCGGAAATTTTTTAGCAAAAACTTACATTTATAACATAGTAGAAAAGGCCCTTTTTTTTTAAACCTGAAATTTTAAAATTTGTTTTATTTTAATTTTGTTCATTAATTCCGGTGGCAGTGTAATTTAAATGATCCGAATTACCGTGCGCCGCAAACGGTTAACAGGCATCGCAGTATTCCTAAAATTTTACGTTTATTTTATTATATTGTCACCAAACAATGCATTTTACATAAAATTTACGCATGTTTTAAAATGTTCAAGAAAAAAATTCGTATTAGCGATAGTGGTGAAAATAAAATAAAATGCATGTAAAATTTTAGGAAACGCTGCGAGGCCTGGTTTAAACGTTAATAACCTTGTTGGCCTTTTTTACATTTTAATCAGGCGATTTTTACAGTTATATTGCTTTGATTCCATCAAAATAATAAATTACAATAATTTCCTGATTTGCCATAGACAAAAAGAAAGAAAAAAAAAATCTCCACATTAACAAACTAGCGTTTCTGTTACGGCTGTAGTTTTAGAATCATCCGCACTTGCAGCATTCGCTACTGTTTATATGAAATCTCATGTTTAAAAAAATTCCGTTTGTGGCCAATGGAAGTTGAGACTCTGTACTCGGTGGATAATATAACGTAAGGCTATCTGAAATATATATATATATATGTGTGTGTGTATACAATTTTCTTTTAGTTTGTTATTTATCTCATCTTAATTTTTGGCGGAGGAAGTGTATTTGACAAATCAGTAAAGACCGTGATATTTCAGGGAAAAAGACGCAAATGATTTTTTTTCTATTATTTATGAAAAGATTGATAATCTACTTTCGATGTCACGATTTTCTCTTTATTTTCTGATTAAGGTCGAAAATTTTCTTTTTATGCAAAATAAAAATCAAAAGTTCCTAAATATGGTGTTTTAAATAGTCCGTTCTATTTACTATTTCTTAAAGAAAAATCTTGTTAATGTTGAAAGATTTACTTCTTTTTAAACAACTTTCTCAAAACTATGTTACTTGTATAATTTATAAAGAACTTTTAAAAGTTGGAAAAGTGTAATGATTAGTTCTCGTGTTCATTTTTATGCACAAAATAAGGATAAAATAAATATTTTTTAAACATGGCGAAAAAAGGAGTGAGAGTACCCTAACAGCACACTTATCCATAGTACATCCTAAGGATGTCCCTTAGACGGACTTTCATCCACAGGATATCCTGAGGATGTCTTGTGGATGAGATGTGCTGTTAGGGTAGTGGCGGTTTATAATTCAATTTAGTCTATGTGCTGCTGGAGAAAAGTTTTAGTAACCAATAAAAATTAGTTGAGATAGTTAGATTCTTTTTTCAGTTCCCCATTCATTATATATTTTTTCCTCATAAATTTCTACTACAATGAATTTGGCTGATCATTTGGTACGATCATAGATTGAAAAGCCCCATCTAGAAGGCTATTCACCGTCCAATTCGATACATTTACCTTATCCTAATTTACTGGTTATATTTTATACTGATATACATTTACTATAATTTTTTTATGCATTTCCATACTTCAGGGTGTCCTGATCAAATGTCCGTAATTTCAACAGTCGATTTAAAATGTGTATTACGTTGTCAGTATTAGGCAAAATTAGCTATTTAATTCTTAGATTTTGAGAACAACTTTTATTTTGTGCATATGATGCATGTGCTTTTGCGAATGCCAATTACAACCAAATGATGGGCCTCAGTAGCTTGCATTTGCTGTAGAGATGCTGTCTCGCATCGAAAATGCACATGATATTTTAAACCGCATCATTTTTTCAGATGAAGCAACATTTCATGTGAGAGACATTGTGAATAAGCCCAACTGCAGATTTTGGGGCGTAGAAAATCCTCATGCAGTACAGGAAACGAAAATATAAAGTCAACAAGTCAGTGTGTGATGTACTGCAGCTACAAGACTTTTTCTTTTTTCCTGAGATTTCTGTGATGACAAATATTTGCTTGCACATACATATTGCAGATTTACGCGATATCCCAAATACAACATTTACAACCCTCTGAAAATTTTCCACCGATGTTGAATACTGATATTTTTGTAAAAACCCTATGTTTGTATTTTCTAAAATTTCTAAAACTGTTATCTAAATTTTCATTTTTCTCATGATTTTAAATTTTCTGTTGAGTATAGCAGCGTCTCCAAATTAGGGGCATTGAATTCGGACACCTTTTTTTCCCAATGCAATGATCCCCGTGATGAAAGTTTATGTGAAATATTATATTGCTGCATTCTGCCACGTTAAGAAAATCTAAAATTTCGAATAACTTGCAAAGTTTTAAATTAGAATATTCTTAGTCAATGATCTTTAAGTCAATATCATAAATGATATATTGAAAGTGGTTTGACATCTTTACAATGGAAATATTTTTTAATGGTTGTTTATGTGAAATTTAAATCTGTTCTGATATGTTAAGAAAATCGTAAATTTTGAATAACTTGTGGAATTTTCAAAGCTTCCGATGCTCATGTCGGTATCATAAACATACTTGCCAACATACTAATTAATATTCCGTAGTATTGTTAGCTCCGCCTTCTTTTTCACACCAGTATATTTTTAGAGTATATTTCCTCTAATTCAATCGTAATTGCATTTGGAGAATATTACTCTAAAATTTTTTTGGTGTAAGAAAAGGGGCTGGACTAACAAGACAAAGGAATATTAATTAGGATGTTGGCTAGTATGCATAAATGATATTTTAAAAGTCATCTAACATCTTTACGATGAAAATATTCCTTAAAGTGGACGTTTATGCGAGGTTATATATGCCCTATTCTGTCATGTTAGGAAATTCGAATATTTCCAATAATTTACAAAGTTTTCAAAGTAGAATGCTTATAGATAATGGTGTTCAGGCCAGCCTCTTAACTGATATTTTACAGTTAATCTGGCATCTTTATGATAAAAATATTACTTTAATTCTTATTTATATGAAATTTTGCTCTATTCTAACATGTTAAGAAAATTGTAAATTTCGAATAACTTAAGGCGTTTTTAAAATAGAATGCTGCAAATCAATAGGGTTATTCCCAGTATCATAAGTGTTATTTTAAAACCTGTCCGATCTTTATACTATAATTTGTTATGGAAAGAACTTATGCCGATAATCTGTATACAGACTAACTAACTAACTAAAAAAATTACTAACCTACGGACTGATACAACATCAATTTTGCGATTTTTCTGATTTCCCCCTCCTCAAAACTTGTAAAAAAGTCTAAAAACCATTGTTTAAAGAGAAAAGTTTACCAATCACTCGGTACGGTTGCAGAATGATACTCCCTACTTACTAAGAAATTTCGTATAACTTACGAAGTTTTCAAAATAGAATTCGCATAGTTAATAATGCTTTTGCCATTATCATAAATGGTGTTTTATAATTGGTGCAACATTGTTACGATGAAAATAATTTTCATAAATATACGTTTATGCAAAAATTCTCCCTATTCTTCTATATTAAGAAAATCGTGAATTCCCTATAACTGACAAAGTTTTCAAATTAGAATGTTGAAAACAAATATTGTTCTTGCCATTGTCATAAGTGATATTTTAAAACTAGTCCCGACCTCTCTGTGATCATTTGTTCTTGAGATATTGTGTACACTGTCTAAAAGACTAACCACGAACAGATTAATAAAGTAAAAAACAGACACTCTACAAACCGACACCTCACCGATTTTATGATTTTCGGGTTCCTCGTACCTCAAAATTTGTAAAAGCATGAAAAAATAAATAAATAAAATATACAGACACGACATTATTTCATTATTTAAAACATGAAAATCTGACATTGACAGATTTTAATTTAGTGCCAGAGGCCTACTGCTAAACTTGTTAATATTGACAAATTCTTCTTTAGTTAATTCGTGACGATCTAAATTCCATGATAAAGTTTTCATTAAATCAAACCAATGTGTTTCAGCTGCAGATACTGTAACAAATAACGTTGGAAGTCCAAACTGTTTTATAGCCGCAAAACAACGTTTTTTCTCTTTTTCCCAATGAGGGGGAGGTGTGCCTTGGGGGGGACTCATGTCAAAGGTGTGCCTTGGGGGGGGACTCATGTCAAAGTTGTACCTTGGGGGGGACTCATGTCAAAGTTGGGCCTTGGGGGGACTCATGTCAAAGTTGGGCCTTGGGGGGACTCATGTCAAAGTTGTACCTTGGGGGGGACTCATGTCAAAGTTGGGCCTTGGGGGGGACTCATGTCAAAGTTGGGCCTGGGGGGGGACTCATGTCAAAGTTGTGCCTTGGGGGGGACTCATGTCAAAGTTGTACCTTGGGGGGGGACTTATGTCAAAGTTGTGCCTACGGGGGGGGACTCATGTCAAAGTTGTGCCTTGGGGGGACCTCATTCAATAAATCCCCATTCAATAAACCGACTGAAATAGGCCCTTAGCACTATTAAGAGTGTATTATAAAAATTCGACAACGCTGTACCGACTGAAATAGGGGTACCTTGGGGGGGGGACTCATGTCAAAGTTGTACCTTGGGGGGGACTCATGTCAAAGTTGGGCCTTGGGGGGACTCATGTCAAAGTTGGGCCTGGGGGGGACTCATGTCAAAGTTGGGCCTGGGGGGAGACTCATGTCAAAGGTGTGCCTTATGGGGGGGACTCATGTCAAAGTTGGGCCTGGGGGGGACTCATGTCAAAGTTAGGCCTTGGGGGGGACTCATGTCAAAGTTGTACTTGGGGGGGACTCATGTCAAAATTGGGCCTGGGGGGGACTCATGTCAAAGTTGTGCCTTGGGGGGACTTCATTCAATAAATCCCCATTCAATAAACCGACTGAAATAGGCCCTTAGCACTATTAAGAGTGTATTATAAAAATTCGACAACGCTGTGCCGACTGAAATAGGGGTACCTTGGGGGGGACTCATGTCAAAGTTGTACCTTGGGGGGGGACTCATGTCAAAGTTGTGCCTTGGGGGGACTTCATTCAATAAATCCCCATTCAATAAACCGACTGAAATAGGCCCTTAGCACTAATTAAGAGTGACGTATAAAAATTCGACAACGCTGTACCGACTGAAATAGGGGTACCTTGGGGGGGACTCATGTCAAAGTTGTGCCTTGGGGGGGACTTCATTCAATAAATCCCCATTCAATAAACCGACTGAAAAAGGCCTTTAGCACTATTAAGAGTGTATTATAAAAATTCGACAACGCTGTACCGACTGAAATAGGGGTACCTTGGGGGGGACTCATGTCAAAGTTGGGCCTGGGGGGGGGGGACTCATGTCAAAGTTGTGCCTTGGGGGGACTTCATTCAATAAATCCCCATTCAATAAACCGACTGAAATAGGCCCTTAGCACTAATTAAGAGTGACGTATAAAAATTCGACAACTGTACCTACTGAAATAGGCCTCTAGCACTAATAAATAAATAAAAAATAAAATAAATTTTCAGGATTACTTAAGTTCCTATTATATCTTTATAGGGGATCTAAGATGCATACAAATACATCTCATGTTTATATATTATTCTAGTTATGAATTTATTTCCGCATGCGCATAATATATCCTCCTCCTCCTCCTCCTCATCATCATCAACAACAACAACAACAGTCATTTGGTACCTCAATGTATTATTGTAAGTTATTGCGTTTAATCTGTTGTCCTGTATTCTTGCAATTTTTGTCATTTTAAGCATTTATTTTTTCGATAATGTCAGAAGAAGCGTTCATTTGACGTGTAACTTCTAGCCATAATACTTTTATTATTTATTATAATTTTATAATTTTCTCAAATGATGCATAAATGTATGCATGTAGCTGCATTATATGAAAGAGTACAGCACACACTGACTTGTTGACTTTATTTTTCCATTTCCTGTACTGCATGAGGATTTTCTAATCCCCCAAAATCTGTGGTTGGGCTTATTAACTATATGTCTCTCACATGAAATGTTGCTTCATCTGAAAAAAATCATGCGGTTTAGAAAATCATGTGCATGTCCGGTTCGCATAATATATCATCATCATCAACAACAACATCAACAGTCATTTGGTGTATGTATTATGTATTATTGTAAGTTATTGCGTTTAATCTGTTGTCTTGCCTTCTTGCAATATTTGTTATTTTAAGCATTCATTTTTTCGATAACGTCAGAAGGAGCATTCATTTGACGCATAACTTTTAGCTTCAGTATTTTTATAATTTTATAATTTATTATGTCTTCGAGTTTCTGTTAGCGTTAGACATTATCAGTAAGAATCGTTCTTCTGACTTCTGATTTAACCCTCCGTCGGGCGCACCGTGCCTGAGAGGCCCGTTCTGGTTTTTATTCTCTAAATATCCTACACATGATTTTTAATTCAAAAACACCCGTATAGTGACCGTATTAGGAGTGAATAGAAAGTAATAAACGAAAATTTGATGCATAAGTACGAATTTATTGATTGCAGCACAAGTATTTTAACAATAAAGTATTTACCTGGCCTCTCATGCAGGGTGCGCCCAATTTTGTTCGCCCTACGGGTGCGCCTGAGGTAGGGTTAAGTTATTTCTCCTACTTGTTTCTTGGTTGTAGTCTTAAAAAGATACCTTTTATGAATAAGCATGTTTCTAGGCCGTAGCTTAGGGCCGACAAAATACATTGTTAGAAGTATTTTGCTTAGAAATCGATCTGACAAGTTTTCTGCAGGAAAATGAGAAAAGAAATAAACCAATATTAATGTAGTGACGTGGTATCCATTATTTGTTTTAATTCCATTACAGTACTAGGAATAAACTAGATCCGTAAGTACGACAAATCGTATTTTTCTTTCAGTCTGGGATTTTGCGCCGTCACTGTTTGTAGTATTATACCTTGAAATTTATATTTCTTTTTATGCCGGCGAAAAAAAAAAAAAGAAAGAAAGAACGTCCAAACATTAAAATAATAATAATAATAATAATAATAATAATAATAATAACTAGTATCGCCCAGTGGTTGGAACTCGACCATTTTTTTTTGCAAAGCGAGGCAAAGCAAAGTTATTGCCTTGTCCTAAACGGAATGCAATTGCAACACAGCTGCGGCAATTGTTTGCCGATATTCACTCTAACTGAATCAGCAGAGTTTTACTTAATATAACTATTTCTCTCTGTAGATGTTGGCCTTTCCTGAAATGAGAGAAAATCGCAACATGAAAACGCCCCTCGTTGTGTGATACAGCCCCAGAAGCTAATAGGTACCATGTCAAACCAAGGCCCAACCAAGTATCAAATTCTGTTAAATTAATTCGATTGGTTTATAAAGTACAGTGTTTGAACAAAAAAAAAAAAAAAAAAAAAAAAAAGATATTTTTCAAAAATGGTCGAATTGAGTTCGGGAAATTTCAAAACGTGTAACTTTATCGAAAACAGAAAATCTAAAGTTTTTATGTATCTTCTACTTGCTTCTTCTACCCACAAAAGCCAGCAATAAAGACACTTTTTTAAAAAAATAAGTAGCCAATTTCAGTTAATTGAAACGTAAAGAAAGCTCAAAACATGTAAATTCAGCAAAAAACGGAAATCGGAATTTTTTCTGTATCGTCTACTTATACATGCAGCAGTTAGTAACAAATCCATTTTCCTTTTATTTAGTATATTAGTTGAATATTTATTGTTTAAATATCACCCTTTGAAATGAAATGTTTAAGTTTACATTCGAAACTGGAAGTTTGCCAATTTTTTTTTTTTTTTTTTTTTTCTGGTGTTTTGTGATTTTAAATTAAAATTTTATCAATTTTACAGAAAAAATAACTCAATCAAACACATGTAGACAGTAACTTATATATAACTATACCCAAATATCGGAATTAAAATCGGCAGATAATTTCCATTATTTTTTAATAATTTTTTACAAAAAATCCAATGGACGATTAACATAGAAAATCTTTTTCATGGCTTCATGGACAGACAGTGACGTCATCACTTCGCTTGCGTATAGTGATGCTACATTATACAAATTACTGTGTCTATGGTTTTATTTGAGCTTTATGAAATTGCCAGATTTAACAACTTTCTACTTTTAGGTATTTTTTAATGTAAAGGAATACGTGTATAAAAGGGAAAAATTGGGGAAAATGCATAAAAAATAAATGTATTTTTAAATACCTTCTTGACATCGTAAGAAAATAATATTTGTATTCGCACCTTCCGGCTAACCATACTTTTCGAATGATACCATTTTCAACCCTCTACTCCCATAATTAATATGTTAAAAAGGGACTACAAATTTTATGCTTGCCTATTAATATATAGACTAAAATAAAATTTAGGGAAATTGTGCTACTAAAGAAATGGAACAGCTTCATCAGTATAGAACGATATATATATTCAGGGATGAAAGTGGTTATCGTTATCGGCACCACTATTTTTATTTAGAAAAGATGAGCGTATTTTTACTCTAATATCCTTTGACTTTGACTAGATGGGATACAGATTATTGTAAAATATTTCTGGAGGAAGAGTTCCGCCTAAAGTCGGAAAACTTTCATCCCTGATATTATGTATTATTATTATTTATATATTTGAAAAAAAAAAATTGAAGAAAAGTTAATTTGCATGTATTTATTATGATTTTAGAAATATATGACGTCATTAACTGAGAAATTTATTTGAAAATATTTATAATTAAAATTTTAAAAATTACCGAAAACAAAGTTAAAGTTTCAAAATTCATGATTGCAATTTCTAATAAATTAAAATAAATGGAAGAGGCTTCTGAAAATAAACAAACTGTGTGACCATAAATTTGACTATTAAAAATCTATTAAAATTATAAAAAATATATATCGAAAGATTCTATTCATGAACCAAAAAAAAAAAATAAAAATAAAAATAAAATAAATAAATAAATAAATAATTGAGTGAATGTCTTTTTTTTTCCATGTCAAAAAAAAAAAAAAAAAAAAAAAAAAAACGTACGAACGTTTAAAAAAAATTAATTAAAATGAAATTGCAAAATATCATGCTTAAGAAATGGAACGGCTTCAGTATAGAACCCCTTTGCGAAATTTGAAATTTAGCACCGAAGTAGCTGGGACGTTTCTCGCCAATATCTTTACTTACGCGATTGCGATAGACATCGCCAAAATGACGACAAAAATTTAACATCTGCCGGCTACTATGCTAAAGTTATACCAAAGAAATGTTAATAAAAGAATATTATAACTGATGCTAGGGATTGAAACATAGTTACTGCAGGCTTTTATATGGAATAATACATTAAAATAAGACCTGTCATACTAAATTAATTTCTGTTTTTCGCAGAATTTTATATTTATTACTTTGAAAAACAAAAACAGGCTTAGTTTTTTTTTTTTTTTTCCGTTTAGTTTTTTTATACTTACGTTATGCGTTTTTCAGGTCGAAAACGCGTATAGTAAAATTCATGGTTCGAAAGATGAAAAATGACAATTAATGGGTATGAGAATATATATATATATTTGGCTGAACTAAAATAATTAGCAGCAAAACTTTTTATTTATTTTTCCTATAATATATTGAATATTACTTTATTTATATCGTTCCTTAATTATTACTGTTTTGTTTTTATAATAATGTTTATAAGTTACAAAATTCATAATTAAAACTTTTAATTTATGATGCTTTAGCAGGTAGGCAAAAATTTATTTAGGTTGACTTAACCTACTAAATTAGCATACTGTTTTTTTAGGGTCAAAGTCGTAAAAACAATGGCCGCTTGTCATTTTGTTTCAAAAGCATACCTACTGAGAATTTCTGCATGGAAATACATTCTTCAGGTAGGAGGTAGGTGAGACAGCAAAAGACTCTTGATTGGTTGCCAAATCCGACTCTTCCTTCATTAAACTTCATTACCAGACTACAATTTGTGAACATTCTTGATATCAATGTCTTTTTTACTATTCAAGCTACAAAAGAAAATGTTCTAAATTCGTATACTGAGGTAGCCTGATATGTTTTCCTTTGTATGCTGCAGTATTACGATGATTTATTATTATTATTACACTGAAATAACATACCTTTGTTATTTATTTTCGCGTAATGATCACATTAGTAAACGAAAACATCAATGGAATATTTCGGGTAGTGAATTAAAATGAAAATCTCCTTCAAACATTGTAAAGTTGTAATATTCATGCAATAATGTATACAAGTATTGAAATTAATGAATATTTGTGGAATTAATTTTACCCCTGGACTCCATAAGGAATTATTGTTAAGCTTAATTTGGAAACGAAAGCGACTATTACTTGTAACTTCGATGTTTTTTATCATTTGTATTGCAAGCTGTAATAATAATAATAAAATAAATAAATAAAATACAATTTTGGTTTTTAAAAAATACAAGGTGTTTGAAAAAGCTGGATCTCGGCTTTAATTCCTTAAAAATGATGCAGGGTGTCTTTAAAAGCTCAATATAAGTTCAAAATTCTATTTAAAATAATAATAATCATAAAAATTAATTTAAAACAAATTTTAAATTTTTTACTTTCTTGGATGTAATTCAAAAGAAGAAAGTATTGGATTCATTAAATTTTTCGACTTCCAGTTTTTTATGGACTTTTACGTTTTAAGAGGTCCAGAACACGATTTGACAAAATTTTTTGTCGAGTCTAGCTCAAAAACTAATGCACAGAATTTCTTCAATTTTTTATTTAGTTGCTACTTGATATAAGTTAGAGCTTATCTACTTTTAATGAAAATCGCCCAGTAAGCGGCCCATCTCTTTTTTTTTTTTTTTTTTTTCATAATTTTTAATGTGGCAGTATAGGACAAAATTTTGTATAAATGTGCACAATGAGAATTATTTTTAGCCAATCATTGTGAAATTGAACAGAATTATTTATAACAGTAGTAGTCATCTTGGTTGGAAATATGTGTCTACTTCTTCTTCTACTTTTTTTTAAACAAAAAATTCCTGAAAAAATGCGACTCCCTTCCGACATTTATTGTTATACTAACATTATACTTCATCGAGGTGCGAATCTTCTTCATTTATGTACGTGAATTTGTATCGAAAAATATAGAAGAAAGTTTTGTGATGGTCACAACATACTAGTCTTTTACCGTCTTATAGTATAGTTCCACTTGTGATCCATTGGTAGCACGAATAATGTCAAGACGACATTCTAATTTCAACCAGGTACGTTTCTGCATGCCGTGATCAATAGTTTCTATAGCGGCTTGAATGCTTTGCATTCCACTGCATTGTGATTTTTTTTTTTTTTTTTTTACGTTCACAACGTTTTTCACATGCCCTAGGAGAAAATGTTTAGTAGAGTAATATCTCGTGACCGTATCATTGCGCTTTCTTTTCGAGAGACACCATTTTCAATAAATCAGTCATATGTCATGCACCATGCACCACAGACCAAAAACGGTCAGTAAATAATAATAATAAAATAAAGTGAATAAATAAAAAAATAAAAGTGTTGCTCTGTCCATAGCTGTCGAAAGTTTTGTTGTAACCTTCCATCCCCCCTCCTTTTTATTTTACGAACATACATTATGTATTGTAATTATGAAAACATTCGACTATGAGATTTTGGTATTTCGATTTGAGATTTGGATTTTCGACTATGAGATCAATATATTTTAATGTCTCCTGAATTCATTTTTTTTTTTTTTTTTTTTTTTACGATGCTGTATGCATGTGCATGTGTGTATGGGTCTATGTGTATGTGTGTGACACGATAACATCTAAACGCTTTGATCGATTAAGTTGAAAGTTAATAGGTATGTTATAGATTACCGTTGCACGAACTGTATAATTTTCTTTGAGTTTAGCTCCAGCACATAAAGTTTTTTAATACAGACACACGGATACACATTCACACACATGCATACACAAAATAAATAAATAAAATCTTTATCATTATGGCCTGTTGACTCAAATGATTTAAAATGCGATAGCGTCTAGACATCTTATTCGCTTGAGTCAAAAATTAGCAGTTATGTTATAAGTCACCGTTGCATATAGATTTTTATCAGTGTATTTTTATCACCTATAGTTTATTTACAGGGACACAGAAAGAGATTATTTATTATTAAGGCTATTAGTCTCGAATTATTTGAAATGCGTTAGCGTTTAAGTTCTACATTCGATTATGATAAAAATAAGTAAACATGCAATAGATTGTTATCGCAAGAATCATTCACATTTACAGCAGTGCAAAATTGTTATACATTGCGACCTACGGGCTCAGGCTATTTAAAATTCTCTTAAATAATGTTTATATATATATATTATATTTGACATTATGGGCTTGCTAGTTATAGTTCTTTTACAGGGACACAGAAAGAGATTATTTATCATTAAGGCTCGAATTATTTGAAATGCGTTAGCGTTTAAGTTCTACATTCGATTATGATAAAAATAAGTAAACATGCAATAGATTGTTATCGCAAGAATCATACACATTTTCAGCAGTGTAAAATTTTTATACATTGTGACCTACGGGCTCAGGCTATTTAAAATTCTCTTAAATATTATTTATATATATATATTATATTTGACATTATGGGCTTGCTAGTTATAGTTCTTTTACAGGGACACAGAAAGAGATTATTTATCATTAAGGCTCGAATTATTTGAAATGCGTTAGCGTTTAAGCTCTACATTCGATTATGATAAAAATAAGTAAACATGCAATAGATTGTTATCGCAAGAATCATACACATTTACAGCAGTGTAAAATTGTTATACATTGCGACCTACGGGCTCAGGCTATTTAAAATTCTCTTGTTAGGATGGAATGGTTGGGAGGCACCTGTGACAGCGTCACGCATCCTCCATTACCTAGATGTGAAAACTAAATTCTTTTAAATAATGTTTATATATATGTATTATATTTGACATTGTGGGCTCACTAGTTATAGTTCTTTTACAGGAATGCTTAAAAGAATTTGGATACATTACAATCCATTAAACGGCATACAATTCCGGGAGAAATACTCAAAACGCAACACTGTGATTTTTCCCTTTTGTTAAACTACGTCTCTTATTTAAATTTGTTTAAACAGCCGTTAATTACTGAATGTTCGAAAAGTCGAACGGACTCATTCCTGATCTTTCTTTTTTTTTTTTTTTTAAATAAAAGTTTGAATTTGTACACTCTCTCTCTTGGGTTAGTTGTAAATTAAAATGTAAATGCATTTATATACTTATCTTATCGTTTTATTTGTTTATCTATTTATGTATTGTAGTTTACGTATAATCTCTAAAATGCGATCTAGCTGTTGATTTCTGCGATTCGAAAACCTATGTTGAGACATTAGAAAATGGTTTAAGTCAGTTTCTTTGTCTTGTCATATCTTTCAAATGATTTAAGTAAAACTATGCTGCAATCTTGTACATCACCTAATTATGTTAGAAAGTACACTGTACTGATTGGAATAAATGCCGTGATCAAGATCAAATATTTTTTTGTTTGTGGTATGTTTCAGAAAAAGTTTTTTCGTAATATATATATATTTCAGTATGTATTTAAAATTGAATTCCAACTCCTTTGTACAAATTTTATTGGCTTTCAAAGTTTTTTCCCGAAAGTACAAAAATAGCTCAAAAACGTAATTGCTTAAACAATAATTCTAATGGTAAAAAAAAGTTACTAATATGTTTGTTCACTTTAAATTACTAGAAAATCTCTGGCATTACTTTTAAACTACGTTGAACCGGTAGTAATTTCTCTTTCAACTACGAGAACAAATTGACTTGCATACCAACATGACTGCACTTTGCTGGAAAAATTGAAAGAATGTTAGTGACGCAAAAAGGATGTGAAATGTGTGATTCAAATGCCGTAAATTTTTCGAATATCATTAATTATATCAGCATTAAAAAAGTGAATGAAAATCAGGTGTTTTTATTATTAAAGACTTTTTTTTTTTTTTTTTAGCTTACTTTCTCTGTAATAAACCTTCTGCCGAATCCTGGTTAAAAACAGAAAAGGGGGAAAATAAATTAGAAATGTCAGTCCTATCGTTACAAATTCGGTAAAAAAAAAAAAAAAAAAAAAAAAGGTGTGGGGGGGGGGGGCGAATTTTTGAATCCAAGGATGCAAAGTTCTTTGACACAACGATTAGATTTTTTAAAATTAACTAAAGTATGAAATTTAGGTGGAAACACTTCATTTTAATCTTTTCATACTTTTTTTAGTGCGAATCAAGCTAACAGAAGAAGTCTTAAATTAAAATAATGATAATAATATTTTATTGTATTATTATTATTTTCTATAATTAAATATTCTGTATAAAACTGTACTAGTAATAAAACGCACTATGATGCCAGATTCAAAGTTTAAGGATTTCAAATTCAAATAAATCTGCCGCATTTTAAACTAGAAATTTTGACTTTATGACTGTCGCAAAAATTATGCCAGTTCGCAATGTCGTGTAAGCGATTTACCAACGGAAAATAAATTCTGAAGATTTATATCAACCTTCATAGCTTGTTTTAGAGAACTTCAATGCGATTTGATTAATAAATCCTTATATTTACTGGAGTATTACCGTTATTGTAAATAAATAGCTTTTATGTAATACTACTTATAAATTAATTCAAAGATAAGATTTGTCTAACTTTGATTAAATAATTTTTCCTTTACACCTTCCTGTTATCATTACAATATACAGTATTTGTACTAATGGAAAAATAAAATGTAAAAATAAAGTAATATGAAATATAATGGATTAGATTTTTGATTATTTCATTAGTGTAAAACATTGAAATATAATGGATTAGATTTCTGATGATTTCATTAGTCTAAAACATAAATTAATTAGAAAGTAAGATGTTTTTAGCCGCCCCCCCCCCCAATCACTTTGCTAAAATTAAGTACGTAGATTGATGCGTGTATATCGTATAGATAAAGCACTGGGCGATTTAAAATTAGTCGAATAAGTTTCAACGAATGGTATGGACGCAGCAATTCTCTGAAAATTTTTACATAAATTTTGAGATTTAATAACAATCTTATATAATTTTAATAAATGTAGCTACAATATTCAAACCAAACAGAGTTTTGAGGAGGTGTGTGTGTGTGTGGGGGGGGGGGGGGGGGTACTGGAATGCATGTCAAATAAAATACAAAATTATTTTGGATGTTTTCAAAGTGCGTTAGAAATTTTCAGAGTACTTTATTTTTTACAACTTAAACTATAATAAAATGTATGTGATAATCTTATATATATTATAAATGTGAATGTCCGTTTATTTGACTGAGTTTCACGCTAAAACTGCTCGATGGATTTCGATGAAATTTGTTATGGAGATAGCTTATACCCTAACTTAAAAAGTTGGCTACCTTTTATTCCGAAAAAAAATTTGTTTTTGCGATTTTTATGCATAAAATAGCAATTTTGTAAGCTAATAATAGCAAAAAATTAGCCATTTAAATTTATCCATAATTTAATTGTTGCCAAAAAAAAAAAACCGAATTTATTTATTTTTTTCAACAGGAAAATAAATACATTTCTCTAAACGTGAACAAAAATAAAAAATAAATAAATAAATAAATAAAAATAAATAAATAAATAAAAATAAATAAATAAATTATGCATCTCAAAAAATTGACGTCATTTTTAATTTAAAAATTCTTTTACAAAGTGCTAATATAGTTTAAGATGCTAATGTGTGTTCTACTAAAATCAGTTTTATTTATAGTAGATCCTCCTGGGTGATTTTTTAAATTGTTGCGTTGAAGTACACCGAACATTTTTCGCCAAGAGGCTTAATTTAGCATTTTTTAATCTAGGTAGTTCAAGAAAAATATAAAAGAGGTTTAATTTAGCAACAGCAATTTTAATCTAGGTAGTTCAAGAAAAATGTAAAATTTATAAAATACTACAAAACGAAAAAAAATAAACTGAAATAGTCACATAAATGATCTATTTTTATCTGAGTAGATAATTTTATAGAAAAAAAAGTGCAGTTTTAAAAATAGAAAATTTATTTCATTAAGCACTATTTTAAACCTAAAAACCATTAATAAAATAAACAGAATATGAAGGGTTCTTATATGTTAACGAAAAGGTGTCCGATAAAACGCTTTCTATTTTTATGCAAGAAATTATACAAAAAAAAAAAAAAAAAAAAAAAAAATCGCTAATATGGCGACAAAAATTCAAAAGCCGCCAAGGGAGAGATTCAATAAAGTTGTGTAGCACGATAATGTTTAGTTATTTATTTATTTTTTTATATACCAATCACTACGCTAATTGAACATACAAATAAATGAGCTGCTGTGTGTGACTGCACTTGCACGCTGTCGGGCAGAAATATTTGATTAATACGAGTAACAGCTTCAACTGTTTACAGAATATTCGAAGAATTAACACCAGCTATTGGATTATTTTCGAAAATATTTGTTTTAATAATAGTTTTGTTGTACAGATTCGAGAAGTTCAAAAAATGTTTGATATTGCCAAGGAGGTCCCATACTAAAGCTGTGACGAAAATAGTCGCCAATCGAAATATATTCAGTTACAAAGAAATCATTTAAATATAGTGTCCAGCGAAGCGGGCAGAGCCTGCTAGTGTAGAATAAGGGAAAAATAGGGCGAGTGCCACGCGAAATTATTTCTTTCCCTTTTAAATTCACATAACTTTGTAATGCGAAAGAAGGGATACTAGTCACATAATCATGTTTTGTCAATATCTTCATTATATAGATTTTTATCATTGTAACGATTACACTCTAAGACAAAGGCAGTATTCACAAACTCTTATAGGAAAGAGGATTAATTAGCAAATGCAGTACGTGAGAAACAGTAAGAAGAATTGTATAGATCAGCAAAAATTCCAAACTATTATGTATAATATGTTTCAGACATTACCTCGAGTAATTTCTCTAGGTTGCTGCACGACGATTTTAGTTCACCACCTATTTCAGATTTCATTATGCTTTCATTAAATAAATTATTTTTATGAGAATATACTTGATTTTTTGTTATGCAAGCTCGGCGCAAAAGCCGTCGCATAATAATTTTTTCCTAGAGACCTCGCAGAAAAACATTCTCTCGAAAGCACATTTTTACAAACCGTATCTCGTTTCTGAATAAATTTTATTACATTTACTAATATTTATTTCCTAATGACGTATTCACCATTTATAATCGCTGTTTGGGGAGAACATTTCAAAATAATGTGTTTAATTTATTTTTTTTTTATTTCTGGCACTTAATAATATATAATTCCGCTAATTTTTTTAATTAATGATGTATTGTATAATTAAAGACGATGGTACAACGGATTAAACATCTTTTCTGCCTCAAATGTGCTGTTGCAGTAAAAATAGATTTACAGTCAAGTTGGAAGAGACAGCCCATTCATTTCCATTGAGATTGCCAAATGTTACGAAAATATCGACCTTCGTGTCTGAAGAAAGTCGTTTATAAAGAAACAGACAGATTCTAGTCGTAGTCGATGAATGCACTTTATTTAATGTCTTTGCTGAACATTCCCACAGAACTGTAAATTTAAAGAATATTCTCGAAACAGTCCAATGAAACTGCCAATTCAATAAATATTCCCGAAACAGTTCAGTAAAGCCGAATTTTTACAGGAAATTTAATTTCAGAATGCACTGGTTAACGTAGACCCTGTGTTCGAAAGTTCTCTCCTCTCACATTTCAACGTTGCATCTATCTTGTTACGTATGTTTGTTATGGTAGTTTAGGTTTTCGAAGTTATGAACTCTAAGTTCAATAGAAGCCGAGTTCTATAACTCCAGATTAGATTCCATCACAAAATTCACGAGATGCATCGCCAGATTGCAGCCGCTAACTTGTCAAATTCGTCGACAAAACCGACTTTAGTGGAAGTGGATGGACTGCCTTTAATTTCCAGTTTGACTGTAAATTTACTTTTACTGTAACAGCACATTTCAGGCAGGAAATATGTTAAATCCAAAATGCGCTAATTAGATATCTCAGTAACGTAGATCCTGTGTTTGAAGGTTCTCGAACCATATTTAAACGTTTCGTCTATCTCGTTATGTATGTTTGCCAGAACTATCGCCAGATTGCAACCGCTAACTCGTCAAATCCGTCGCCAATTTTGTCGCTAAAACCGACTTTAACGGAAGAGAATGGAATGCTTAATTTCCAATTTGACTGTAAATCTACTTTTACTACAGCAGCACGTTTGAGGCAGGAAAGATGTTTAATACGTTGAAACGCGTATGCGGCGATAAATGGCCGATTGTAGCATGCCTCTTCCACTATTATCAAAATTATCTTTGATAATAGATTTAATTTAATTTAATTTAATAATGATCTGATTTAATAACCTTTGAATTTTAATCTTGTCTGTTACTAATGTGTGTTGCATAGTGGGAGAAAGGTCATTTTCTGGGTTCTGCAGAATAAAGAAAATAAATAAATATTTTACATAAAAAATTATGTCTTTATGTATCATAAAATCACATTAGACTTTCATTAGAATACGGCATTTTAAATGCATTTATTTAAAATTACCTATATGAATATATTACGATAATTCTTGTTTCCCAAAATACATAACGGAAGAAAGAATCTGAACAAAGGAGATATCTGTGAGGGGATGAGATTCTGAAAAGTGTTAAAACTTATCTAAACTTATATATATATATATAATTAAACATATAACTCGAACTCTTTTCTATTTATTTTGTAAATTTTGATAATGATCGAAAAATAATAAAAATAATAATAAATGACAGTGTGATTAAGTTTAGTTTTAGCGAAAAATTATATGAAATTCTGTATATTTATTATAGACCTATAAATTAAATCCTAGTTATAAAATTCAGTTTGATTAAAAACAAAAAAAAATATCCAATTTCTATCAATTGGAAACTATTTTGAATTCTGCTGATCCGTTATCATGCTGTGAAGATGGAGTGTAAATTAAAATTATTAAAAGGGTGTTCCATTAATGTATATTAGAAGAAATGTATTATGAAAATCCAGTAATGCATGTTATATAATGCATGTATGATAAAATTTCATAACTTTTGAACTTTAATGAATTCTGCATTGAAGATCTAGCTGTACTTGGCGCATTAGTTATATCGCTTTTCCATTAGAAAAATACTTTTAAGATTGGGGGAAAAAAATGTTTTCTTTCTCTAGCATAATTGATTTTCAAGGCAGATCTTCCTATATTCTAATTTATCTGAATTCCTGCTGTATTGATTTCCTACCTTTAAGCACCCCCTTTAGCCATCCCCCCCCTCCCCTCTTTTGCCCGAATTCACTGCAACTGCTTCTCTCGAAATTTCGTGATCGCGGCATATCACATTATGTTAATTTTAAATTTCCACTGGTACTTTCTTTGTTTCGGGGCCTAAAACAAATACTCGAGTGCGCGATATTGCCGAAAGGTCGTCTTTCTCACAGAATTTTACCTTAACCATTAATTGCTTTCCTCGCCAGTAAACACCCTTCTTAGAAATTATGTGTGGGAGTCCTGCGCAAAATGGACGCATATATAGTCTTTTCTTTATTCTCCCCAGGGGGATAGAAGGTGATGTCAGCGGTCTCTTCCAATGCGATGGTTGAGTCTATTGCTGGAGATGCTGTGTGTCCTCGGTTCTCCAGGATGTGATTAGGGTGATCCTTAGTGGATGCAGAGCTCTGGCGATTAATTTGTGGAGATTTCCGAGCGTGTGTTTTAAACGAGGCTGATGAGGGAAGAGGATTTCAATATGGCGGAAAGTGGCAGTAATTTTTATGGGTACAGGGTATTGAAGTTTGTGAAAGGAGGGAGGAATTTTATTTAGGCGATTAAAAGAAGAACTTAATTTTCTTCATAAAATTAAATGTTAAATATATGTATATATATTTTTTAAATACTAATTCGTATTTAAGGATGGCGATGTTAATTGTCTTGAATATTATATTATTGGATGAAATTTCGTTTATTGATTCTTTTACAGTATAATATATTCGATTTCAATTATTAATTGACGTTTTAATTTTAAAGAAAAATAATCTGGTGTGTCACTCACACGACTTTCTTTTACCCTGAAATTTAATACTATAATACAAGTTTGGGATTAAGAGGTAAGATAATGATTATTGTTATGTAAACCTATGTTAAAACAATTCATTTAGGCTTCGGAGGAGTTTTATATGATAATTATTTCTGCATGAGGGGAGCTATCGCCTTCCTCAACCCACCGTTTCATTACTGCACCTACATTTATATAGAATTTAAATATGTTATTAAAATTAAAAGTTCACTTAAAATTATTCAGACAACTTTCACAGGCAACATTCATTGGAACTTATTAGTCTTCATCAAACTTTACCAGCAACAAACTTATATTAATTTGAAAATACAGCTTTTGGATCTCCTGAAATTATTCGTTTTTAAGTTACTCTAAGACGCGCAGACAAAGATCAAGCATTAAAAAACTTGACTTCGCTAATCAGGAAGCTTCAAAACTTGTAAATATGCAAAAAAGAAGCGATGAATATTTAGCTTAAAAACATACATTATTTATCATATGTCTATGAGGAATTTATTTCCATTCCTGAGCAGCTTTCCTGGACATGGTAAAATATTATATAGTAAAGCACTTCCACTAACATTAAAAAAGAATGTTATCGCTTAAATATTTACAGCTCTGTATATCTTTTAAAGATTATGTACAAACGACATGATGCACATAAACATAATCCTATAGTAATAATACACGGCAAAATCTGAATTACACTGCCACCAATTTTCAACTATTGTCGCCTTATAATCCAGGTCTTTTGTGTACCCCTGTAAACGAACAGTGAATGATATCCCTACCATATTTTGCATGAGACATGTTTTTACGTATATAAAAAATATATATTCGTTTCATTTGGTTTAGTGCAGTCTATAGACGTTAAACTCTACTTACCTGCAATTTCTCCCATAGACGTAATGTATATGAATTCTCTTGGGTGTCCCTGTACACGAACCATTTGCTTCATCTCAACGAAAAGCTTAGTGTAGCATCCTTATATGATTATACATTTACAATACCAAGTTTGGACTTATTGTTATTATTTGTTCTTGAGATATGCTAATAACAGACAGACAGACAGACACACACACACTGACCAACCGCTAAAAACATGATTTTCGGATTCAGACGACCTCAAAACGTGGAAATATAACAAAAAGGCACGTTCGAAAATTTGATCTCAAAACAATACTTTCTCTACCTTATGGGTAAGAGAAAGTAGAAAGTTAATCAATTGTAGTAATAAGTATAAAACTTTGAATAAACACCACACGCAACAATTGTTTCGGGTCGAAAGAACACACGACAATTCGTCAGGCGAACAAAGTAGGCCCGAGTGCTGCAGTCAAATGGAGTTCTCCACGGTTTTCCTCAAATACAGACTAGGATCCCTTATAAAGACCGAATTTCCCTTTAAAGCTTTATGTTACCCGGCTTACGGAAAGAGGCGTCCCGAACAGTGTCAGGTACGATCATCCCGAAAAACTTCTGGAACGCGATTTTATTTTGATAAAATGGATGTCGTGTTATATCAGGTTTTAATTCGTTATACAAAGTAAACTGTTCCACCCATCGCTACAAAAGTTGGCATACTTATCAATCAGACAAAAATCTATCTAACGCCGTGATTTTTAGAACAATAGTTCAAAAGATAAAATGAAAACACATAAAAAAAAAAAAAAGTTTAAATTTTTTTTCCGATTTAAAAGGAAATAAATTTATTACTCGTACCTGGATAAGAATTAAAAAATATCTAAAGTAGAAAGTTGTTAAATCTGGCAATTATCAAAACTCCAAGTAAAACCGCCTATAGACACGGTAATTTGTATAGATGTAGCATAACTATCCGCGATTGTAATGAAATGCTCGCCCTCTGGTGGGCTAAGGTCAAATTATCATACCACTGGAAGCTTTCACGCTGAAATTATGATGGAACAACAAGAAAAAACAAAATACATACACGTGGATATTATATTTACTAACAACTGCAGTGTTGAGAAAGCGCCATCTATCGTTCATTACAAACGCGGATACTCTCGACAACAAATTTTTTATTCTTAGAGAAAACAGCTATTAGAGGTGTAGACATTTGAATGAATGAGAGTTAGATCGAAAGTTTATACTGATGAAAATATATGTAAATTAAAAAAAAAGGATTTGATTTACGAAAGTTCTATTTTTCTTCTTTTTTTAGATCTAACTTCTTTCTTTCTTTTTTCTTCTTATCTTTCTTTTTTATTTATTTATTTATGTCAGCTTTAATTTAAAGACATATTTTTAAACTAAAATATAATGCTTTTTTTTTTTTTTTTTACACATAAAATTTCATTTATTCACGCGCGCGCGGCGTTAAACATTTCATCCTACTCTCGAGAACCGTCTTTGCATTCACCTGTTTTATATCAAAAACTAGTTGGCATAGGTGGACTCTGCTCAGTTCCCCATCATATTTATGTTCTCAGAAATTTCTAGTGCGAGACATATTACTAGTGGATCTGCAGATCAGGAGCCTCAACGTCCTATTTGCATCAGACATTATTCAATAGGTCATTTTTATTTATTCCTTATTATATAATAGTATATATTAATTCGATCGACTTATTACCAAAATCAAATACATTCCCGAGGGGGGCGGCAGCCCCCCTCAACCCCCCGTTGTACCTCTCTTTGTATACCTATTTGTATATGATATAAAGTGTTACGAAATTGTAAATAATTGCATTTATTTTTGTATAAATTCTTTCAAAGAGGTTTAGTAAGTTGATAAAATGCTAATTTTGTGCCTTTATAGTCGTTTTAGCGTTAAAATAGCCAAATTTTCCTTTAAAAACGCATTAAAAAGCTCCTATAAGGGAAGAAATAAATTTGGCGCCAAATTTGGCGACTATTTCCCTCCTTGGCGATTTTCTTGGCGATCTTGGCGAGAAAATCCTTATTAGGGATATACCAAATATGGAAGCTCTAATCTCATTGGCTGATGTGATACGAGAATTTTCCAGAACAGTCTGTTTTCGATAGAAAAGTATAAAAGGAGCATTATTTTCGCCAAGGCGGTCAGTCTCAGATCTATATCAGTTTCGTCAAATGCTTGCTCAATGGGCTCATGAATATGTGTACCAAATTGCAAGTCAATAGCGTTATTTTGGGGGCCGCTATCGCGGTACATACAAATTCTTCCCATAGGCCATAATGGTAAAAAAAACTTTGGCGTGTCCCTGTACACGAACTTACAAATGGAATGCACACCGAAAACTATACAGCTAATTTCGTGGGCATCATGAACATGTGTACAAAATTTCAAGTCAATAGCGTGTTTTTTGCGGCCGCTATCGCATGACAGACAGACAGACAGGCGGAATCCAAAATCCTTTTGAGTCTCAACAGAGGGCCTCCATTCACATTTCGGCAAAAATTGGAAGTCAATAGCTTGATTTTTGCGGTGGCTATCGCGGTACATACAGATTCTTCCCATAGGCCCTAATCATAAAAAATCTTTGGCGTGTCCCTGTACACGAACTACAAATGGAATACACACCTAAAACTATACAGCTGATTCCGTTGGGCTCATGAACAGGTGTACCAAATTGCAAGTCAATAGCGTGATTTTTGTGGCCGTTATCGCGGTGCATACAAATTCCTCCCATAGGCCGTAATGATAAGAAAAACTTTGGCGTGTCCCTGTACACAAATTACAAATGGAATACACACCCAAAACTATACAGCAGATTTCGCGGGGCACATGAACACGTGTACCAAATTGCAAGTCAATAGCGTGATTTTTGTGGCCGCTATCGTGATACATATAAATTTCTCCCATAGACCGTAATGATAAGAAAAATTTTGGCGTGTCCCTGTATACGAACTACAAATGGAATGCATACCAAAAACTACACAGCTGATTTCGTGGGGCTCATGAACATGTGTACCAAATTTCAAGTAAATAGCGCTTTTTTGGCGGACGCTATCGCGCGACAGACAGATAGACACAGCCTAAAACCGTTTTGAGTCTCAACAGAGGGCCTCCACTGACGTTTCGGCAATAATGTTAAAAGAAATCAATTTGACCAAAGCTTCATACAGTGACAGAATGAAATCCCCGCCTAATAGGCTATCCACCGTTCATTTCGATATATTTATCTTATTCTAATCTATTAATTTATTTTATCAGGGTCAATTTCGTTGTTTAGTTTTCATGCTACTATTTCCAATACAATAATCCTCAAATTCATATTTATATGAAAAATTTACAATTTCGCTATGTTGATAAAATCGTAAATTACGAATAATTTACGAAATTTTCCTATTAGAATATTTGTATTCAATCATGTTCAAACAAATATCATAAACGTAATTTTGAAGTTGTCTAACGTATTTAGGATCCTCAAAATGGAAGTTTATGCTCAATTTTGCTTTATTCTGACATGTTAAATAAATCGTAAATTCCAAATAACTTACGAATTTTTTAAATTGGAAAAATCATAGTCTATGATATCCATGCCAGTATCCTAAATATTATTTCGAAAGTGGTTTGACATCTTCACGATGAAAATATCCCTCAAGATTGACGTTTATGTGAAATTTTGCTCTTATTTAGCCATGTTAAGAAATTCGTAAATTTCCAATAACTTACGAAACCTTTATATTGGAAAATTCATAGTCATTAATATTCATGCCAGTGTTCTAAATAATGTTTCAAAAGTAGTCTGACATCTTTACGATGAAAATATCTCTCAAAATTGACGTTTATGTGAAATTTTCCCCTATACTGCCATGTTAAGAAATTCGTAAATTTCCAGTAACTTGCGAAATTTTCAAAGTAGCATATTTATAGTTACTGATGTTCATTCCGGCATCAAAACTGATATTTTAAAACTGGTCTGACATTTCTACAATAAAAAGTTTTCATTTAATGCACGTTTAAGTGATTTTTTGTCCTATTCTCCCATGTTAAGGAAATCGTAAATTTCGAATAACTTACGAAGTTTTTAAAATCGAATGTTGCAAATGAATAGGGTTCTTGCCAGTGTCGAAAGTAATATTTTAAAACTGATCTGACCTCTCTGCGACAATTTGTTCTTGAGATATCGTGTACACAGACTAACAAACTAACGGACTGACCCACTAACAGACTAACACACTAACAGACTAACAGACTAACAGACACCCTACAGACAGACACCATAGAAATTTTGTCATTTTCGGATTCCTCACACCTGAAAACGTGTAGAAAAGTCAAAAAACCGAGGTCGAATTTTTTCACGATTACCTAAGTTCCCCATACCTATAGTATGATGGGGAACTAATAAAAAGGAAAAGGCATGATAACTTTATCAAGAAAATACTTTACTTATGATTATAATTTTATTTATGAAATTAACTGTTTAATTTCTTTCTACTTCGTTTGAGAAGATATATCCTAGTGGGAAATGCTGGAGCCGAGATTTCCGGATCTCATATTACCCAAGCCTGGGTCCTTAATATAGACAATCGGCCTTAGTCGATACACCATTTTGTTAAAGGTATGGAGGGACACAGGATTCGAATTGAAGAACACGGGTTCGAACTCGGCGTTATCTTGTTAAAATCGATTCAGCCTTTTCATAGAAAATCTAATACAGTCAAAAATTATATGTTAAAATATCAAACCTTAGTAATAACATGATGTATTTTTACTATCTTTTATTCCTTGTTTCTATATTGAATGGAAATACGACACTTTAGTTACTGTGTTAAGGAGACTTGGCACCTTTGACGGCACGACTGAAGTAGGTTTCATATCAAAGCTTATATTTCGATTTATTATTTATAAACTGAACTAGATTAGGGTTGCTCAATAAAATATATATTCAGGCAACAATTCTTATGGTTTTTGATTTATTTTTTTACAGATTTGATATATCTTAAAGTTCATTTTCTTAGTTTGTATTTTATCATGAATTCAAGATCTTTAAAATGCTTAAACTTCTACAGAAATTTAAGAAAAGACTTAATATTTTTTTTTAGTTATTTGATAGAACCTACCTAAAAGAATTAGGGATGGATTTTCCAATTTTTAAAAGGAAAAATATTAAAAATAAAAATATAACAAAAAGCACGGTTTTTTTTTTTTTTTTTTTTTTTTTCACCCATAATTTTTACTTACAAGGAGAGGTTACGACATGGAAAATTCAGATCGGGATGAAATTGTGCAAAATTGTAGTATACTATGAAAGTAATAACACATTAAAGCAGTAGCGCGCACTAGCCAAAAATTTTTTAGAAAAAAGCCTTTAAAATTTCAGTAATTCTTGAGTACAAGTTATTTCATTAAAAAGCCAACGCTCTAGTGGCGTACTTGGTGAAGTGAGCGACTGCCACCCGGGCTGCCCGGGTGGCAGATTAAATAAATAATTAAAGGAAAAAAAATATCCCGTAGTTAGCATCGAACCCGGGTCGTCCGGGTGGCAGCCGCTTACCTTGCCAGGTACGCCAGGTACAGGGGCGTTGCTTTATTTACGAAATAACTTGTTACGCAAGAATTTACTGAAACTTGAAGGCTTTTTCCTCAAGATTGTTTGGCCAGTGTGCGCTACTGTTTTAATATGTTGTTACCTTCATAGTATACTACAATTCTGCGCAATTTCGTTCCGATCTGAATTTTCCTTTTCTTGATCCCCCCAGGGGGGTACCTTCTTCAGGTATTCAGGGGGTGTCACGAACCCCGGGCCCGAGTGATCTTTCTTTTTCTCCTACTTTTTCTATTTATTTTATTTTATTTATTTATTTATTTTTTTTTTTCCTTTTATTTTATTTTTATTTTTATTTTTTTTTTTTTGAAATGTTCACATTTTTTCAAATGCCAATAAGTTCTTGGTCTGTTTTTTTGTCTGTTTTATTCTGCCAATAAGTTCTTGGACTGTTTTTTTTTTTTTTTTTTTTGTCTATTTTGTTCTGCCAATAAGTTCTTGGTCAGGTTTTGTTATGTTCAAGTTCTATTCAAAAAAAAAAAAAAAAAAAAAAATGCAAATAAAAAGTAAAAAATTTGAAAAACACAAAAATATGGAAACACTAACAACTCTACTTACCCTTTTTTTGTTTTGTTCTTTGACTCACCTCTTCTTTTCTTTTTGCGTTGCTTGTTCATAAAAAAAAAAAAAACTAAAAAAAAAAAAAATCATAAAATTGTAAAATGCAACATAAAAATCAATATACTAACTTTTAATCTATTAACAAAGTAAAGTCCGGTGAAGGTGTGGCGCTGGCTATCGGGGCAAAGTTTCTGGTGAGGGTGCCACGGTAGTCTAGCCTTGGGGTCACACTGGGAGACTGGTGCCCTTGGTGAAGGTGAGACAACGGTGACTACTCGAACGAGAAACACCGGACTAACACGACTACCACATGTGGTGCCTGAACTGGGGCGGCGACCTGGTAGCTGGTGAATGGTTATGGGTGTCCCAGAGAGGATTCTTAAAAACCCTTTGCGTTTGTGTGTTGGAAGAAACACTCACCCCTTTTTTCTTACTTCTCTAATTATGGCTACAAATATAGGTAATTCGAATAATGCGTCTGGCTCGGGCCAAGTTAATAAAAGCTCAAATGGTAAATCATGGGCAGAGAGAGTTGAAGAGTTTTCTTCAACTTTAAGTGAGAACAATGTATATATGAATAGTGATGCTAGATTTTTCGTGGTGAAAAGGAAAGAAGGAGACTTTTCACACACTTCTCCTTTTTTGATTCAGAAAGCACTGCAGTCGATTATGGGTGATCCGAAGTCAGTAAAGAAACTTAGAACAGGCGAATTATTGATTGAGGTAGGAAATGAGAAACAAGCAAACAACATTAAGAAATGTACTCAATTTGCAAACATACCAGTTACCGTTAGTCCACATAGAACACTAAACATTTGCCGCGGCGTCATCTCAGAATCTGATCTTCAATTTGTACCAGAATCCGAAATTCTAGAAAACCTTAAAGACCAAAGAGTTCTTGCTGTAAAACGCATTTCTATTTTCCGTGACAATAAGCCTATTCCAACAAAACACATTATTTTAACAATAGACTCCCCTAAATTACCACGCTCCATAAAAGCTGGTTACCTTGAATGCCCCATAAGACAATACATTCCAAATCCTCTACGCTGTTTCAATTGCCAACGCTTTGGCCACTCTAAAAATTCATGCCGAGGAAAACAAACATGTGCCCGTTGTAGTGCTATTGACCATGATAGCGAAAATTGCAAAGCCCCAATCTGTTGTGTGAATTGCAAAAAGGATCACCCATCTTACTCAAAATCATGTGAAAAATGGAAAACTGAGAAGGAGATTCAAACTATTAAAACTAAGCAAAACATATAATATCCCGAAGCAAGAAAAATTGTAGAATCAAGAACACCCATTGTTGGAAAGTCATACGCTGCTGCCATAGTTACCAAAAAAACATATCAGTCTATAGCAATCCAAACTGACACGGCTCCCAATACTTGCTCTCCACTCGAAACTACAGTGAACAAGTCCCAAAACTTACAATCCAATCCAAATCAGGCTTCAAACTCTTCACAGCCCTCTTCCTCAAAATCAAGAAATTTAAAGAAAATTCCACAAACTGCTAAAATCTTATTGTCTGAAAAAAGTCTTAACTCTACCTCTCTAAAACATTCTAATTCACCCTCTCGCCTCAATATCATTAAGAAAAAGAAATTAACAAAACTTCCCACTACGACTCCGAATAAAAAAAATAATAAAGTAAACCTTACAAAACAAGACGATATGATCAGCCTTCACCCTTCTGATGGAGAGGACGGTATGTCTACTGCATCAGAGGATAATGACGTGCATGTTATAATCTAAAAAAAAAAAAAAAAAAATCATGACTAATTTCATCTCATGGAATTGCCGAGGTTTTATTAATAAACGAGATGAAATAAGAGAAATAATCTCTGATCATCAACCTATATGCTTCGCTTTCCAAGAAACATACCTAAGACAACACGATATTGTTAATATCCGTGGCTACCAGTGTTTTAGAAAAGATTTTGTACATTCTGACAGAGCTACAGGTGGCGTAGCCCTTTTAATTTCTAACAATATTCCACATTCTAGCATCACTTTAAATACCAATATCCAGGCTATTGCAGTTCAGATCCATATACACATACTTATGACCATCTGCACTATTTATTTACCACCAAATATGACCGTTCGCCCATGTGACCTGAATAGGCTTATTTCTCAACTGCCGACACCTTATTTAATTCTTGGTGATTTAAACGGGCACAGTCCACTTTGGGGTAGTCCTGATATTAATCCTCGTGGACAAACTATAGAAGACTTAATCACTGACAATAATTTGTGTATTTTAAATAATGGTGACAATACATATTTTCATGAACCTTCCAGAACTTTTCATGCAATAGACCTGGCCATCTGCTCTCCAACTTTGTATCCATATATTTATTTTTTTGTAAGTAACGACCTTCATAATAGTGACCATTTTCCTTTATTTTTATCTTTTCATAATTTTAATGATCATCATCCTACAAATCCACATTATATTTATGACAAGGCCAACTGGGCTACTTTCACTATAAATGCAACTATCACAGACGAAATGACTGAGGGTGATATCAATAGAGCAATCACTAATGTCACAAAATGTATAATAAATGCAGCTGATATCAGTATTCTAAAATCCTCTGGACGTCTCAGTAAGCATTCAAAGCCCTGGTGGAATGAAGAATGCAATAATGCAAAAAGACAGCAACAAAAAGCCTGGGGTATTTTTAGGAGGTACCGTACTACTGCTAATTATATCGCATTCAAAAAAGCAAGGGCAGCCGCACAAAGAATCCACAGAAACTCCCAAAAAAATTCCTGGATTAAATATGTTTCCAGCATTACCTCCAATGTAAGCAGTAAACAGCTTTGGCATCGTGTCAAGAGAGCAATGGGAATTCATTCTAATCAAAGTGTTTCTTTTTTAAAAGATAATGGCCATACTATAACATCTATTAAAAATATTGCAAACACCATTGGTAGAACTTTATCTGACATATCCAGCTCTTATTCCTACTCCGAACCTTTTTTGTCATATAAAAATAATTCTGAACGTTCATCTATTAATTTTCACTCCCGTTCTTCACCAGAGTACAATAGTTCTTTTACTGAAAATGAATTACAAAATACTAGTTTGAAAAATTGTCGTAACTCTGCTCCTGGACCCGATGGTGTTACCTACATTATGATTAAACATTTATCAAAACTGTCTCTTAAAAATCTCCTTCATCTTTACAATAGGATCTGGACTGAAAATATTTTCCCTGTTGCTTGGCACGATGCTATTGTTATTCCCTTTCCTAAACCAGGTAAAGATGCTACTGACCCAAAAAATTACAGGACCATTGCTCTTACAAGCTGTCTATGTAAACTACTCGAAAAAATAGTAAATACTAGATTGGTTTTTATTCTCGAAAAAAATAATTTGATTTCTCCATGGCAAAGTGGTTTCCGACGAGGCCGTTCTACGGTTGACAATATTTTATTATTAGAGACAAATATCCGCAAAGCTAATGTGAGACGTAACCATTTGGTGTCAATTTTTTTCGATATTGAAAAAGCTTATGACAAGACATGGCGGTATGGTATTTTAAAAGATCTTTTTAATTTGGACTTTCGTGGAAATCTCCCCATTTTCATTCAAAACTTTTTAAGAGTGAGACGCTTTCAAATTCGTATAGGATCAGTTTATTCAGATTTTTATTTTCAAGAGGAAGGTGTGCCTCAAGGCAGTGTTTTAAGCGTCACGCTTTTTTCCTTAAAAATAAATGATATTTTAAAACAGCTGCCGCAAAGTGTCCATGGGAGTTTATATGTTGACGACCTGCAAATTTCTTGCCAGGGAAATGACATGCGCTTCATAGAACGCCAATTACAACTTGCTATAAAAAACATAATTAAATGGACAAATAAAAATGGTTTTAATTTTTCTGCTGACAAAACACAATGTGTGCATTTTTGTCGTAAACGAGGGCTTCATCCTGATCCTGAGATTTTGATGAATAACCGGCCAATTTCCGTTGTTGACACTGCTCGCTTTCTGGGTGTTATTTTCGACAGAAAACTGAACTTTATGCCACATATTTTACACTTGAGAACTAAATGTAACAGAGCACTTAATATTTTAAAAGTTCTTTCTAACACTTCTTGGGGAGCAGACCGTCCATCTTTACTCAAAATTTATTGAGCCACTATTCGCTCCAAACTTAATTATGCTTGTCAGGTTTATGGCTCAGCCCCTCACTCTTATATTAAAAAACTTGACACAACACATCATAGTGCGCTCAGAATTTGCTCTGGTGCTTTCCATACGACTCCAGTCCTTAGTTTATATGCTGACTGTGTGGAGCCTTCTCTCACTGATATTAGACAAAGACTTTCTTTTGAATTGTACTATCGCATCCTTTCACATCCTAGTCATCCACTTCACTCTCATTTAAACTGTAGCGATCATAATATTTATGTGAATCGCCCATCTTGCATCCCACATTTCGCTCTTAGGATTAAAAACTTTCTTGCTGGCACCTCTCATATTCATACCAATGTCCGTTCTCGTTCTCTCTTAAACATGACACCTTGGAACTTCCAGGTTATTTCTTGTCTTCATCCGTTTAAAGGATTTGACAAACCTAACACTGACGCTTCTATTTTTCAGGCCCTTTATTTATCTCATCGCTCTCATTACAAGGACTACGTCGAGATATTTAGGTACAGACGGCTCTAAGACAAGCAAAAAAGTCGGTTGTGGTGTTGTCATTGGTAACACCAGTTTTAGCTACCAACTCCCTAATTCATTTTCCATCTTCTCTGCAGAATTTTTTGCTGTTGAGGTTGCTCTTAACATTATTTCATCTCATCATAGTAGAAAATTCATTATATATACAGACTCAAAGAGTGTTCTTGATTCTCTCTCTTCTAGCTCTTGTAACCTGGCTTTCATTTCAGTTTTAAAAACTTACAACGACCTTTTGAAAAAGGGATTTGACATCTTGTTTTGTTGGGTTCCTGGCCACGTAGGCATTAAAGGCAATGAAGCAGCAGACAAAGCCGCAAGGCAGGCTTCCATACTTCTAAACTGTCCTGTTCCTTATGAGGACATAAAGCACACACTTAAAAGCTATCTTAAAAATATGTGGCAAAGGGAGTGGAATAACCAAAATAATAATAAATTGTATGAAATAAAACCTCAAATTTCAGTCTGACCTACACTTACCCCCAGAAAATATGATGTTCTTATTACACGACTACGAATCGGGCATTCAAGATTTACCCATAAATACTTACTACTTGGACAACAGGAACCTGAGTGTCCAAAATGTCATAATAGTGCTTTAACCATTCGTCATGTCCTCACCGACTGCCCTTGCCTTCGTCATCTTTACCGACAAAATTTTAATTCATCTTCACCCACTCTGACGAGCCTTTTAGGTGTAATTCCTCATTATCATCTGACAAACTTCTTGAAGGAGGCTGGTTTTTACTTCGACATCTGATTTTATTACTTACAATGTTCATTTTGTTTTACATCTGTTTTATTGTATACACTGTTTTTATTATTTTTAATTTTATCTTGTATGTATTTTTTAATGACTTTCTGGATGGGTAAACCCATTCAGAAGCTACTGTCTCTTTTATCCGTTTGCTTGGCGCAGCGTGTCCTACTTTGGACCTTGCGCCAAAAAAAGGCCATTCAACCAACCAACCAACCAACCTTTTCTTGATCTCTCCTTATTAGACATGCACTTTAAAAAATTTTTCTCGAAAACTAATTAATACTTTTCAAAACCTATCCCTAATACTTTTAAGTAAGTTCCCTTAAACATAAAAAAAAAAGTGTTTTCGTAAATATCTGTAGAAGTTTAAGCATTTTAAACATCATGAAAAAATGCAGACTGAGAAAACGCAGTTTAAAGATTTCAGTTCTGTAAAAAATATATAAAAAACCATAAGAATTGTTATTGAACAAACCTAATCTAACTCAGTTTATAAAAAGATTAAATGGAAATATAAGCTTTTAAGTGAAATCTACTTTAATCGTGCCGTCAAAGGTGCCAAGTCCCCTTAAATAATTGGGAAGTGTGCACTGAATAGCTTTTAGTCATTTGGGTTTTCCATTATTTTAGTTTCATAGTGCATAGTTCCTCTCTCCCCCCCCCCCCTTTATTCCCTTTGTCCGTTATTATTTGCTATATCTCTAGAATTACTGGGACTGTCTTATTTTAGGAATCATCCAGATAATTTTAAAAACAGGGTTAGAAATCTAAATGTGAAAGTTAGACGTGAATGGCAGTTAAATATATCTTGTTCATTGCCATAATGGTCTATTCGTGTGTATTAATTTTTAAAATAATTATTATGACCATAATACAATGAAGATTAAATGTACGTATAAATTATTTTATTATTATTATTAATCAGAGTAATATATATATACGCAAATGCAAACACAAATGCCAAAACGTGAATAAATTTGCATTTTTAAAAAATGTAAAAATTTAATATTTTTTGCTGTTGTTCTTTTAAAAATAATTCTTATTTACCAGTTTGTCAATTGGTTTTCAAAATCATATAGGGTCATATGGGGGAATTATGGGTCAAAAAGCAACAACATCTTAATATTTTCTAAAGTATAAAAGATAAAATGATTAAATTTGGTATGAAGTAAGCTTAAATAATTTAGAAATTATCCAAACAATCATTTTAGCTAAATTTAAAATATTATTTATTTTATTTAAAATTTTGAGTGACCAAGAATTACCCCGGATTCGGGCAATTATGGGCCACACATGGGGCAAATATGGTTCAACGTCTTTCTTCATAGTAATACATGTCAAAAGGGGATAAATGTTCAAAATTATCATTATTTAGTGCACAAAGAGCTTTTCTTAATTACATAATATGTTATATTTAAGGAAAAGTACATTAATTTAAATCCTAAGATTTATTTTTAAGAGCGTGCTGCGATTTTCTTTTGCTCGAACCCCACAATTCTGGGCAGAATTTTTTATAGCATTTGTACGGTATATTTATTCTGTTACTATAAACAACAAAGGGATTATTTTCCATTTAAATCAACTGGTTCGTAGAGTATGTACTTATTTTGAATTATTTCCCAAACATCTCATTTGGGCCAATGAAAATTTCTGGCACCTTGTTCAAGAAATTTCATTTCTACTTTTTCCTTGTCCAAAATTTTAATTATTTTCTAATATAGAATGGATTGTTGTTATAATGCACAGCAAAATATTTCTGCTTTTCAAGAACAGAAGGAATTTCTCGTAGTACCTTCTTCAAATTTACTGAAGAGGAATTTTTTTGCAACTGTTTTATTAGAACATCTTCAGTCTTATGTTCATTGTCATTAGACAATTCTTCATCGCTAAACAGTTCCAAATTAGCTCGGTTTGCATTCGAGAGACTGTCTATATCATCTCGAAGTGCTCTTACTTTTTTTGCAAACAAGGTTTCTCTTGATGTCTACATCTTCTTACTTGGGAGTTTCCTTTTTCTTCTTTGCATTTGATTCTTCTTTCTTTGCTGTTACGAGGTCCAAGAAAGTCTGATTTGTAATAACAGCCAGATTTGTGTAAATCTGCCTTCTTATTTTGGAATTTGGTACTCAAAATGTGTGCCTTAATTGCTGAGTTAATATTTCTTCAAAGCTGGAATTGATTTGTTACCAGAAGTGTGAGATATTCAAAAGAAATTTCAGTAGTAAAAAATGGTCACGGTTAAAGCATAGTTTAAAGTTATACTTAAAAATTACAATAAAATATAACATTTGAAGTAAATACTAGTATTATTTACTCAGGAAGTAGAAAAACACCTACAATATCAAAAACTATAACTGACCGAGAATTACCCCAGTGACCAAGAATTAACCCAGTAAACTGGGGGATAAATCAGTATACTTTTAAAATTAATTCTAAATATAATGAAGAAAAAGTATAAGTATGTATGAGAAGTTTAGGCCATTTGCTATTAAAAAACACCACCAACAAACACAAATGTTTCATTGATATGGATCTTTAAAAAAATTATGATTTATAGAAGCAATCTTTTTTGCAGATGTTTTTCTAGTGGTTTGAAAAGTCTTTTTTCTCTCTTATTTGCTACACAGTTACATTAATTTTGAACTTGATACAAGAAAATAGAATGTATAAGGATGACTTGGAGTAATTTAATTGCTTTGTAAAAACATTTTTTAATGCTTAAAAGTTAGTGAACATTAATTACCCTGAAAAGAGAGTGACCCAGAATTTCCCCGTATGACCCTATATATTCGTTATCCTTTATTATTATTGTTATCAATATATATTTAAGGTTTTACAAAGTGACGAGGGAAAAAAATACTTGAAAATTTCTGTAAATTTTGAAAAAAAATCTGCAAAGAGCATTTATGTATTTTCACACTTGTTTATGTTCTCGTTGAGATCATGTATTTGTGTTTAAACAGGCATTGTAATTTTGTAAAGATAATAAAAAGCAAGCGCTTAGTTAATTATAAAGAAAAAAAAAATTGATGTCAAAATTTATATTCTGAAATTGATCTAAAGTTAGGATAAAAAAAAAAAGACTATTAGGTCTTATGGTCGTTAAACTGAAATTTCTAGGCGCAAAATACGACTAACAACTCTTAATTTTGAAATCTAATTGAAACTGGTAATGCGTATGGTTAATATTGACATTTGAATATCTAATGCTCGGAAGAGAATCAATAAAGGCTCAGAGAAAAAAGAATAAATGTTTTTGTAAGCTTTATAAAGTAGCTGTTTGAAAGTTTTATAAAGTAGTTTTTTCTTCAGTAGTTAACTTGATGCAAGTAGTTGTGAGTTACATATTATCTCCATTAATAATCATATCCCTTTTTTTTTTTTTTTTTCCTTTCATTAAAAATCATTATAACAGTTTTGCTGCGTGTTCTTTCATATATTCTGTAAATTGATTAAAACATACATGGCATTTTTTTTTTTTTTTTTTTAATCTAACTGCCATGAGCTTGGATTTTGTTATTACTATTTATGGAAGTGCATATGAAAAAGTTTTCATGCCAAAATATTGTTTTTTAATAGTTTTCTGTTTATAAATAATTTGTATTAAATAATAATAATAATAATAATAATAAAACGAAGAAGAAGAAGAAGAATTTGGTAAATAAATACTTGTGATTTTGTTTGTTATTTTTCTGAAATTGACGCTAGTTTTGAATATATTTTTAACCCTTCCTCCCGCCCCCTTTTTCTTCTTTACTTTGAATGAAGAATTTGATTACTACTTGGAATTAATAGAGAAGTTTAAAACTCATAAATGTATCATGTTTAAATACATTAAAGTAAATAAAAATGTGGAACAATACTGTTTAAATATTCTATACTCTTCAATATCTTTTTTTAAGAAGTAAAGAAAGTAATTCATAATTGAATTTTGATAATAACATTTCTTTTATTCTTATCAGGAGAAATTGATAATTTTAATTTCTAATTTGGTTCTTTTCACATAAATCTGCGTACTCAGTTAAGTATAATTTAATTTAATTTTCATCTTATGCATATTACGAATCTTTTATGCACGATGAACTGAAATATCAATTTGTGAAATATACAAAATTGTTTGATTCATAGACATAAAAAAAAGAAGAAGAAAAAGAAGAAGAAAGGAAAAAGAAAATAGTATTTTTTAGCAGAAATTCCAATTTCTCCTAAAGAAAATAATAATAATAATAATAACATATATAAGTTAACTTTTTTAAATCCCTTTAAATTTTTAGCTCAATAAACTTAAATAAAAAAAAAAAAAAAAAAAAAAAAAAATCTTCTTGAGTTCAAAAGTAAAATACTTATTTTCCGGTTTTTTTTTTTTTTTTTTAATAGTGCAAATTTTTTTTTCAAATTAATGTAGTTTTCAGGTTGCTCTTGAATAGTAATAATAATAATAATAATAATAAGCAACCTTATTTTCTTTTTAGAAACGTTTGATTAATCAAGGTACAATAATACTTAAAAAAAGGACGGGAGTCAATAAACAATACAATAAATTGCTTATAATTCATAAAATTTTACAAATAGTTTATGGTGTTTTATATTAATAAGAAGTTATATTCGACAGTTCAAATATTATACATAGCTGCCAATATTTTAATTTATTCCGGAGTACTTTTAGGCCCGCCTTTAATTCGCACCACTTTGTTTATAGAAAAATTCTCTTCAATACATAACTTCGACAAAATAAGAAATAATTGCTTTTAAAAAATAAGTGGTACGTATTAGAGGCGGGGCTAAAATTACTCCGGAATAAATTAAAATATTGGCAGCTATGATTATATTTTGACAAAATTTTTATTTTTACACAAGATTAATGCATATGATTTAAAAGAGATATTTTTTAAAAATTATTTTACTTTTTACTGTATTTTAATTGAAACTAGTGCTGTGAATGTATTAAATACAATTCAACGCAAATCCAAAACTCTATTTGAAATCAACGTAAAAACCTAGCTTGAATTGACAAAATAATTTTCTTAAATCCACAAACCGACACGATTCTATTACGCTTCAATCGAAAACCCAAAAGATTTCAAACTCAACCAAAAACTGAAATGTAAAAGAAAATGCTATGTAGTTGAGACAAAATGTGCATAATCAATATCTCAAATATCAATTTAATCGTTTATGAAGTAAAATGGAAATATAGATATGAATATAAACTAAGACTCTCTTGTAATGTACCTGGTTTAACGATATTTTTAATTTAAAGAGGGAAATTAAGCATATTTTGTAGGTATAGTTTTATAAATGCGTTGGAGTATACTCTTTTAGCGAGCATTTTTTTTTTTTTTTCCTTCAGAGTTAGCGAGAGAAATAAATATCGAAGCATTAAATAATTATAGAAATAATAAGTATATATATATTTTTTTTTTTTAATGAAAAATTCAGTGTCTAGAATTTCCGCATTAACTCTTGCGAAGAAAAAAATTAACCATTTTTTAAAGTTGAGTACCCTAATGAATACAATCGATGAGCTCAGTTCAGCATGTGTTTGTTAGACAGCGTTTTTCCAAAATCATGAACAAATTATTAAGGCAATAGAAAATGTATGCATTGAAAAATTTAATGCATTAAGTGTTTTACGAAGAAAATTCAACGGATCAAAATTTTGTAGCCAAACAATTGACTTTGGGTAAATATTTTCACTTTTAAATAAAGATTATCAAACAGTTCACTTTAATGCTTTCAAAAAGTTTGTACAAACTTGAATTCGGATATAATGAGCGATCGGATTTAACGAGCCATTTTCTGTATTTCAAGCTTCTCGTTAAATACCCGCCCTACTGTACATACTGTGATCGAAAAACTTTGTTCTATGCTTTAATCATTTTAATATTGATCTTTATTTTAAATTATAAAAGTGCCTTTAAATATATAGAATTTTGTAGAATCAATTAAAAACATCAGGGGATTAAATTTCAAGAATTACATAACTTTAAATTTTTGTATACAGCCCCATCAGAAAAAAATGAAGTGATCCCATTCGACTTTCCGCACATTAAGTAATTAATGGTTGTATAAATAAAGTAAGTCAAGTTATTAAATAAACAAAAGTGAAAAATATAATAGGGGGTTTGAGTATTTTTCCCCATTGTTTAATTTTATGCGATTGCACTTCAAATAATTTGAACCCATAGACCATAATGATAAAGAATTTTTTTCTGTGTGTCCCTGTAAAAAATTATAAGTACTAGATTCACCAAAATGTATACACATCGTGTGAGTGTGATCTATAATATGTGTATGAATTTTCAGCTCAATCGAATGAGGCGTTTAAACGTTATCGCACTTTAAAATATTTGGGCCCATAGAACATAATAATAAAGAATTTTTATTTATGTCCCTGTAAAAACTATAAGTTCTTGATTCACAAAAATCTGTACACTTCGCACAACGGTGATTTATAACATGTGTATAACTTTTTAGCTCAGACGAATATGGCATTTAGACATTATCGCACTTTGAAAAAATTAGGCCCATAGGCGATAATAAGAAATTTTTTGTATCCCTGTAAAAAACTATAAGTCTTAAATTCACCAAAATCTATACACTTCCTGTAACTGTGACCTGTAATATGTGTATAAATTTTGAACTAAATCGAACGAGACGTTTAAACGCTATCGCACTTTAAAGTATTTGGACCCGTAGACCATAATAGTAAATAATTTTTGTGTCCCTGTGAAAAAACTATAAGTTCTAGATTAACAAAAACCTGCACACTTTGTGCGATGCTGATAGGCCATACATATCGCACATTTCGTGCGATATGTATATAGATTTTTAGCTCAGACCAATTTGGTGTTTATACGTTATCGCACTTTGAAAAAATTTTAACCCATAGACCATAATAATAAAGAATTTTTCTTTGTGTCCCTGTAAAAAACTATAAGTTCTAGATTAACAAAAACCTGTACACTTCGTGTGATGCTGATTTATAACATGTGTATAGATTTTTAGCTCAGACCAATTAGGCGTTTATACGTTATCGCACTTTGAAAAATTTGGGCCCATAGGCCATAATGGTAAAAATTTTTTCTTTGTGTTCCTGTAAAAAAAAAAAAAAACTGTAAGTCCTAGATTCACCAAAATCAATAGAGTTCGTTCTATGGTGACCTACATCTTACGTACCAACTTTCATGTAATTCGAACAAAGCATTTTGGCGCTATTGTGTTCACACAGACATACATACACACATCATCGTAAAAATGGTGAAAAATCTGGATAACTCCACTCGACTTTCCGAACATTGAGTAATTAACCGTTTTGTAGATAAAGTAAATTAAGAGGAGTTTATAAATTAACAAAAGAGAAAATTATAATAGGGTGTCTGAGTATTTTTCATTATATTACACGATGTTTAATTAAACGCTATTTTACCGAACACGTAGATCATAATGATAAAGAATATTTCGTTGTGTCCTTGTGAAAACCTACAAATGCTAGATTCACCAAAATGCATATAGTTAGTGCAACAGTGACTTATATATAATATTTATATAAATTTTCAGCTTCATCGGATAAGGCATTTAGACACTATCGCACTTTAACGACCCTCTTCACTTACCGTCGCCGGAAGCCCGAGCCGATGTTATTCTATGGGAAATTTTCTTTTCAAATAACTTATTAACTAATACATATTTTAAAATTCTGTTTTCACATTCACAAAATTCCCAACTGTTAAATTGCTTTATAAAAAAATTTTTTTTTTTTTTACTGTTTTATTTTGAAATTGCAAAATGAAAAATTTCACATATTGAAAATTTGTATTTTGCAGCTTCAAAAAAAAAAAATAAATAAATAAATACTTTTTTAAAAAAGGTTCGTCAATTTAACAGTTGGGAATTTTCAGAATGCGAAAACAGAATTTAAAAATATGCATTAGTTAATAAGTTATTTCTAAAGAAAATTTCCCATAGAATAAAATTAGGTTCGGCTTAGGGCGACGCGACGGTGAGTGAAGCGGGCCCTTAAAGTTTGAGCCCATATGCCACAATAATAAAGAAATTTTTCATTTTGTCCCTGTAAAAAGAACCATAAATGCTAGATTCACTAAAGTTCATAAAGTTCGTGTGACAGTGACGAATAACATGTAAATAAATTTTCCGTTCATTTGAATAAGGCGTTAGTCGCTATCGCACTTTAAATAATTTGAGCCTGTAGGTCTTAATGATGAACAACTTTTATTTGTGTCCCTGTAAAACTCGTTAAGTGCTAGAGTCATGAAAATCTATGCAGTTTGGGTGATAGTGAACTGTAACTCGTATATAAATTCTTCACTCAAACGAGTAAGGCATTTAGATGCTATCACACTTCAAATATTTTCACCCTATTGCCATAATGATACAGAATTATTTGTTGTGTCTCTGTAAAAAAAACTAGAAAGTGCTAGATTCACCAAAACCTATACAGATCGTGAAACTGTGGCCATATGTGTATAATTTTTTTGTCCAATTGAATAAGGCGTTTAGACGCTATCGCACTTTTTAAAATTTGGTCCCATAAGCCCTAATGATAAAGAATTTTTCTTTGTGTCCCTGTAAAAAACATATAAGTGCTAGATTCTCCAAAATCTATACAGATTGAGTAACTGTGACCTGCAATATATATATAAATTTTTTGCTCAATTGAATAAGGCGTTTAGATTCTATCGCACTTCTAAGATTTTGATCCCATAGGCCATAATGATAAAGAATTTTTCTTTGAGTCCCTGTAAAAAAACTATAAGTGCCAGATTCACCAAAACCAATAGGGTTCGTGCTACGGTGACATGAAACATGCGTACCAACTTACAGCTCCTTCGAGCAAAGCGTTTAGACGCTAGCGTGTTCACTCATATACATTCACACACACACACATCATTGTAAAAATAGTGAAAACTGACTCAGGGGACCTCAAAACGTATAGAAACACCAAAATCTCGAATTCAGATTTTTGACATGATTACAATACTTTCCTTACATATGTATGTATGTTCGGAAAGTAAAAAGGTAAATTAAACCACTTATTGTTATCTCGGCATAAATAGAATGCTTTTCAGGGAAGATACGTAAATTACAAACGAAAACAATGATAACATAAATAAATGTATATTTATATTTTAATTTGCGACTAATCCGACTATAAATTTGTTTAACCTTTCAGCGAGTGCACGTATGAGAGGGATTCATCAGAGGCGAATTTCGTTGTATGTGTCTTTAAACCAGAGAGCATTTGGAACACGTATCCTTGGCTTCTCTTAGTACATATTCATATATTTTTAGTTATCTTTTGAACTTCGAGACTTGCAGCTGTATAGTTTTTTTTTCTTTTCTTTATCATCGACTTCTTATGCACCATATAGTATAACATGAGGCTTACAGAGGTAAGTAGTTAACAGACAATTACAGAGAAAACAAAAACAAAGGAAAAGAAAAAAAAAAAAAAAAACATTAAAGCTTACGCGCGCGCGCGCACACACACAACACACACACACACACACACACACACACACACAAAAAATCTGGAGTGACTCCACTCGACTTTCCGAACATTGAGTAACTAACAGTTTTGTAGATAAAATAAAGAAAGAGGAATTGCTAAACAAACAATAGAGAGAAAACCATAATAGAGTGTTTTTTTCTCCATATATCACACGAGGTTTTATTTAACGCTACTGAACTTTGAGCCCTTAGATCATAATGATAAAGAATTTTTCGTTTTGTCCCTGTAAAAATCTATAGATGCTAGATTCACCAAAATGCTTATAGTTAGTGCAACAGTGATTTATAATATTCATACAAATTTTCAGCTCAATTGAATAAGGCGTTTAGATGCTATCGCACTTTTAAAAATTTGGTCTCATAGGCCATAATAATAAAGAATTTTTCTTTGTGTCCCTGTAAAAAAACTGTAGTGCTAGATTCACCAAAATCTATACAGTTGGTGCAAATGCGACCTATAACATGTGTACAATTTTTTTGCTCAGATTAATAAGGCGTTTAGACGCTATCACACTTTTAAAAATTTGGCCCCATTGGCCTTAATGATAAAGAATTTTTCTTTGTGTCCCTGTAAAAAAACTATAAGTGCTAGATTCTCCAAAATCTATACAGATTGAGTATCTGTGACCTATAATATGGGTATAAAATTTTTGCTCAATTGAATAAGGCGTTTAGATGCTATCGCACTTTTAAGATTTTGGTCCCATAGGCCATAATGATAAAGAATTTTTCTTTGTGTCCCTGTAAAAAAACTATAAGTGCTAGATTCACCAAAATCTATAGGGTTCGTACTATGGTGACTTACAATATACGTACCAACTTTCAGGTTAATCGAACAAAGCCTTTAGACGCTAGCGTGTTCACAAACATACACACATACACACATACACACATACACACACACATACATACATCATCGTAAAAATAGTGAAAACGGACTCAGGGCACCTCAAAACGTATAGAAACATCAAAATCTCGAATTCGGATTTTTGACATGATTACAATACTTTCCTCACTGTAGTGTTCGGAAAGTAAAAAAAAAAAAAAAAAGATGTACACACAAATGCACTTACAGACAAAGCTGTATATAGTTGCTATTTGTATTTGAGAAATATGCGCGACAGTTCAAATGTCTTTTTGTTATAGTACTTGATTTCCCCCCCCCCTTCCCCCAACTGTTACAAATAATAATAATAATAAATAAAAATCTTTATTGTTTTTGTCTTAAATATTATTATTTTAAATATTTTTTAATTTAATTAGTTTTACTTTAGACTTTTTATTAAAAATGACAAAATATCAACTATATGCTTTATTTTATTTTCAGATAATTCCGATGTTTCTTTGATTATTTTATATTGTGCTTTAAGTTTCATTGTTTCAGATTATATATATATATTTATACATATGAATAAAAGTTTCAAATAAATGTTCTTACTAATCTTCAAATGATTATAGTATCAATAAAATATTCAGATACTTGAAAATACGTATTTTACAACAGTGTATGTGAAAAATACACGCGACCTTTCATGTTTGTATAAGGAGCGTACTCACCGGAAGGTTAAGCACACCTCTAGGACTTTTTATAATACAATGCTGAAATTTTATGCATGACTTTTTTGGGGTATGACTGTATTTTACTCTCTTTACATTATTTTGTTTGATCAATTGTATAATTCTTGAAATCCAGTCTTCACAAATTATGAATCGATTTTATAAAATCCATTTTCTTTGTAACTTACTGTGTATGTTTTAGATCAATATTTAACAAATTAAAGCCGCAATAAATAAAAATAATAATAATACCCTGTATTTTTTCTTTCTTTCTCTCATATATATATATATATATATAATTTGAATTATTTAGTACCTTTGTAACACTCAGCAAACAAAAGATAGATGAAAAATGCCAACATATAATTAAATTTTAAATGATGTTTATTTCGAATAAAATTATTGTCACGGTGATAATTTAATTTAAGTACCAATGATTAGTAAAAAAAATCTGGAGTGACTCCACTCGACTTTCCGAACATTGAGTAATTAACAGTTTTGTAGATAAAGTAAAGAAAGAGTAGTTGTTAAACAAACAAAAGAGAGAAAACCATAATAGAGTGTTTGAGTATTTTTCTCCATCTATTACACGTTGTTTTATTTAACGCTACTGAACTTTGAGCCCATAGATCATAATGATAAAGAAATTTTCGTTGTGTCCCTGTAAAAACCTATAAATGCTAAATTCACCAAAATGCTTATAGTTAGTGCAACAGTGATTTATAATACTCATATAAATTTTCAGCTCAATTCAATAAGGCGTTTAGATGCTATCGTACTTTTAAAAATTTAGTCCCATAGGCCATAATGATAAAGAATTTTTCTTTGTGTCCCTGTAAAAAAACTGTAAGTGCTAGATTCACCAAAGTCTGTACAGTTAGTTCAACTGTGATCTATAACATGTGTAAAAATTTTTTGCTCAGATTAATAAGGCGTTTAGGCGCTATCACACTTTTAAAAATTTGGCCCCATAGGCATAATGATAAAGAATTTTTCTTCGTGTCCCTGTAAAAAAACTATAAGTGCTAGATTCTCCAAAATCTATACAGATTGAGTATTTGTGACCTATAATATGTGTATAAATTTTTTGCTTAATTGAATTAGGCGTTTAGATGCTATCGCACTTTTAAGATTTTGCTCCCATAGGCCATAATGATAAAGAATTTTTCTTTGTGTCCCTGTAAAAAAACTATAAGTGCTAGATTCACCAAAATCTATAGGGTTCGTACTATGGTGACTTACAATATGCGTACCAACTTTCAGGTTAATTGAACAAAGCGTTTAGACGCTAGCGTGTTCACTCACAGACATACACACATACACACACACATACATACATCATCGTAAAAATAGTGCAAACGGACTCAGGGTACCTCAAAACGTATAGAAACATCAAAATCTCGAATTCGGATTTTTGACATGATTACAATACTTTCCTCACTATAGTGTTCGGAAAGTAACAAGTTAAAGTACTTACGCAGAAGCGAAATGACACTAACATAACACATAAGCCTAACGATGAGAGAATTAGCAAAAACTATGAATTATTAGTAACAGTCAACATTTGAGAGAAAAGAGAAAGGATAAAATCACCAAAGAGCTGAAATTTATTTGAAGAGAATTTAAGAGGTGTGCTTAACCTTCCGGTGAGCACGCTCCTTATACGAACATGGAAGGTCGCGTGTATTTTTCACATACACTGTTGTAAAATACGTATTTTCAAGTACCTGAATATTTTATTGATACTATGATCATTTGAAGATTAGTAAGAACATTTATTTGAAGAGAATTTTATTTTTAAAAGAGAGAGAGAGAAAAAAAATAGAATTCATGATATATATAATCGTGTTAAGCAAAACAAAGACAGTCGGGCCCGAATCCAACTTGCCTGATTTGTTCGAATATGTTCGATTTACGTTTCTCAGATCGAGTAATAACATATTACCCGATCTCATGTCATGTAGACGTAGACCTGTGAGGGAATAAATAACAATTATTGATTTAAATTTATCAAATCTGCTCGCCTATTGCATTTGAATTTATTTATTATTTAAAGTAAAATTTCAACACGCTTAAATATATATGTTTGATTAATGAATATGTTTTTTTCTTATATTACTAAATTTTGCTGACGTAGGCTTTGTAACCGAAATGCTTGACGTCTATCCTTTCGTGATAGATTCAGCTCTTACAGATGTTTTCGAGCTGTTCTCTCTCTTAGTTGCGTGACGTTCCAAACACTTAATGATCTCATTTTTAGTCTGCCTTTAGTGTGTTCCCTTTTCTATTCCAGCTCTCAGCTTGAATTGTTGCTTTAAAGTTTTTGTCAGATTTAATAAGAAAATGTTCAATCTTTTCTCCCCTCCCTACCCCCCACAAATTTTTGTTGCATAGCAATCATTATTATTGCATTACGTCAGTGGAGATTTTATTTGTAGAACCGAAAAAATATTCATATGCTATATATTTAATGCATAACTATCTCCCGATAACTGTTACAAAATAATGTGACTCGTTTAAAATTTCGCATTATGTTCTAAGGTAGGTTCTCAAACTTATTTTTATTTTTATTTATTTATTATTTCTCTTAAGTCGAGGTGCATCTAAAATCCTACAAAAAAGTGTAGGCGCACTATATGCATAAATTTCTCAGAAAAGTATTATAATTACATATAGGCAAATTCTCTTTCCTCGTAACACGTTAATACATAAATTTTTTTCTCTCTTTTTAACATTTCATAATAAAGTTAAAGGGGGCTATGACTTCGGTTTGTCTGTCTGTTCGCTCTCTAACTCCCGTAAATATTCATAGAATTCCTTAAACTGATATATGTTAAGTTCGCTTGTTATTAAAGTTCTATGGAAAATGAAATAAATGCCACCTCCGGTTTCTGTACAGGAACACCCGAAAGAATTCCAAAACATTGTGTTTTATAGAGATCTGCTTATGTATTAACCATATTTTTATACGTTTATTTCGCACAAATGGTAATGAAATTGTCATTTGTCATTCATATACATATTTATTATTATTATTATTATTTTAATAACTTATAGTACGATTAACATTAAGATTTACAAGTTCACACAAAAATATTCAGATACATTAAGGGCTATAATTGGAAATTGCTAAAATATCATTTTCGTTTTTAATAAAGCTTTTTTTAACACTTTCTATCTGTGTTTAAGAGTGATTGTGATTTAAATTAGTCTATTTGTCTATCTATCTGTCCGTCTGTGCATCTGTCTCTCTGTCTGCCTTTAGCGTCCCTAAATATTTTCAGAACTTTTTCAAAATGATATATGTTATTCACATTCACGATGGTATGTTCCCAATTTAAAATAGTATAAATAGCATAACTAGTTTGTGTACAGGGACACCCAAAAGAATGCGTTTATATTGCGTTGTATGAAAGGCATTTTTATAAATCATATTTCATTAACTTTGTACTGCACAAATTAAAAAGTGCATTTCCGTTTGTATAAAGCGTTTTTTACACTTTCCCAACAATATTTAAGAATGATTATGAATTCAATTAAACTATTTTGCCCGTTTTGTGACAACGTAGGCAAAGTACATTGGTTAAATGATGGAAGAGTACGTAGGGTTGGAAGGTGTTAATAATCTGTGTGGACCGCGTTATTTTTCGGTCTTGTAAACATTTAATTTTGATGAAGATCAGAAAAATATTATTTCACACAAATATGAGGTTAAAAACAACTTTTATTATACTGTTAATAAATAAATAATAATGATGGCTTTAAAAAGCGCTGTATCAGTGTTTCCACATTTGGGAACATTTTTATACAATATCCACCACTAAATTTTAATTGTAACGGTAGCCTAATTATTTCGAAGATTAATCGTCTATTATGTATGTCAAATTATCACTTCTCAAAATTATTGGTGACTATTGAATAAAGAAGTCCCCAAGTCCGGCAACACTGATCTGCAGGAATGCATAATTTCATGGGAACATTTATTTATCACTTTGCCCTAAGAGCTATTTTACCAAAAAATAAATCAGCATATATCTGTAATCTATCAGATATATGCTAATTACAGATATATGTATCTATATATCTGTAATGGAATCGTATAATACTGTAACTCTCTTTCTATATATAATTTGAATAGTTTAATACCTTTGTAACACTCAGCAAACAAAAGATAGATGAAAATGCCAGCATATAATTAAATTTTAAATGATATTTATTTCGAATAAAATTATTGTCACGGTGATAATTTAATTTAAGTACCAATGATTAGTAAAAACAAGTTAAAGAACTTACACAGCAGAGAAATGACACAAACATAACACATAAGCCTAACGATGAGATAATAGTTTGCAAAAAACATTAAATTAATAGAAACAGTCAACATTTTATAGAAAAGAGAAACGGATAAAATTACCAAAGAGACCCGATAAAAGAAAAAACAAAATCATGAATTGAAAATTGGAATTTCAAATGCTAAAAAATAGAAATGTTCACTCATCAGGAAACTTGCATTTCTATCAGTGGAGTGCAAGATTTCGGAAAACTGTATAGCTAATTCAAGCCAATATACAACTCAAGTCTCTATCTTGCAACAAAACAAAATTAAAAAAAAGGAAATTAGATTAAACAATAACACAAATCAAAATTGATACAAGGAATAAGTATTTTTAAGAAATCCACTTGTTAAACGATACATACGGAGATAGTAGAAATAAACAGGTTGCCAAACGAACATTAGTAAAAAGAAAAGATTAAAGGTAAAGAAACGATTAATCGATTTAGGTGCTACTGAAATGCAATAATTGAATGCATTAAGTGATAGTTATTAATCTTTAAAAGCGAATAACTATATTAAAAAGGTGATTTTTAAAAGGGTTATATAATTTTAATGTTAATCATTTTTTAAATTCAGTTTATATTTAACTTTCAACGTAACGTGAGCAAGCGCCATCTTACGTGAAAAAAGAGATTTACTATTGCGTAAATACAGAAAATGTACGATTTAACTAATGTTTACTGTAGTTTAATTTTTAATCTTAAGCAATCTCATCCAAAGGCCAACATGTTATGATTAAGACATAATGATTATTGGTGAATTAATTATTATTATTATTAATTTTATTTATTAATTTTAATTTTATTTAATTTATTTTTTTAATTAATAAGATTTTTTATTTAATCTATAGAATTTATTAAAATTAATGAAACCACCAAATTTGATTATGCATGGAATGAAATCTTAAGTGTGAATAATTGAACAAATTTTAAGTATGAAGAGTTGAATCTTTTATAATATCAACCAGAAAAAGAAGATTTATCCTGCAATTGCAATAATACTATGCTTCCTATTTTTTTTTTTTTTTTTTCTATTAAATTCATCAACCCTTCCAAACGGCCAGCCATACAACAACACCCTTCCATGTGTGTGTGTGGTATGGGCACGTATTTCTCTGAAATGCGCCCTGCCACTTCTTTTAAGAACCACTGTTCTAAATGCGTTAAAGAATCATTTCACGTCAAATCAGTATAATTTGAAACAACCTAGTTATGAAAGAAAACACTAAAATTATTCTTTGGATGTATTTTATTTCAAAATTTTTAATAATTTATTAAGGCATTTACAAAACTATAAAATCAATTACATTTTGAATAACTTACATGTTATAAAAAAACATTGTTTGCAGCACTCGTGCTTACTTTATTCGTTTGATGAAGGGTGTTTACTTTCGACCCGAAACAATTGTTGCAAGTTCTTATATTTTATGGTATTTAGTCAAAGTTTTGTACCAATTATCAATAACTTACTTGTTATTTTCTCAAAAACTTATTCGGAAAAAACTTGGTTCATATCTCATTTTAAAGCTTATTTTATAAAAACTTTTCTTTGATATGTGTAAAATAACAAAATTAGTTAAAGTTTAATTAAAAAGGCAAATATTTAAAAATCTAAAAGCGTCATTTTAAAATTTTCAAAATATTCTCGAATTAATATCATATTGCCCTCTTAAATTTCTAAAGTTCTGTATCAATATCATTTTGGGAATTAGGATTTAAAGGTACAGAAATTAAAAAATCATATTCCCAAGGAAAATTTTTAACTATTTTTCTTTTCTTTTTTCTATTTTTTTCTTTTAAATATTCGACACACACATTGCAAATAGATTTTTGTTGAAGTATATTTTGCTTATAAGGTTTTGCTTATTAGACAAAAGGTGTACAGAAGTGGCGGGTATTGAAAAATAGCTAACAATGTTTTTTGTAAACATTTTTGTCTCATAATGATTTCGAAATAAAATTTAGAGAAATTTTAAAAGAACAATATGAAGTTGACTTAAAATTTTTTTTTAACGTTTTAAAAAAGGTGTCTTTAAATTTAAATTTTTAACTTAAATTTGAATTTTAGTATATTTAATCGTGTTGCATATCAAATTATAGCTTATTAAAAGTGCTTTATTATGAGATATAAACCAAATACTTATATGTGCTTTGTGTCCTGAGATAATGTTAATTAAGTAGTCAAAATCTAGCAAGTTTTGTAGAAAATGTTTCATATAATTGTTAATAATCGTGAACTAAAGAGCATTGCGAGAATATGTGTATTGTTTTCTTTCATATCCATCAGGATACCCTTGATAAATTAAGTTTCATATAAATCTCTGGGAAGAAAAGGACATAAAAATATGTGCAAGTGGTTTCTAAAATTTATTGTAAAGAATGTGTATGAAGTAAATGTATAGTGAAAACAAAAATATTTGCAAGACTCGATTTCTCATAACTATCAGAAATCATACATGCGATAAGAGAAAAAGTGTCAAATTATTTTAAAAGCATTTCTTCAAATAAAATGCAGTTTAAACCTCGTTTGTGACTCTGTATGGTAAACATAACATGAACTCGGGAGCCTTCGTAATACCTCAAATTTCTAATCGGGGAAAAAATAAATAAATAAAATAATAAAATAATAATAATAATAAGATTATTTATTTAATTTTCGTTTCATAATTTATTTAATCACGATAGTTACAACCAAATCCTTTTATAGCTAACTCGTATGCAACAAAGAAATATTAGTCGCTTACAGCTTCCAATAGATATTTTTTTTTCCTTCTGAATTTAATGTACTAGGGACGAAGCCCAATAAAAGTTCATCTCGACTACATAAATAATGATAATAAATGTTATTGTTCTAAAATGATGACAGTTTCATCTTTTAGAGAATACTATTTATCCACTAGTCAAGGACGTATTTGAACATGAACTTTTTTTTTTATAAAATTAATCTTTCTAGTTACCGAAGTTTTTATTTTTCCCGAATTCGGGTTTTCAGCAGAAGATGTGAAATCAGGAAAATAATTAGAATATGTTCTTTAAAAACTTACGCATGAAAAGGCAAATAGCTCTTCTGCTAATACTTTTTTTTTTCTTTTTGTGTTAAATTTTGATTTAATTAAGCTAAAAATATTTTTTAATAATAATAATAATAATAATAAAATAATAATAAAACCCATGCAGCAGATTTTTTTTTTCTTTCTTTCTTTGTATCAACTTATAAGTCAACCTATTTTGCACTTTCAAGGTCAATCGTTGAATGTAAAAGAAAAGTCAGTTTTATTTTAACGTTTTTGGAGGAAATCATTTTACCTTAATTATTTTTATTTTTTCTAATGTACGAAAAACTACACTTTTAAAATGCAGTTTAACTGTGAATTTATATCTATCTGCCTATACATTTATCATTATTTTTTTCGGAATAATTTTCTGAACATACACTGACTCACACTGACTCTTAAAAATCACCTTACTTCTATTTACACTTTTCTACGATGGAGTTCAGCGATAGTTCTGTTTTGTATAGAATCCCAAGGAAAGTTGTAGATCTCGACTTCTGTTCAACGTAGAGCCTCAAACTTCGGGAATCCTAAACTGCCATTTTCGTCAAATTCGGTCTCCAAATCGCCAAGTTTGTTGCCGACCTTACTGGAAATTAATGGAAATGTTATTTATTTTAACTTTGACTGAAAAACTCCTTTCACTGCAACAGGACAGTTGATACAAGGGAAACAAATTAACGAAAAGTTTAGTGTAGGAAGCAGTTAGTGTAATAATCTCAACGAAAAGTTTAGTGTAGCATCTCTATATGATACAGATTTAGAATACTGAATTTAGACTTCCTGCTGCTATTTGTTCTTGAGATATGCTGATAACATATACACACACAGACACATACACAGACCAACCGCTAAAAACCTGTTCTTCGGATTCAGGGGACCTCAAAGCGTGTAAATATAACAATTTCGAAAATTTGACCCCAAAAATTTTTTTTCTACCATATATATGGGTAAGAGAAAGTAAAAATGTATATACTATTGGGATAATAAGGCATCATAGTTTTATTTATTTATTTTTTTAATATCAATTCTTATGCTTATCTGTCACTTTTGATACTTAGGTTAGCAGAATATAATGTGCAATGTTGTCTGAACTACGTGCTTTGTTTGCCTTCCTGTGCATATAAATGAGAAAACTTATTTAAAAAAAAAAAAAAAAAAAAAAAAAAAAAAGTTATACAAAAGAAAAATGTTGAAAGTCATTATATATAAATATTTTTTCAATTAAAAGAAATAAATTGCAGGAATATACATCTAGTATAAAGGCAGATCTCCTGACTGATTTCCTTGGTCACTCAGCAATACCCAGTCAAACTAATGGAGATACAGATGTGGAATTTTATGAGATTATTTCTTTAGTGACGTGATTTAAGAAGCTATTTTTCCCCCCAACGGTGGGGCTAAAGTTTTCTCTTGCATTTCCCACCGTATCTCAATGAAAGGAATAAAGAAAATATATGTATATATTCAAAATTCGGATATCCGGTGATTTTTTGATCCGGATATCCGACGGTATTTCGGATATTGAAAAATCAGCCGGATATGCCGGATACCAAATATTTTCTGGATATACGGAAACTAATAAAAATAAAACTACGAAACTTCAGAATTGATACAGGTGTGGTGTACAGATGAATTTTGGTGAAAATTGGAAAATTGTAAGTGTAGCATCAAAAACCGGAAATAGGTATCTCAAAAACGACTCTAACGATTTTCTTCAAATTTGCTATGTAAACACTGTATTAGATGTCCTTTCGAATGATATAAATGGTTAGTTTAGGAAAATTGATAGGCGCCCTGTATAAATAGATCAATTTCAGGTCTCGCAAGTGCGTTCCTTTAAAAACGGTTGTACGAATTTTTTTCAAACTTGTCATGTTAACTCCCTTTTAAATATCCTTTTGTATATAAATATTGTTTTCTGGTCAATAATTGAGTATGCCAAGTTTTGGTAAAAGTTAGTATCTCAAAAACGGCTCTAACGATTTTCTTGAAAATTGTTACATAAATCCATTTTATATACACTTCCTCATGTATTGCATGGTTATTACAGGAAAACTAACGGTCATCCTGATTAGGCAGTTCAGTTTTAGATCTCGAAAATTGGTGTTTAAAGAAAAACTCTATCATTTTTTTTCCCTTATTTTTTTGACTCGCTATACTAATATATATAAGACAATAATATATAAGTTATAATGTATAAAGACATATAAAACTCTGTTTTATATATCTTTACACGTGTATCAAATTGCTCTTACTGGAAAATTTCAAAAAATGCATATAATACATGTGATAGTGGGTAATGGAAGTCGTGTGGCTGTTTCACACCAGATTTTTTCTTTTTTAATTCTGTTTTCATGTTCAGAAAATTCACAATTGTTAAATTAGTACTCATTTTCAAAAAATTGATTCTTCACATAATTCTTAATATTCTGTTTTCTAGTTGAAAAATGCATTTAGTTATTTTTCTAAACTCAAAAATAAAATATTAAAAATTAAAATGAATGAATAAATAAATAAATAACAAGTACTAATTTAATGATTGAGAATTTTTTAAATATGAGAGCTTAAAAAAAAAAAAAAAAAATAGTTAATGACAGTAATTGTGGAAACAGATTTTCCCATAGAATAACATGGGCCTTGGCTGCCGGCGAGATTAGAAATTATGCACTTTTAAGCACACAAAATTACCTTTACAATTTGCTATCGAACGCGTGCATATCTCACGGGTTTGAAAGGTTTCTGAATTTTTTTTTTTAGTTTACGTAATTAGGATTACGCATCCCTGGAGACGTATAACTTTTTCCCCCACCTCTTTATTATTATTATTATTATTTTTTTTTTTTTTTTTTTTTTCTGCGTATTTACGAGATATATAGCACGTTCGTGGTTGTTGTCACTTGTTGTTAATTTGTTTTAACGAAGTAAAAAAGTCACTAAATTGAGTATCATCATTCAGCTGTTTCACTGAGCATTCTCATATATTATATTACTAGTCAAAAGAGATTTTCGGAGAGATATTTTACACACCATTTATTAGACTAAAATTTAATTCAATTAAAAATGCACAATGCAGGTAAAAATATTCTTACAGTCATATTCTAGTATCATTTATAGATTATTATTGGAACACATTGAAAAACGAAATGTTTTATAACTTTAATTTGATTTCAAATTTAAAGACATATAAGAATTCCTTAATATATTTCCACTTGTGTCTTCTATGAAATGGTTTGAATCCGGCACTTTCTTTTCCGCTATCAACATGGACACATGAATAATTCAAATATATTACAATTGTGCCGGATTATAATATATTATAATATTTTATATGAATTAACATATTATAACAATAACATATTAATTCATATAAAATTTCCTGTTGAGTAATTACAGAGTATATTTGGTATTGAATGCTAATAATTGTTGTGATTTTAAGAGTTGATACCAAAAACGGAATAAAACGTATATATACTTATTATAAATTTTGAAGAAGTATTTTTAAAATAATTATCATCCTTATTATAATTATTATTTTGATCTTTTGAATAAACCATCTGACCGTCGCTGACAGATATATCCGGTCACTGCGCAGTTCATTTTTTTACAATACACTTATCATTCGAAATTTTATAACTATGAATTTTAAGCTTGTTTTTTAAGTTTGACAGCCTTAAATAATAGGCATAATCATGCATACATTTACATTTTTAATTAGAATTTCAAATAAGCATTATCTAGCACGTTGAAAATCTGTGCAGGGAAAATAACATTACAATTTTGCCCTTTTCAAAGGCAGTGAGGTGGTTGGTGTACAAATGGCATCAAATATAGATTTCTTTTTCTTTCCTTCTCCCTAATCATGAATAACTTGTCACTGTTTAAATTTATCTGAAATTAATTTTAATTTCAAAATTCCATGAACTATTATAATACTCAGATATATATAAATACAGTCGAACCTCTTTAATATTGAATCTCAAGGGGAATAAAAAATTTGTTCATATTATCAGTAGTTCATGCTATTAATAACTCAGAAATTGATCTTTGTTTTGACGGTGTTTGTGGAAACAGTTCATGTTGAAAGTGATTCACGTTGAAGTGTGTTCACGGTAATCGTGGTCGGTTCTCAATATGTCTTATTCCCGTAGATCTGATACATTGACATGGACGTACTTGTTTTGTACATGAACAAAATTTTAATATGTAAAATTTTGATTATTACAAGAATTTTCTTAATTCGGGAATTAACGCTTATTTTAAAATTATTAATATTGAATAATTATATTTTTATAATTTGTAATTTATTGTAATTATTTATTTGTATTGTAAATGAATGGATTTACTTCCATTTGGTCACAAATTATTTTTTCTAATGGTTCCAGATTTGTTAAGACAATTTTTACTTTATCTATTTGTATTGGCTGCAAAATTTCTTTTAACGAGAGGGGGGGGGGATGCATAAAAGTAACGCTATATACGCATTTTATTCCTTCCCTGCACATAACACGCTTGTTAGAGAAAAACTTCTTGAAAAGAAATTTTTGATGGGGAAGGGGGTAATGTATGTGTGATTTTAAAAAATTGAAAATTTTTGACACATTATTTCCCCCCCCCTCTCTCTCTCCCCAAAATAAATAAGATAGGGGTTTTTATTAAATCAGTGGACACTGTATTACCATTGGGCATTGATTGAATCAAAATAAAAATGTGAGTAAAACACGTTATAGTTTAGCTTTTATTTTGAGAGGAACTGAAATTATATTCATTCTATCTCTCACAACTCTAAATTTACACGATATTTCTTTAAGGCTTTCATACAAGTAGCTCAATACGTTTGGCTATTAAATTATGCAAATGAATTTTTTTTTAAATCTTGCGCATGCGTTGTTAAAAATTATTTAGTAAAAATGCTCATATTTAGGGAGATGTTTAACATTTTTGCGTTCTGATTACAGTAGCTGTGTCTAATATAGTACGTCAAGTTTCCTGAAATGGCTTTGCACTGGGTCTAATACCCAACGTGTTATAATTAAAAAAGTGGAAATTTTTGTTTTTCAATTAAAAAAAAAAAAAAAAAAAAAAAAACCGCTATATCTCCACGAATATCTGTGGTAACTTCATAAAAATGTATACTGATAATTAGAAAAATTTTCATATCACATGGTACAGCCAAAACATTTTGAATTTTGTTTAATTTTTTACAAGTCCTTTCTTCCGCTTCAGGATAAAACATTTGCTGAATATATGAGATGAGGTATAATATATTCTTTATACTCCCAAAGTTTCAAGGTAATTCTTGCAGAATTTTACTAGGTATTTGTCAAAACGTCTAAATTCGAAAGTATCTAAGTATATGTATAAGGTAATAAAATATGTGTGTCTGTGTGTATATATACATATATATAATTTATTTATGTTAATATATATATATATATATATATATTTACTAGCCGCCTTCGGCGACCAGCTGGTTTGCGATCCTTGAAAAATCCGACTTTATGAAACTCCCGCTCGGAGGCGACTGCGGCGCCTTTTTCCCGTTTCAGATCTTACAACAGCTTATTGACATATAGTGAAAATAGCTTTATTGAAAAATTTAATCGCAGTAAATTTCCGCTCGGTACCCTGCGGCGCCCTCTTCCACTAAAACAGCCTGTTCGTTCACCATGTTATGATTTTTCAAATTTCTGACTTTAGCAAAGTCCCGCTCGGTGGCGCCTGCGGCGCCTTATTCCCGTTTTAGAACATACAACACCTTCCTTCCTCATTCGAATTTAAAATATTGAAATTTTAAAATATTACAGCACCATCTGGCGGTAGAAATTTCTGTAATCTACTGTTCAATTCTAAATCAACAAACCTTTCAAATGATGTATTACTTATGAAAATATTTTAATTAGTAGCTGAGATACAAAATACAGCCTAAACAGGAAACCTTAAAACGTGTAAATCGGGTAAAATCTCGAACTCCACTTTTGATAATATAAAAGAACTTTAAAGTATCTTTCGAATGATGTATTAAAAATAATTTAATCATAATTAGAATTTGAAATACTGAAATTTTAAAATATTACAGCGCCATCTGGCGGTAGAAATTTCTGTAATCTACTGTTCAATTCCAAATCAACAAAGCTTTCAAATGATGTTTACTCATGAAATTATTTTAATTAGTAGCTGAGATACAAAAGAAAACCGATTCAGGACACCTCAAAACGTGTAAATCAGGTGAAATCTCGAATTCCACTTTCGATAATATAAATGTTCTTTAAAATATCTTTCGAACGATGCATTAAAAATAATATAATCATAATTTTAAATATTGAAATTTTGAAATATTACAGCGCCATCTGGCGGTATAAATTTCAGTAATCTACTGTTCAATTCCAAATCAACAAAGCTTTCAAATGATGTATTACTTATGAAATTATTTTAATTAGTAGCTGAGATACAAAAGAAAACCGATTCAGGACACCTCAAAACGTCTAAATTGGGTGAAATCTCGAATCCCATTTTTGATAATATAAAAGTATTTCAAAATATCTTTCGAATGAAGTATTAAAAATAATTTAATCGTAATTAGAATTTGAAATACACGTTTTAGAATATTAGAATAAAATTTTATTTTCAATTAAATGTAAATTAAAATGTATTTTTACTTTCTTCTATCTTCAATAGAAGAAATTATTGGATTCGTAAAAATTTTCGATTTCGGGTTTTTGATGGATTTACACGTTTTCAGAGCTGTAGAACACGATTTTACCATTTTTAGAAAATGTCTGTCTGTCTGTGTGTGTGTGACAAAATTTTGTGGCAACTGTATCTCTGGAACTACTGCACAGAATTTCATACAAATTGGTATGTAGTTGCACCTTGACATAAATTAGTGCCTATCAACTTTTGGTAAAAATCGTCTTACAGGTTGCGTTGCCATCCCGCTTTTTCTAAATTTTTAACAGGGTGATATAGGGCAAAAATTTTCAAGATGGGTATCTTCACTTTTTTTTTTTTTTTTTTTTTTTTAATTATTGTTACTGAGTGAATTTGTATAGGAAAATATAGAAGAAAGTCTCGTGGTGGCCACAACATACTAGTCTTCTTTTTCCCTCCGAAATTTCTCTCAGTAATCCGACTTATCCATGGTTTTCTCCGAAACTTGCATAATTCCGGGCTATATAACGTTAAAAATCCTTAGTACGATGTGTGAGCAGAAATTGGAATTCGAAACTCTGCAAAATATTAAAGAATAAAGGTGTTCTGGGTATTCCGTTGTTTTCTCCGAAACTCCCGTTCCTTTTCTACATCTATTCCCCTTCGCTCCTCTTTCCCCTTTCCGTCGCTAATAATAATTTTACGCTCGAAAATATCCGCAATCGATTTACCTTGCCTTAAAATCTAATTATGCCAACCAATTTCAAACGCTGTAACTCTTTTTTTTTTGCCCCTCCCTCCCCCCCCTCTCACAAGCCCTCCCTAATAATTGTACTTTTTCAAAAATATTCAAAATCTAATTATTCTGCATTAAAACCAAATACTACGAAATTTCAACGGCATATCTCAATTTAAAATACTGCAAAATATAAAAGAAAACTTAATCTTTTTCCAATAAATATGTAATTTTTTTGTTTATTCATATATTTTCATGAAAATTGAACAGTAGCTTTTTATAATATGCTGTCTAAGCCGAATATTCATTTAAATGTAAGATAAATGAAAATTTGAAAATGTTTGAAAACTGCAATTTTCTCCTCCACTATAAAACACGTGATATCTTAATTGATTACAACCATTTCCTTTTTCATCCCAGACAGTCGTCTGCCCGTTACCAACTAAATTTCATACTTTAGTTAATTTTAAAAATCTAATTGTATCGATAAGCCGCTTGCACTCTTAAGATTCGGAAAAAAATTCCCCTTTCATTTGGTACCAAATTCGTAACAATCGGATTAATATTTCTAATTTATTTTCCACTTTTTCTGCTTTTAACTCCGTTAAAATATCTATTTTTATGCAATCGCGGTGAATTCTCAGTCATTGAGATCGCTTTTTGATTAGACATAGGTCGACATTTTAATTAATATCTCCGGAACTAATTAAAATTTTTAAATTCTGTTTTCACTATCCCCTCGGGAAGGCTTCTGAGCACCCGTATGTCAAATTTTGTACTTCTGCGTTGAGTAGGGGCTGAACGTATAGATGCACAGTCAGAGAGAGAGACAGACAGATAGACCGACAGACATCTTCTTTTATTATTATAGATTTGCACTTAACTCCCGATTATTCGCGAGCGGATTATGCTCGGGTGCGTAAACAAAGCTGGATTTAAAAAAACGCCGGATAAGGGGAAAAAAAAAAATTAACAACAAGAAACAAAAACAAATAATTGATTTTTTTTTTTTTTTTTTTTTTTTTTAAATAAATAAATATATAGATAATGATAAAGAACTATGTTGTTTGTGATTAATTCTTTGAACAGTATATTACGGTATTGTTTAATTTAATGCACAAATTAACTTAGTACCTTGATAGCACCTTGAACTAAATTAGATTAGTACCTTGGTTTCGTCGTAAGCGGCTTTTTTTTTTTTTTTTTTTTTTTTGTTGACTGTTTTTACATCCTTTAGCACATAAAATTCAAATTTTATGTCAATATTTTGAAAATTCATATTATGTTTTTTATACAGTACAGTCTTTATTATTATTATTATTATTATTATTATTATTATTTCTGGAATGCATTTTATATCATTTGCTTCTTATTTTAGCATTTTTAGCGGTTTCGGACTTGCATTATTTACGAAAACCGCATCACTCAATTCCACAGATAATCGGAAGTTTGTTGTATTTATTTATATGGAAATTCGAAACAGAATATATTAATAATAATAATAATATATATATATATATATGTATGTGTGTGTGTGTGATATATTGCTGTGGGGTAGCTATTCCATATGCAAGCGACCGACTATCGTCTCCCTTCCCTAACGGATTAAAAAAAAAAGGGGGGGGGGGGGTAATCTGTTTACTTTAACCCTTTAACGCTCACTACATATTTTCTTTTGACAACTACTAAACTAATTTTTAAAAAAATTCTAATACAGTCGTAGCTGAACAGAAATATGTTTTTTAAAAAAAGGCACTTTTATTTTTTCAGAAGATTTTTGTTTAAAACATCTATATTTTAACCTATTAAATTCAAATGATAATAATTCAATTGAGAAATAACTTTCTAAGTAAACTTTATAAATTTCAAAAACTTACAACAGTTGTTTCAAGCTAAAAGTAATAGCTAGGTCCTTCATCAGATGAAAAAACTAGGGACAGAATCATCATAAAAGATAAGGAAATGTGACTTTTGTATATGGTTTCTTTTGAAATACCACTTGTTTAATTTCGTTGTAGTGCTGCTATGTTTAAAAATCGGTTAAAACAAGGAGGGAATATAAAAAAAAAATGTTGCATATATATATGTATATTATGTTTCAGTGTGAAACAAACCAATGAACGCGAAAGAGTTAAAGAATATGAAGAGACATGAAGAGAGGCAATTTGTTCATAATCATTGTATATTTAGTGTAATTTGTACCAAGATAAGTATGTTTCTTTCGTATGTGAATTGCTGAGATTCACTTAATTTTCATTCTACACATTTTACTCTATTTAAGAAATCGTGTGCTAATAGTATTCTGTAAAAGAAAAAAAAAATCATCGTAGTAGTATGTAAAACTACACGCCGTACAGGGAATCTGTTAATAACTACTTGCAAAATAAGATTATTCATTTCCTGAATGTAATTCCAAAGATGTCAAAATCTCTATCGATCGAAAGTGCCTGACTGAACTAAGTCTTCATTCTTGATGCGTCTTTCTCCTTTTTTTCTTTCAACTGGCATAACCATGGTGAAACGTTGCATTATTTAGCTGCGCTAATGTATTATAATATGGCCTACTTTTATTATTTTTATTTCTATTATTTATTCTCTCTGGGTACATTTTTTAACGCTTTTTTGCTTGCTCTCTTGACGGCAGACATGCTTCGTTCACTTCCGCGCTTTTATTTTTACTTTATTAGAGAAAAAAGTGCTTTTTTACAAAAAACAATTGAGATGCGTAATATTCTATTCAATTATTTCACCACGCTATCTTTTAAAGTGCAAGTTCAAAATGACGCAAGAAAAATGCAAATTATTACAGAAGTTGATGAGGAAAAGAGTTTAAAAAAATATATTTAAAAAATATATTACAAATTAAAAATACATCTTTTAAGAAATATTAGCTATCATTTTAAAAAATGTATTTAAAAAAAAAAAAAACTATTTAATTAGTTTTATTTACAGAGCAGTTTCTACCTTGGTAATCGTGAGGAAAGTTTTTAAATTACTGTGGTCCCGAATTTTCCTAATCCGCTTTTTCCGTGGCTGCCAGAAAATTGTTACATATATAGCTTAACATTTAATGAAATCACGTATTCTTTAATATTTTTATTATTATTATTATCCTACATTGTTTTATAAATATTAATATATAATATCCGGATTTTTTCTTTTAGAACTTCTTATTTAAGTCCGTATTGAAGGTGTATTCGTAGCATCCTAAACAAATGTTTATAGTTCATTTTATCGTAAAATATGATCTTCATACAAAACACTGAACTTAATTTCTAATTGCGTGATTTTATTGCATAGGACATTTTAGCACACACACACATCTATATATATATATATATATATATATATATATATATATATATATATATATAGCTATTAATGTCCTTATATTTTATATTTGGATTATTATTACACTGATTAGTTACAGGGGAATGTGCATTGTAAAAGAAAAATGTAAAATCCGTATAATTTTACGAGATTTGACCGTATAATTTTGCTGGGGATGACCGTTTAGCTGTCAACCCGTAAATTGATGTCTAAAAAGTAAATTATTTGCTAGTGAGAAATTCAATATTCTGACTCATTCGCTTATATGTATAATCAGCCTCGGATATTTTATAAATGTTTTCCTGGAATTAATTTTATTTTTGACTGCTGAGGGGGAAAAAAATCGAAAAGAAAAAGATTTTGTGACACTTCCCCTTTCTATACTTTTCATGAAATTTGTTTGTCAAAAAATAAATTTTTACATAACTAAATTTTGTCTCTATTAGTTATGTTTTCGATTATACGAAGTGGTTATATATACCTCCCATTCACCTCGAACAATCGCGGTGAATAGGAGTTATCCCTTCTTCGACTCTTTCCTCCGTTTTATGTCGGATTCTACGTCCATTCTTCTGCTAGAAAACCGAAAATAGTACAGAGTATGCGCTAGCAAATTCTTACTCGGAGAATGCACAAGTACTTTTCTTTTTCAAAAATCGGAAAAGTCTGGTGGGAAATATCTATTAAAAGACATCTTGTACCTCAAAAATACTTTTTAAATATTTCCTGGTAGTATAAATCTGTGCTTTTAAATGGCGTGCTATTATATTGGAAAAGACTAAATGTTTGGTATTTTGATTTTGTTTTAGATGTGTTGGTTACTAAAGTGAGTCTTAAGAGAAATCAATGTTTGAGGGTAGGAAGGAGTGTGTGATGCAGTCAAGATGGCTGGATAGAACGAAGTACGACACACTTCTTCCTCTTGGCGGAGGGATTTGTTAGCAGACAGTCAAGTGATCAGAGAGGAAATAAAAGAATATAAGACGAATAGATGCGCGAGGAAGATTGTTCCGTTACAGCAGTAATAGTGCTTTTAATTTGACTTTCCACGGATTTTAAAAATTAAATTAGTTTTTGACGTGCTGCGCAATAATTCTAATTATTTTTATTTTATTTGAAAGAAAGTTGTATTTGGTGTAAAAGAACATGCATTCTCCTGCATAATATTTTCAAACATTTTCTCTCCACTTATATTTATTTAGTGAGTTTGAGTGTTTTCCCTCGAAGTTGTATGTCGTTTAATAAATTGTAATGCAACCAAATTCTTTTGTGCGTCCATTCTTTTGTGCGTAAAGGAACTATAAGTAATAAGCTAACAACATCAAATATTCATCATTTTTTTTTTTTTTAAATCTTAAACAATATAGCATTACTAAAGCGAGCGTTAAATAATTTGAGCCCATAGACCGCGATGTATAAAAATTGTACTTTGTATACCGGTAAAAAAAAAAAAATAAAAATTTAAATGTTACACTCACGGTACTCTATACGGTTCTAACGATAACGACATATAACATGTCTACCAATTTATATCCTAATCAAAAGTAAAGATTAGACGTTGTCTAGCTTCAAATATTTTGAGTTCATTAGCAATAATGATGAAGAATTTTTCTTTGTGTCCCTGTAAAAGTATTGTATCCTGCAATCATCAAATTCTATAGAAGTCGTGGGATGGTGACCTATAACCTACCTACAAATTTTTAGCTCAATCGGATAAGGCCATTAGACACTTTCGCACTTTAAATTATTTGAATAAATCCATAAGCCATAATGATTAAGGATTTTTTTTTTTTTTTTTTTTTTTTTTTTTTTTTTTGTTCCAGAGTAAAGAAATTATAAGTGTTAGATTCTTAATAATCAACATTCCAAACAATTTTTAGCTAAATCGAATAAGGTGTTCCGATGTTATCGCAATTTAAATAATTTGAGCCCATAGGATAGGCTGTAATGATAAAAGAAAAAAAAAAAAAAAAAGTGCCCCTGTAAAGAAATTATAAGTGCTAACAACTTCAGCTCAATCGATCAAAGCATTCAGATGTTATCGTATTCACTTATATACTCGTATTCACATACACGCATAAATCACTATAAAAATAACAAAAATGAGCTCAAGAGGCCTTGAAATGCGTAGATACACCAAAATTTCATAGTCGATTTTTTTTCCCCCATGATTACAATATTTTCTTTACAATATTCGGAAAGTAAAAAGGCCTTTTCTTTGTAGCAAAATTGGCATGTTCAAAAAGAGATATTTCTGCTCTCAATTTTTCATTTTAAATCTTTTTTTAGGTAGATTCCTTATAGGAGATCTACCTATTGCAATGGTTCTCATGACACGACTTCTGGAAAATTTCTTCATATTTTCACCGATCATGACCCCTAGAACCCAAAACCACCCTCCGTTCAAAAGTTTATATATATATATATATATATATGTATAACGCTTTTTCCCATGTTAAGTTGTGAACACGATAAATGGAGTAACTTTTATTTAAATTTTACCAGCTCGGAATATGTTGTCAGGACAGTAAAAATCTCGGTCGAGTTCGTAGATGGGGTATCTAGAGGTCTGCACGGGCCGGGTTCGGGCCGAATTTTTGAATTTGCTCTCGGGCCGGGCCGGGCCGGGCTCGGGCTTAAAAATTTTTTTCAAGCTCGGGCCGGGCCGGGCTCGGACTCAGTTTTTTTTGTGTATATTCAGGCCGGGCCGGGCCTGAGTGAAATTTTCTCCGGGCCAGGCTGGGCCTGAATGAAATTTTCTCCGGGCCGTGTCGGCCCGAATCTTTTTCTGGTTTCCTCGTTAATCAACGAAAAAGGAAAATGATAAAATATTTCTTCAGTCATTTATTTTACGTAATTTTGCAGCCTTGTATGTCACATAAAGTTCTATTTTGTTAAAAAAGTGTCTTTAAAGTCAATTTAATTGTCTATCAGTCTGCCTGTCCGAAATCTGATTTTTCGCAAATATTTTATAATGCCTCGAAATTAATATATTTTATTTAAAGTAATATTAGATGGTTTCCTATTCAAAATAGTATGCATGTCACTACCAGTTTGCGTACCTGTACATAACAAAAGAAATTAGGTACATTACTGTGTATAAGGTTTTGTTTCTTATGATCTGTTGAGTTTAGGTGGTATAAAGGCTATAAAAATCTTTCCGCTGTAACTTTTTCTCTAAGGCTCCTTTTCCTTTTCTCCAGTGGACGAAAGTAGCATCATTTTTATCATGGGCAAAAGCAACTTTTCTATTGAATATGGTTGGATTAACATTAAAGTTTTGTTTACCGAAGCATATGAAAGATTCGGATACATTATGGTATATAAGAGAAAATAGTTGAAAGTGCATTTTCAGTAGTATTAACCATTTTAAATACCTTCCTATATTGTTTGATGAATGCTAATATTTTCGATTTTACTTTCTGTTTGTCTTTGTGCCTTGTCTATAATAATGAATTTCTGTTTATATATAATTGTCTTGTAAAATTTCAGCAGTTTTGTTAAAGAGCGTACTATTGTTTGATTATATAAAACCTCAGCAAAACACATACTAAAAAATTTTTTATGAAAAGGCATTTTTTTTTGTTATTTTACATATTTTTGAATCGGGCCGGGTCGGGCCTGATTTTATCGTTTTTTGTCCGGGCCGGGCCGGGCCATAAATCGTTAAAAAATGAACGGGCCGGGCCGGGCCCGGGCCGCATTTTTCGACTTTATAACGGGCCGGGCCGGGTAAGTAAAGTTTTCGTACGGGCCGGGCCCGGGCCTCGAAATTCCGGCCCGTGCAGACCTCTAGGGGTATCCTGCTCAAAGGGGGTGGAAATGGTGGGGGGTGGAAATTTTCATTTGCCTATAATTTCTTTAATATTGAAAATAGGAAAATACTTCAAATCAGGCGAATTACCGCCTTACCCTAAAGAACAACTTTTGTATTTAAACTTTTTCGATAACTTCAATTGCTTAAAAGTTACAAGTTAAAAAGTGATTTTTCTTGTGATGAAGCCGACATTTTCTGTAGCTTTCATTGCAAAAATTTATAATCTGATGCTTATGTCACGTGCAAATGATAATAAAAGAGATCACTGAAAATATGATAAATTTTTAATCATGTTTTAAAACAGTATAATAATCTGATTAAAAAAAAAAGTTTAATTTTACAGAAAATATGACGTCACAATTACAACAATGTACTGAGAAAAATGAAATAAAATTTCATCCGTGATTCTAAACAAATAAAATAAAAGTTAATAAAAAAATAAGTAAATAAAATCAACATATATTAGGGCTAAGCAGATTTAGACTTAGCTTTAATACATAGATGCTATAATGTAAAAGATAAATGTCATAGTTAAAAAAAAAAAAAAAATCTTGTAAATCGATGGTAAACGAATTATTAAACTGGCATGGTAGAAAAGGTTATAAATTTGGGGACATTTAGGTATCCCTTTAACAAATGAACTAGGGACGATTTTAATGAATTTTCCGTTGAAGTTTATTTTCATGAAAATTTAAATTTAAATCAAAGTATTTCATTACTCGAATTCCCTTATTTTGATAAATAAAATTATACCATTTAAAAAAAAAAATAAAGAACACTCTTTTATTGAAAAATGAACTAATAAATGTTTTAGAAAACTATTACATACTTTTAACTTTTAAATCTTTATTTAAAAAAAATAATTGTTGCCACTTGACATTATACAAATACATCCAAATCCTGTGTCACATACGATAGTTTTGTATAAGTATAGATTTTTGTTTGCCCTTGGAACCTGCCCCTGATGGGAAAAGTGCCTGGAAACACTTGTATCTAGTATCCGCGTTTGTAATGATCGATAGATGGCGCTCTCTGAACTGCAGTTGTTAGTAGATATAATAGCCACGTGGATTAATAATTGTTCTTTCTCCGCCATTACATCATGGAAAATCGATTGCATAATATGATGATATGCAGTTGCAGTGGTGTGATAATTTCACCTTAGCCCACCAGAGGGCGAGCATTTCATTACAATCGCGGATTGTCACTGATTATGAAGTCGTGTGCAAAATTTCAGGTCCTTTGGAAGACAAGAAGTTGCCGAAAATTGAATTGCAAAATTCCGTTACATACATTAATGGTTGCATCATATCAAGTTAATAAAAGTGTGTTAATTAAAAACCTTGTTAAACGCTTTAATTAATCATTTAAAAATATAAAATTAAAATAATACGTCAATCTTAATACAAATATCGTTTGTGGTGAATAGTTTAGAATGTCAGTTTAGGCAAGAATTTAAAATTTACGATTGAGAGTAATACGTTACAGCTTCCTTTGACTTTTTATCTTGTCGAAACAAGATATTAGTCTGTGAAGAGATATGAGGTTTTCGCGTGGAAAGAAAATATAATGACGCCAAAGCTGCCTTTCTCCATCTCCAAGCTCGCCAAATCAAAAATTTCGTCGTCAACTATCAACTTTTGCCGCCAAATCACAAATTTCATTGCTAAGTCGCAAGTTTTGTCACCAAAATCTCGCCAAATCATGCAATTTACTAAATTCATAACAATTAACATTGAAATTCAGCGGTGCCAAATGCTCAAATGCTCACTAATGTTTATGTTAATGTTCCAGCTTATGTGAACCAAAACAGTTTTACTTTACAATTTTTACTCATCTGACAATAAGAATCACAAAAACACAATACAAAACTTTCAATAATTCAATAAAAATTACAATGAAATAACTATTCAAAAACTGCTAACACTTATCTGTATTTGACTTGACCATAACAACGCCAGGCTTACCAGAACTAGTGAGATCACAAGTGCATTTTCACGTTTCTATTACTTTTTCTTTTAAAAGAAAGATATTGAACAACAGTTGTATGGATTTTAAATAAAAAATATAATTTTGATTAAGCTTGGGTGGGGAGGGGGGTGTAGTCCAATAGCCCCTTCCGGGATTCACCATTGCTGGGATTGTATATCTTTAAGGCTTTTATTTGTTGAATGATTATGAGCTTGAATTTTAAAAAATTGAAACATTTACAAACCAATAAATTTAGCCTAAAATTTTAAGTACGATGAATAAAACCCTTTTGTAGTTGAAAATTAAATTTCTTGAAAACTGAATAGCGACGTAAATAATGCAATGTGTGGGAACAAAGCCATTGGCTAGGTATTAATGCATATGTAAAATTTCTTTACAATTGTAACATCAACGTAAAGGAATCTACCTTTGCCTTTAAGCTTGCCGAAAAGGGATTTTTTTTTTTTTTTTTTTTTTTTTTTTTGTATGAAATTAGAGCTACTTATATTATAGAATGTAATCATCAATAATAATTATAATTCAACTCTCAATTTTCGAAATTTTTACTTAACCCTTAAATGCCTGATTATTTTTAAATTAATTTAAAAATGTTTTACTGATTTCCTCTCTTAAATAAATCACGGAAAAAATACTTTAAAAAATCATACTTTTTTTTAACTATTGTTTACAGCTAAAAAGCAATTTATTGCCAATTGGCAAACATGAGGCTTTAAAGCTTCAATAATATTCTAATAATATAGTATGAAGGCAAAACTGGGTATCTTGCCGGAAGGTAACACTCGGCATTTAAGGGATAATTTTATTAAACTTTTAACTTTTCAGTTTAAAAGTACCATGTGTAATGCAAAAGTCATCATTTTTACAAAATTAAAGATTATCTACATGAAAGCGATTTTTTTTTACTTTCCGAACATACATATGTAAGGAAAGTATTCTAATCATGACAAAAATTCGACTTTGAGATTTTAAGATTTTGGTGTATCTAGGGGAGAATGGTGTATTATGGACCATCGTGTAATACGGACCATGATGAAATTTGTATGGTCAACACTAGATGGGTGAAATCATCTCATTGCCTTTAGTGAATATTATTGTTACCCAAACCATGGAGATGACTTGTACATGCATACCTGCATTTGGACGATTATGAAATTGAGTTTTCGGTTTATATGATCATTGATGTAACAAGTATGTTAAAATGGAAGTATTACTTTCTGCGGTTAGGTATAATTGTAATATAATTTTCGCGTTAACGGCCCTCTTCACTTACCGTCGCCGGAAGCCCGAGCCAATGTTTTTCTATGGGGAAATTTTCTTTACAAATAACTTATTAACTAATGCATATTTTTAAATTCTGTTTTCACAATCAGAAAATTCACAGCTGTTAAATTGACGGACCTTTTCTAAAAATGTACTTTTTTTAATTTTTAATACTTTATTTTGAAATTGCAAAATGAAAAAAATTTCACATATTGAAAATTCGTATTTTGCAGCTTCAAAATAAAATATAAAAAATAAAAATAATAATTTTAAAAAAAGGTCCGTCAATTTAACAGCTGGAAAATTTCAGAATGTGAAAACTGAATTTAAAAATATGTATTAGTTAATAAGTTATTGGTAAAGAAAAATTTCCCATAGAATAACATTAGCTTCGGCTTCCGGCAGCGATGAGTGAAGCGGGCCCTTAATAGTAGCAAATGTACTTATTTTATGAACAATTTAGACATGCATTTCATGCGCATCAATTTGCTTAGCGATTTTTGATTGGAAACCACGTTGTTCTGTTTACGCGTGTAATATGAACCATGTTGTGTTGTGTAATATGGACTAGTGGTCCATAATAAAAACAGAGAAATTTTGTTAAGGCTCGGCGTACATATGTCGCATACTCAAAATCTTGAGGCTATAGAATAGGCCAGGGAAGCAGAGGTAATCAAATTATCACTTCTTTCGCACACTACCCATTGGATGGATATAACCTTTAGACCTCCCCCCCTTTTTTTTTTTCATCCATTAACTATTTCTTTTTTTTTTCGTCCATTTCTATTATTCCCAAGAGATGTACAAGTGTGTGAGGGAACATGCTGAACAGTAGAGGTCTGCACGGGCCGGAATTTCGAGGCCCGGCCCGTTATGAAGTCGAAAAATGCGGCACGAGCCCGGCCCGGCCCGTTTATTTTTTAACGATTTATGGCCCGGTACGGCCCGGACAAAAAACTATAAAATCAGGCCCGGCCCGATACAAAAATACGTAAAATAACAAAAAAAAAAAAAAAAAAAAAAAAAGCCTTTTTATGAAAAAGATTTTTAGTATGTGTTTTGCAGAGGTTTTATATAACCAAACAATAGTACGTTCTTTTAAAAAACTGCTGAAATTTTACAAGACAATTATATATAAACAAAAATTCATTATTATAGACAAGGCACAAAGACAAACAGAAAGTCAAATCGAAAATATTAGCATTCATCAAACAATATAGGAAGGTATTTTAAATGGTTAATACTTCTGAAAATGCACTTTCAACCATTTCCTCTTATATACCATAATGTATTCGAATCTTTCATGTGCTCCAGTAAACAAAACTTTAATGTTAATTCAACCATATTCAATAGAAAAGTTGCTTTGCCCATGATAAAAATGATGCTACTTTCGTCCACTGGAGAAATAAAAAAGGAGCCTTAAAAAAAAAGTTACAGCGGAAAGATTTTTATAGCCTTTATACCACCTAAACTCAACAGATCATAAGAAACAAACCCTTATACGCAGTAATGTATCTAATTTCTTTTGTTATGTACATGTACGCAAACTGGTAGTGACACGCATACTATTTTGAATAGGAAACCATCTAATATTACTTTAAATAAAATATATTAATTTCGAGGCATGCTAAAAATATTTGCGAAAAATTAGATTTCGGACAGACAGACTGATAGACACTTAAATTGACGCTACAGACACTTTTTTAACAAAATAGAACTTTATGTGACATACAAGCCTGTAAAATTACGTAAAATAAATGACTGAAGAAATATTTTATCATTTTCCTTTTTCGTTGATTAACGAGGAAACCAGAAAAATATTCGGGCCGGCACGTCCCGGAGAAAAATTTCATTCAGGCCCGGCCTGGCCCGAATATACACAAAAAAACTGAGCCCCAGCCCGGCCCGGCCCGAGTCTGAAAAATTATTTTAAGCCCGAGCACGGCCCGGCCTGGCCCGAGAGCGAATTCAAAAATTCGGCCCAAGCCCGGCCCAAGGGAAGGGCCGGGCTCGGGCTCGGGCCGGAAGCCCGGCCCGTGCAGACCTCTACGTGGACAGTTCGTTTCACAATTCCAAGTGTGTCAACTGTTGGGGAACGGGAAGGACCACTATGGACCGCTTGGTCCATATTACACATACGTTCGTGTAATATGGACCACCGATACGTAAATAAAATAATTATTTTCTGCAATTATTAATAATTCCCAGAGTACTTTACCAAGTTTAAACTATGTAACTATGCAATTGTAATAAGCAGCCTCCAAATTAAATCTTTTTATTTTAATAATTCAAGTTTTATGAGCATTCTTGCTTAGGGGGTCCATATTAACGGTTCTCCCCTATATGTTTTGAGGTTTCCTTAGTTCATGTTTGATATTTTTACGGTTATATATGTATGTGTGTGAGTAAACACGATAGCGTCTATAGACTAAATGCTTTATTCAAATAGCATGAAAGTTGATACGTATATTATAGGTCTCCGTAACACGGACCCTATTGATTTTGGTGAATCTAGCACTTATATATATATATACACACACACACACACTAAGCGACAAAAAAAAAAAAAGCCGCACTTGGATATTTCCCCTTTTATCTTCTACAACCGCCAATTTTATCGTTTAAAAGGCAAATTTTCAAACAAATTTTATTATGTTGTCCTCCACATACACTTTAGCATTGAGTCTAGTGTTAAAAACAAAATGCAATTGTCAAAAAAACTGTAATTTTAGAAATTATTTCAAAAATGGTAATAATAAGGCAGTTAACGATGGCACAAAAAGTATTAGTTTTTGAATGAAAATCAAAAAATATTTTAATAAGTGAGATGGCAAAATAATTAAATGTTAACGAAATATTGGTAAAATGGTTTTTAGCAAGATATAAAATTTTTTGGCCGTTTAAACTGGAAATTTGGCTTTAGGCGGCCATGTTGCTCATCCAAGCGAGATGACCGTAAGTTAAAAAATCATTGCTTATAAATCAGTTTGTATTACATTAGAACATAAAAGAGATTCAGAAAAAGTGTTTAGCAGCATAATTTCTTTAACTACAGTGCAGCAACTATTAAACAAAGCAGGTTTAAATGACAGAAAATTTGAAAAAATTCTATTCTTAGTGAAGAGAATTAGGAAAGCAAGACCTCAGATGGCTAAAAAAAATTAAAAAATGATTAGTTAATTATTGGGCTGAACTGGTTCTCTCTGATGAGTCAAGTTTAACTTATTTCGAGCTGAAGAAAACAAGCAGATATGACAACGAAAATATGACCGGCGTAATGAAAATCGCACTTTTAAAACAGTGACACATTCGCCGTACATTATGGTACGGAGGTGCATGACTTTTCAAATAGTCGGACAAATTTTTATGCTCAAGGGATCAATTAACTCTAAATAAAACACAGTCTTTTTAAAAGTGGTGCCTGACCGACTATTTTGGAGGTATCTTGAGCATTTCAAGATGATAATGCACCTTACTACACGGCATCTGTGGCAAGTTTATTCCCTTCAAATTGTCAAAATTTAATATACATTCCGTGATAACCTATAATTCTGTAAGTAATCATGTCTTTTTTCACTTTAAGTTAAATTCCACGAAGGATATAGTAGAATTTCTTCTTTACCAGACATGGAAATAGTCCTAATCGCTATCCGCTCAAAAATGTTTCGTCTGTAAAAAGTCGGGGGAAAGAGGACAGGATTCGAAATTTGCAGCCTACAACTCTGCCAAAACTAGAAAAAATTATTTGTGATATTTGGCACATTGAAATTTCTGAGATTTATACTAAAACACTGTATAATACTACGCCATTGTGCATTAAAGCACTAATTCCATATAAAGGTGGAATTAACCCAATGCAGAATACATATTTTTAATAAAAAAAATCTTACATCTAACAAATAAATAGTTTTATTTCATATATTAAAATATAACTTTTTTATTTCATATAAAAAATCATAATAGAATACAGAGTGTATGGTTATTGCATTATGTTTAAAAAGAAAGTTTTATGCAGATTTTTATAAAGTACTTCGTAGAGTGTAATAAAGCGAATTATTAAATCAAAAATGTACATAGGTATCATTTCATACCTTTGGTATTATGCAAACAAGACAGTTTTATTTGTTTCAACCATTAATTTTAAAGTTATTACAAATAAAAAAGGTATAAATCATTTTTTCTGCAGTGCGGCTTTTTTTTTTTTTTTCTCGCTTAGTGTATATGTTACCGTTAAAACGCGCAATCCGTTAATCTGCAGATTACCTAGCTAATCTACAGATTAACTAAAATGACCCGTTAAAGTGCGGAATAAAGAGTTTTCCGCGTTTTAACTAGGTAATCTGCAGATTAACGGCTTCTGTGTCGTTAAAGTTCAAATGTTTGTTTCGAGCGTTAGTTTTTTTACATTCACTATGACGTCAAACAGTCATGTGATACAGATACGCGAATCCCAGATTAGTCTGTGACGCGATTGACCTTCAAACACAAACCAAAACTTTTATCCCTTCCGCTCCGCTATGATAAACAGTAAGCGCAAAACGTGGATCATCGAAGATATGATATTAGGTTTCTTCTTATGACCAACACAAAATTTAAAGTAACAAGTAAGTTATAATTGTTTTGATTTATTTCTTCTCTTTTTAAATTCTGTCAATATAAGTTTGATAAGGGTCTGCATTTTATTAATGAAATCTAATTTTAATTAAAAGCTTTCTCTCGTGAAACTTCATTTTCAACTATGAATATTAAATTTACAACACAGTAATTATTTTCTCCCGAAATAAAAATATTAAACCACAACTTTTTAAAACTAATTTATTTTAAAATTGATTTAAATTACTATTACTTACTGAAAAAAAAAAAAAAAAAAACATGTATTAATTTTTAACCCTGGAAAATATGGCAATCAATATTATGGCATTATTTAATAAATACTTAATATGAAATTTTTATGCACTTTTTAGCACTTCATTACAATTTTCTTTTTTGTTTCTTTCAATTTCAAGTTTCCTTTATATATTTTATATATCATGATTATATTTTTAATTTTAATTTTGTTCGCTTTTTCAGATAATTTCGTTGTAGTTTATCACATAAAATGTGTTAATAAAGTTTTTTTTTTTTTTTTTTTGTAAAATTAATATATTTGCTAAAATTGTACTGATATATGTATGCTGCAAAATATAGTTTAATAAAGCATTGGAAAACTGTCATTTTAATTTTCATGCGTTCTAAAAATTACTAAAGCAATTTTAATTATTTGAAGTACTTCTTAAAATGCTTCTGATTTGTCTAATTTAATATTTCTTTAGCGAATTAAAAATTGGTGCATAACTTTTTTAAAAATATAGTAATAGCAATATAAGTTGTTAATAAAACATTTTTTTTAATTGTTAAATATTTTTATTTGAAAAGAAATCGTTACTGTATTACAATGCTAACATTCACTTATAAAATCGACTTTATTGAAAGCTATTAAAGATATTATATTTCATATTAAAAATGTATAACATCTTCAAACTTATATTGACAGAATAAAAAAGATGAAATAAATAAAAAATAAATAAATAAAACAAATATAACTTTAAACGACATAAAAATTAAAACACATACAGATTAAAATAAGTAAAGAAAGAAAAGAAAACTATTTTTTTTTCTTTTCCCGAATGAAAAAAACAAATACAACACAGCGTGCTTTAACATTACACCAACAGAGATCTTATTTTCTATTTAACGAGTGTATAGTAGGTAATGTGCAGATTACCTAGGTAATTCGCAGATTACCTAGGTAATTTGAGAAATGAAACAATTTTTCTCACTTTAACGGATCACACTAGTTAATGTGCAGATTACCTAGCTAATCTGCAGATTAACTGATTTCTGCACTTTAGCGGTAACATATATACTCGATCGAGGTTGGAGCAATATAAATTGCTATGATTAGCTATATTGTTTTACGAAATCGATGCAACTTTCACAGCTTTATGAAGTACATGCCCCCTGACGAGTTTTTACTTTTAATTTTAAGCATTTTTATCCAATTATTATTTCTGTGGTCCTTTAGTTATTTTCTCTGTCATTAAGTTTAATGGCCCTTTTTTTATTATTATCATTCATGTCGGTGTAAGTAATTTAAATTGTTTTTGTCTCTTATTGGTTCTTAATCTGTATCGCAACATTTTTGTGTCGGTCTTATGTATAAGTTAAAATCACTTCTATTTTTGTTGTGTTGGTATTGTTTTGTATCTATTAATTGCTAATTTCTAAAGCTAAATTTTATTACGATATCTATCATTTATATATATATACCGCACGAATTTTTGCAACGACCTAATATTTATTTTTTACAGAGACACAAATAATAATTCTTTATTATTATGGCGTATGTGCCCAAATTATTTAAAGTGCGATATCATCTAAATGCTTTATTCGATTGAACTGCAAAATTATATGCATGTTATGGGTCACCGTCGCACGAACGGTATAGATTTTCGTGAATCTACCATATATATATATATATATATATGTATGTATGTATATGTATTTTCACAGGGACACAAAACTAAATTCTTTATCATTAAAGCCTATAGACTAAAATTAGTTAAATTGCGATAGCGTCTACTAAATGCCTTATTCTAAACTGAAAGTTTTCATACATCTGAACGAATGAACTGAAAATTTTTATACATATTATAAGTCACCATCTCATGAACAGTGTATATTTTGGTGGATCTAGCACTTATAGATTTTTACATGGACACAACTAAAAATTCTTTATCATTATGACCAATGGGCTCAAAATATTTGAACTGCGATCGTGTTAAATTAAACAGCATATTATATGGGGGAGGGGGTAATTCTGAAGCACCGTATTATAATTTTCTCTTTTGTTTATTTAACGACTTCTCTTTCCTTAAGTAATTAGTGGTTGTTTAAATAAATTAATGTTCGGAAACTCGAGTGGAGTCACTCTAGATTTTTTTTTTTTTTTTTTTTTTAAATGTCTTTTTAGTAATCTTGGCATTGTTTATCCTCCAGTGAAATAATTAACGCTCAATGTAATACTTTTTCTGAAATAACTTCTTTAAGTTGACTATTACTTTCTTGGTCAAGTGTAATAATTTCTGCTTAGTTTATTCACTCTTGGTTCTGAATATGCGGTTAATTTTTCAGATGACTTTTCCTCCATAAAAAGGCTGTGGATCTTGAGGAATGCAAAGAGTTTTAGTTGGAGAGTAAGATTTCATTATTTCTTCTTTTATTCAATATTTTATATAGTTCTTTTTCTTTTAAATAAATAAATAAATAAATAAATTTTTCACAAAACGCTTATTTATTGATTTATTTTTTATTTTTTTTTTTCTAAATACTGTAGCAAAGATAATTCCTTTTCATGTTTTTATGACAGTTTATACAGTCGAAATTAGGGCCGGATTAACTATATGTGATGGCTTGTTTATTTTCTTTTTCTATATACTGTAGCAAAGCCAAACCTCTTTCATATTTTTATGACAGTGTAAGAGGTAGAAATTAGAGACCGGATTAACTTATATGTTCAATGACTAGGGTAAACATAATATAAGTATATAAGGCATTTGTGTCAAAAGCAACTTAAAGAAGGGATGACTAAAAGAAGAGGAATTTTTTTTTTTTTTTTTTTTTTTTATAAGTATACATTTACATTTAACCGTTATTGAATTTTATATTACAAAATCCACACATCATAAATTTTACATTGTGTTAGAGTAAGTCGTAATTTTAAAAAAAAGTTATGTTTTTCAAAGAATTGTGGAGAAAAATTTATTTTTAAAGCAATTAATTGCTTAACCCTTTATCTACCGACGATACTTTTATGTACCATTAGTTTTAAAAAACGTATAAAATCGAATTTATGGAAGAAATGTCAAAGACACTTACAGGGGTGAAACTTTTCAGGGGCTACCCCTGAATTCAGGTTTTTTTAAGATTTTGGTCGCTCTGAATTTCATGACAAATTGTTTTGCTTTTATGGAAATTTCTGATTTTGATTGTTTAATTTGCCTTATAATGTTTGAAGAACTCTGCCAATATCACTTATCATACGTAGCCGTATGTTATATCATTGATAAATCTACCCTATGCAAGTAGCAGTTTTCAGTGTTTTAACATTTTAGGAAGTTTCACCCCTGCGATTTATAGGAACAAAACGTTATACCTTTCTTTAATCTGACTGTAAGGTACTGGACTCTACATGTAATCGTTTATGTTCCAAAAAAGATTTTATAGAGTGCTTTCGGTGTTTTTGCTTGACAATTTTCACGATTTTCACTTGTGTTATAATTAATTCTTGCATTACTTCAAGAATCTCCGATCAATCTAGAAAAATATATAAGGAACATAAAAAGTAAATAAGAAGAATATAAGAAACATAAAAATTAATCTTTTTTTTTTTTTTTTTTTTTTTTTTTTTTAAACACTTTTTAAAGGTTTAAATAACCTTTTCGATCTCTATGTAGGAGTGGTCCACTAAAGCACCAGCTCACAAAATCCTCATCAGTTACTATGGTAATGTGATACGTATAATTTTTATTGCATACATCTTTAAAATACATTGTATGTATGTTTCATAATGCGGTAGATAAAGGGTTAAGTCTATTTTACGTAATATGTAATCTTATGTAAGATTCGCAGTTTATTTTACTATTTAGTTGTTACGATGGCAATCATAATATGTGTTTTGTTTTTGATGGATATTGTAAGTTCTTTTTTACCCCTATCAATTGTAAATGAAAATTAATATTTTAATTTTAATGACATTTAAAATTTCAGAGCACATTTAAAAATATTCTTTGCGGCCCATATAATAGATTTAACATAACATTATATGAATTCATGTAACATTATATGAATATCGTTTTTAGCTTGTATGAAATTAACTGAGCCATACTTTCATAATACATGGTTGTTGTTGCCGAAACGTCAGTATGGGTTCCGTCTGTTTGTTTGTCTGTCGCGCGATAGCGGCCGCAAAAATCACGCTGTTGACTTGCGATTTAATATGCATGTTCACGAGCCACATGAATTTGCTGTCTATAGATGGTATTTGTTAAAAGTGTATTTTAACATGGTTACACCCCATTAAATATACTGAAATGTTATTAGAATGTTTAAAAGCATGTTTTTTCTGTGAAAAATTGTGGGCATAGAATTGGTAATTAGTTTACAGGGTTACACAAAATAATTCTAATATGTTAAGCAATTATTTTGTATGAAATTCGTACAAGTATTTATGAGTTAGAAAGAATTAATACAAGGCTATCAGTTACTAGTAATATATATATACATATATATGTATAGAGCGAGAGATAGATAGATAAATAGATAGATATAGATAAATATAGAAAGAGATATACAGCCTGGAAACGCATCTGTTTGTGTAGTGAGTCAGTTGAGTCAGTATATATATGTATATATTATATAATACGGAATAAATAAAAATGATCTGTTGAGTAATGTGTGATACAAATAAGACGTTGAGGCTCCTGATTTGCAGATCCACTAGTTATTTTTATCCAGAGATCGCAAAAATCAACAGTTCATAGGCAAAGAGGCTAGGTCTAACAAGTGTTAGAAAATTAAAATAAAACTAAAACTTTTTAATATTGTAGCAAACGTATTGTAAGTTACTATTTTCTTAATAAGTAAAAATCTAACATGACTCCAATGGACTTTCCCTACATTTAGTTGTTATCAAGGCTTTTAAAATATTTGAATCGCTGAATATTTCCGTAAATAAACAAAAGTAAAAATCATATTTAAATTGTTTCAGTATTCTGCTCCAAGTTCATATATTTGAGTAATTCTCTGAAACGTGGTCGTTTCATGTTCCAGTAGTCTTGAGGGCTTATTTTTAAAATCACAAAATCAAAAAGCTGTCAAAACTATCAATATTAATTAATTATGCATATAAGCTGTTATTCTTTGGTTATTGGTATTCAAATATAATTTTAAAATACTTTTTAAAGTGCAAAATGTCATTCCCTCACTGTGTTCCCATTCACACATGTAAGTCAATAAAATGGTTTCTACGGTATTAAAGCATGTATATTTAGATTATTTGAATTGAAAATTTATTAAACATACTTTAATAAATATTTATCCATTATGCTATATTTATATATTATGCAATGAAAGAAATTAGAACACTTTTTATTGTTGTCCCTGGTAATAGATATCATTCCCTCACCAAACTATAATTACACCCCTACTTACTCCATTAATGGCAGTACGTGCTTTATATATGTCAAGTCAAACATAGTTAGTATAGCACCAACAGGCCTCGCAGCGTTCCTAAAATTTTACGCTCATTTTATTATATTGCAACCACAATTTTAGAGCAATACTTTTTAACATAATATTTCCGCCTTAAATTAGTCAAAAGTATTCGAGAAAAATTTCTTATTGATGGTACTGGTGTCAATAAAATAAAATAAAATAAAGGTAAAATTTTAGGAACGCTGCGAGGCTTGTACCAATGTAAAGAAGCCATTTTGTGTTCTATTGGAAACATTTTACAATGAGTAGCGTATGGCTCTCAAACGTTAGATTGAAATACAGTATTTTTATTATATGTCATTCCCTCATTCATTATGAAGTTAACTAAAAGAAATCAAATTTGTTTTTTATGTTATCATATTAATAAAAATATGTTTTAATAAGTATTTAGTGTTTGAAAATATAACTAAACCTAATCATATTTTTATAAAGTAATCTCCAGAAGAAATTGTCATTCCCTCACAATCATTCCCTCATTTTTCTAATTACAAAGGGCATTCCATAAAAACTGAGAGTAAAATCATAAAAAATCAAGAAATATATTTACAGCAAAAAATACATCATTCTTTTTCAAAATACCTTCCGTCAGATGATGTGCAACGGTCCCATCATTCAACCCACTTTTCAAAACAAGTAGAGAAGCCCTTTTCTGGAAGCTGCTTCAAAGAACCCTCCACTGCTGAAATAACGTCAGAATCTGTATTAAATTTTCTGCCACGGAGCCTCTCCTTCAATGTCGGAAACAGCCAGAAATCGCATGGTGCGAGATCTGGACTGTAAAGGGGATGTAGCATGATTTTAATATTGCATTTACTAAGATATTGCTGAACAAAAGTAGCGACATGCGGGCGAGCCCTATCGTGATGTAATGTCCAATTCCCTACCAGTTCATGACGCTTTCTCGATATGTGTTGTCGCAAAATTTTCAAAACTGAAACATAATATTCACCATTCACAGTAGTTTTTGGAGGCACAGCATGCTGATAGATTACACCTTTATGATCCAAGCAAATAATCATCATGACCTTTCCAGCAGATTTGGTTTGTCGGATTTTTTTCGGAGGCGGAGAATCAGTATGTTTCCATACATTTGTTGCGGACTTGGTAAGGGGGTCATAATGATGCAAAGTTTCATCACCTGTTATTACAGTCTTTAGGAGATTTGGATCATTTTGAAGTATCTGTTTCCATTCACAACATTGGTGAATTCTTGTTTTCATTTGTTCTTTAATAAGGTGATGAGGGACCCATCTGGAACAAACATAACGAAGCTGTAAATTGTTGCGTAGAATGCGAAATATCGACGTTTTCGAAATGTTTGTTGATGTCGTTATCTCCTCACATGTCATTCGCCGATTTTCTTGAAGGATTACCCACACACTGTTAACATTTCGATCATTCACAACACTTTTTGGTCGCCCAGGCCTAGGAGCCAGTTCTGCTGACAAACGGCCTTTCTTGAAATCACCATGCCATCTAAAAACCGTAGACTCACCAAAACATTTGTCTTTGTAAGCTTCTTTCATTAACTTAACTATTTCTGGAGCTGTTTTGCCCAAACGGTAGCAAAATTTTATGGCACAACGCATTTCGTTTTTTAACTCTGAATCACTCATCTCCATTTCTGTAGGGCAAATAAAACAGTTCTTTAAACAAGCACGGAAAAAGGAAAATAAAATCGTCTGCTTCGTTTAGAATTTTGTATAAACGTACAGTTAACAGTTTGAAAAAATCGCCTGCACTTCTATTTTTTAGTTTCGCGGTGTTGCCACTAGGTAAAAAAATAACTCTCTGTTTTTATGGAATGCCCTTTGTAATAAAAGTAATTACCATTTCAATAAATTATCAGATATAGTTTGGTTTATATTATTTTTTATTAACTGTAACATATGTGTACATGCACAAAAAAAAAAAAAATAAAATAAAATAAAATAAAAAAAATGGAGCAAATTTATTTGGGCTATTTTTATTTATTTATTTATTTATTTATTTATTTTTTGCCTATTTTTCAGAGAATGACACATTTTTACAATAGATTATAATGTATCCGAATTCTTTTTGCCTGTTGCCGTAAAATAATTATTAATGATAAACACGCAGTTTTTCAATTTCATTCTCTTTTAAAGATTTTATGCATCTTATTCTATAAGCTCGCTTATATGGACTTACGTAATATGTGTGAATTCTTTCATGTTTACCTGTAAAAGAAAAGGAGAATAAATAATACGCGCATTATTTACAGTACCTGGATGACAGAGTTCACTCGATGTCATTGTAAAAATCATTCGTTGTATATATACAGTGATTTGTTTTCGGAAATATATATTTTATTTGTGTGCCCGGGCGAGTTACCAATGAAAGCTAAATTTTCTGAAGATAAGTAAAATTTTAATCGAATTATCATCTTAAGCCTCTAACTCTAAATTTTTATCAAAATCGTTCAAGCTGTTTCCTAGAAAACCAAGTTTCTGCTTTGTTTTGTTCCAGGCGAACTACAGGTTAAAAGCGACTGCTAATTTTCGTGCAGAAGATAAGTCAGATCGGTTTTTCATCTTAAAAAAATCTCCAACCCTGTATAATTATTATTTATTTTATTTTGTTTCTTATTAATTGTTCTAGTGATCTCCAAGAAAACCAAATTTCTGCCTTATTTTTCCCGGGTGGATTTCGGGTTACCAGTGAAGGCCAATTATTCTAAAGATGAGGGTATTTCAGATCGAACTGTCGTCTCAAATAACATACTATTGGGTTGTTCGATAAATAATTTCGTTTTCCTTTTCATGTTTTTCAAAGTGAATTTATTTATATTAACAACAAACATTAATCAATGATATATTGACCATTTTGTTGGATGACCTTTGGCCATTTTTCGGTAAGTTAAAAAATTCCACGTTCGAAGAAGCCTTGGCTTTTAGAAGCGAAGGTTTTAAAAAACGACATTATTTATCGAACAACCCAATAATTCTAAAATTTTATCAGAATCATTCGAGTACTTTCGAAAAATGAAAAAAAATAAATAAAATAAGTGTTTGACATTTATCCCTGACGAAGTGCGAATTACCGATGAGCACTAACTTTGCTGAACATGAGGGCAATTCATATTGAACTGTAAATTCAAAAAGCCCCTAACTTTAATTTTTTACAAAATCATTCAAATAGCTTCTAAGAAGTCTGTGCCATATTTTGTCACTGGCGGAGGGAGGGTTAACACAGCAGTGAACGCTAGTTTTCCTAAAGATAAAGCTAGTTTTCTTAGGATACGTCAGATGGATTTCTCATTAAAATAATAATAATAAAACCCTTAAGTTTCTAAATTGTTCGATTTATTTCCGAGACAACCAAGTTTTTACCATATTTTGCAACGGATGGAGTGGGGGTTAACAGTGAACGTTTACGTTCGTGATAATGAAGAAAAACAGATATATTTGGCACTTCCAAAAAACCTTCAATTTAAGATTTTTCCAAAATTGTTTTTCCTAGTCTTTTCCTAGAAAACAAAGTTTCTACCATATTTTGCAAACGTAAGGGTTAATAGCGAACGCGAATTTCCCCGAATATGCGGATCAATCCAATCGGGTTTTCACCATTTTTAGGCATAAAGTACAACTAATTAACTTAAAAAGAAAAAAAATAAGGTTTTTCTAATTCATTAATGTGTTAGTTGTAAAAGGAAAAAAATATATTGTGCGTAAAAAATTTTGTGTTTCGTGTTTCCGTTTACTATACAATGCATGAAGAGATATGTAGCGTAAATAATCAGATAATAAAAAAGTTCATCAATCTGGGACTTTTTTAATTTTTGGAGTGTCTGAACTCGTTACAGAGTTCCGACCTTCTTTCGTACCACTTCCATATTACAGTTAAAATACTTTACCATTTCAACAAAATATTAAAAATAAAAAAAGGTAATATATGTTTATAAAGAACAAAAAGAAGTATAATGGAAAATAAACAGATGTTTAAATTCCCATAACAACCCACAAAAGCATTAATAGGTTACTTAAATTAACTAAAAATTTAACTAGTAAAATAATTTTATCAATAATATTTTAATTATGAAAACGAGAAAAATACTCACTTTAAAATAATACTGATGAGAATACATATGTACAGAAATATAACAAAAGGAGTTTTTAAAAATGTAAGCAAGAGTTTTATATATATATAAGTAATGTAGTTGAGCTGCTTGTAACAAATGTAATCACCCCAGTTATACTTGTCCTTCACATACAAAATTCTTGCAGCGAAAAAAGTGGAAAATGTAAGCAATTTTTCAAACTATTAAAGCTATAACTGTTTCATACTTGGTTTGGTTTTCTAAGTATAAATATAACAGAGATAGCCTCCCCCCCCCCCCACCCAACTACCCAAAAAAAGGAAAATAAAGAAATGAATATCATGATTATTAGGTCAAAATTTAGCTTATTAATTGAGTGATTAGCCGAGGTTGTACACTTACCCCGTAGTTACACTTGTCCCAATTCACCCTAATTAAAACATTTGTGTTATTTATGTTTATATCAGCATCGTTCTTTAAATATGGATATAGTTTCCCGTTTCATAAACTAATTTTACGCGATTACTGTTTTACTATGGATATAGGTTGTTCTCTGCTAAACGAAGTCGCTAAATTCGGGGGGTGGGGGTGGGGGGACTATATAGAAAAATTGTTAAAAAGGAGACTCTTTTTAACACGATTTTATTAGCTTCGCCTGTATGTATGTTTGTAACCGCTCTGGGAGCAAACAAAAAATCTATATTGTAAAAAAAAGAATTTCCGTACGTGAACGCCGTGACTGTGAGGTAAAGAGCCGCGCTCCGAACCTAAAGGTCTAGCGTTCGAGCCCAGTCAGGGGCGATATTTTAAAAATGGTTTTTGTTTAATTCTAAATTATTTTAATTAAAGATTTAAATGTATGTAAATATTATGGTGTGTCACTCACACGATTTTCTCTTACCCTGCATTTTAATACTAAGATATTTTGTGCTTTTTAGTTCACATTTCTATAAAAGCGTGTTCTTTAATTTTTTTAAACTATAATATTATTTATAATATTTTTGTAATAAATGAAAACAAATTTTAAGTTTAAAAGCACTAAATACTAAATATCACGTAAAAAAGTATTTATTTATGCTCTTTAAAATACATTAGTTCATTAAAAAATATATATATTATATTGTTTTATTTTATATAAACTTTATTTATTACAATTATTCAATGAGTACATAAATAAAAACAATCGAAATGTAAAATAACTTTACAGTACAGAAATATACAAATTCATTACTTTTAAATATATAATTATATTTTATTTAAAATTACAGTGTATTTGAAATTATAGTGTACGAATGTTTTATGGTATTATTGCTAAATTCATTACAGAACCGAGTAATTTGAGGAATACGCACATGCGTATTACCGAAAAGTCTTAATTTTACGCGAGTCCTTTGTTCATTATATGTCTCGCATATTTGAAATGTTTTAACAACTTCATCAGGTGGTTTTCATCAAACTTAATTCACGTCAAATTGTTTCAAAATATTTTAGTATATTTATAGAGTTTTTCCCAGGCATTTTCAATGAGGCAATTGTGCCCTGTCTGCTTTTTGGTTAAAAAAAAATAGCGCCCTTCGCACGTCCCTCATGCAAAACATTACATTAACATAATACTCTTTTTGCCCTTTATATTGCAAAATTTCACGCTGAATGTGGATGTTATATTCTACTTTCTTATTCATAAACGAAATGTAACCATTTTTTAAAGCAAATTTTCTAATATATATATACTATTTCAAACTCTTCGCAAGCAAGCAATTTTTGCTCATGTCTCACAATAGATTGAGAAAGCTACCTATCGATGTATTATTTATCCAGATAATCATTTTTATATGAATTTTAGCATGTACTCACTAAACAACTATTAATGTAAGTATTTCTAGCTTTTTATCATGACCGTTTATTATTTATTCTAAGAATAGGGGTCAAAGGAAATAGTCCTCTCTGTTCCAAATCTTTCTAAGGGAATGTAGTTCATATTTACACCAATTTAGGAGAAAAGAATTTACGAATCAAACAGTAGTGATATACTAACGATAAATAATAGACATATTAAAACTACGGTTTGTGATAATTAATATTTATTTAAACAATAGTAATGAACAAATTTGATGAAAGTTAAATTATATGTACAGTCGAACCACGTTAACATGAATCTGAAAGGGAATAAAAAAATTGTTCATGTTATCAATAGTTCATGTTATCAGTAATTCAGAAACTAATCTTCAATTTGACGGGGATTGTGGAAACAATTCATGTTAAAAGTAATTCACGTTAAGCGTGTTCACGTTAACAAGGTTCGACTGTATAATGTGACACTGAAAATCCGAGACTGCCCTCAAAAATTTAAAAAGTATCCTTTTTTACTAGCAACTTATTATCCTCTTTTAAATATGGAGGGTGGGGGGAGCACTTATAAGAAAGTTTGTTGATTTCAGCATCATGATTGTTTGAAATTTCATCTTGATTGTAATCTTTTGCTATACTCTTTTTACTTTCCGTCTTGCTTAAAATATCCGATTCAGTTAAGTATTCATGAGGTCTGTATTTCAAAAGAGTTCTTGAAAAGTCTAGTTTTATTAGTTCATTAAACGTCATAAATTGTGCAGAAAGAATTTTATTTTTGAGTGGGGAAAAAAAAAAAAAAACTGGAGTGACTCCACTCGACTTTCCGAACATTGAGTAATTAACGGTTTTGTAGATAAAGTTAAGTAAGAGGAGTTGTTAAATAAACAAAAGAGAAAATTATAATAGGGTGTTTGGGTATTTTTCTTTATATAGTACACGATGTTTAATTTAACGCTAATTTACCAAACACGCAGATCATAATGATAAAGAATAATTCATTGTGTCCCTGTAAAAACCTGCAAATGCTAGATTCACTAAAATGCTTATAGTTAGTGCAACAGTGACTTATAATATTTATATAAATTTTCAGCTCCATCGGATAAGGCATTTAGACGCTATCGCACTTTAAAGTTTGAACCCATATGCCACAATTATAAAGAAATTTGCATTTTGTCCCTGTATGAAGAACCGTAAGTGCTAGATTCGCTAAAGTTCATAAAGTTCGTGTGACGGTAACATGTATATAAATTTTCAGTTACTTTGAATAAGCAGTTTAGTCGCTGTCGCACTTAAATAATTTAAGTCTATAGGTCTTAATGATGAACAATTTTTAATTGTGTCCCTGTAAAACTCGTTAAGTGCTAGAGTCACCAAAATCCATACAGTTTGTGCGATGGTGACCTATAACTCTTATATAAATGTTCCACTCAAACGGATAAGGCATTTAGATGCTATCGCACTTTAAATAATTTCATCCCATAGGCCATAATGATACAGAATTATTTATTGAGTCCCTGTAAAAAAAAAAAAAGAAAAACTAGAAGTGCTAGATTCACCAAAACCTATATAGATCGTGACACTGTGACCCATAATTTGTGTATAATTTTTTTGTCCAATTGAATAAGGCGTTTAGACGCTATTGCACGTTTTAAAATGTGGTCCCGTAGGCCGTAATGATAAAGAATTTTTCTTTGTGTCCCTGTAAAAAAACTATAAGCGCTAGATTCACCAAACTCTATGCAGTTCATGCAACTATTACCTATAATATGTGTATAAATTATTTTCTCAGTTTAATAAGGCGTTTTGACGCTATCGCACTTTTTAAAATTTGGTCCCATAGGCCATAATGATAAAGAATTTCTCTTTGTGTCCCTGTAAAAAAAACGATAAGTGCCAGATTCTCCAAAATCTATACAAATTGAGAAACTATGACCTATAATATGTGTATAATTTTTTTGCTGAATTGAATAAGGCGTTTAGATGCTATCGCACTTTTAAAAATTTGGTCCCATAGACCATAATGATAAAGAATTTTTCTTTGCGTCCCTGTAAAAAACTATTAAGTGCCAGATTCACCAAAATCAATAGGGTTCGTGCTATGGTGACTTGCAACATGCGTACCAACTTACAGCTCATTCGAGCAAAGCGTTTAGACGCTAGCGTGTTCACACACACATACACACATCATCGTAAAAATAGTGAATACGGTCTCAGGGGACCTCAAAACGTATAGAAACACCAAAATCTCGAATTCGGATTTTTGACATGATTGCAATACTTTCCTTACATACTATGTTCGGAAAGTAATAAATGAATAGAATTCGTTGAAAAGAGAATGCAATTCGTTATTTGGAGTTATTGTAAGGAAATATTTTACTATGTTCACGAACACTGCCTATCAATTTTCCTGAAGAAACCGACTAATACAAACGAACAGATATCTGAAAGGGACTTTATATAACGACACTAAATAAATATATATATATACTAGCTGACCCGTCCGGCTTCGCACTGATGAACAAATTTTAGTTAAAGATGGATTGATATGTAAAAAATCAAGAAATATATCAGTTTATATGTTATAGTCAGGCAATATTATTAACTGGAAAGTCAAAATATAATTTTACAATTATTTTTTTTAATTAGTTGTTAAATGTTGGCAATTTTTACTTAATGCTATTTATTTATTTATTTATTTATTTCATTAAAAGAAACATTTCTTTACTCATGAATAAAAAATATTAAAAAATAAACCTATGACATGAAAATGTTTTTGATAAAATTGACGTCATAATAGCTTTAATTATTATTTATTTTTTCATTTCGCAAATATATTTAATTTTTTCCATAACTGATTATTATTTTAATAATGTATATTAAAGGAGAAATCAATAATATGAAACAATATTCGTACAATATACACTATTACAGAATCTGGTGTGAAACAACCACACGACTTCCATTACCCACTATTACACGTAATATATACAATTTTTTGGAGATATTACTTGCATTTTTTGAGATTTTCGAGTAAGAGAAACTTGATACACGTATAAAGACACATACAACAGAGTTTGCATAGCGAGTTAAAAAATAAGGGGAAAAAAATAGATAGTTATTTTTTTAAACACGAATTTCCGAGATCTAAAACTGAACTACCTAATCAGGATGACCGTTAATATTCCTGTAATAAGCACATAATACTTGAGAAAGGTTATCTAAATTGGATTAAAGAAAAAAGTTTCAAGAATACGTTAGAGCCGTTTTTGAGATACCAACTTTTACCAAAACTTAACATACTCAATTATTGACCTAAAAACAATAATTACATACAAAAGGATATTTAATAGGAAGTTAACATGGCGAGTTTGAAAAATATCCGTACAGGCGTTTTTAAAGGAACGCACTTGCGAAGTCTGAAATTGAGCTGTTTATAGAGGACGCCTATCAATTTTCCTGAACTAAGCAACTTTTCAATCGAAAGGGCATCTAACATATTATTTATATAGCAACTTTGAAGAAAATCATTAGAGGTGTTTTTGAATATGGGCTTAGGGTCCCATTTCTGGTTTTCGATGACCCAATTCCGGTTTTTCAATTTTCACGAAAATTTGGAAAATTTATCTGTACACCAGACCTGAATCACTTGTGAAGTTTAGTAGTTCTATTTTTATTAGTTTTGGAGATATGACAGCCAGAAGATTACACACACACGTGCACATATACACACACACTGACCAATTGCCAAAACCTATACAATACTTCCACTACCTACGGTAGTAGGGTAATTGAAGTACACACATACATCTCGTATTTACTACGATAATATACAGATTTTCGTATTACGTTTTCGATCGCCAAATACAAAAATCGCCAATGACGATAGATATCAAATCTATGCTTTGTTTTCAATTAAAATATTGAAAATTTTAATTAAAAATTTATTTTACCAAAATTTATTATAGCTTCTAGCACTTAGAGAGAGACAGTGTAACTTTTGATTATTGAAAGAAAAAAAAAAAAAAGCAATCGGCTTTTTAGTTCTAGCGATCGTTCTCTACATATGCATATAAACCTTTCTTTTTTTTTATATTAGTATAGCTATAGAGCATAGGTATATTAAATAGGTTTCCAGTCAACATAATGTAACTCAAATAATTAAATGCTATTTACATTTCAGTAATGGCTGTATGCGCTATGTATATTGAGCTACTTGCCATAACTGTTAGTTGCTAAAAATAGTCGCCACATAAATTTAAACATCTCAATACGCAAGCGAAGTATGACATTACTGACCGCCCGTGGATGCAAGAAAAAGATTTTCCATGTTAATCGCTCATTGGAATTTTTTTTTTTTTTTTTTTTTTTTTTTTTTATTATTAAAATTCTAGAAGAATTATTTCCCGATTTTAATCCTCATATTTGGGTATAGATATGTATTAGTTATTGTATGCATGCGTTAGATTGAGTTATTTTGCTGTCAAATTGACAAAATTTTAATTTTAAATTTCAAAACTGTCACCCTTGGCGTTTTTTGTATTTGGCGATCAAAAACGTAATACGAAAATATACATGCCAGATGTATATTTTCGTAATATGTATTGTACGAAATATTGTTTCATATTATTCGTTACTCTTAATGTAAGTTTTTAAAATAACCATGATTTTTGAAAGGAATTAAATTATATTCGCCAGATAATTTGGCGATATTTTTTTTTTCTGCCAAGGATGACGGATATCAAATCTATTCCGCTGCAACATATTAGTATATTATATCAGATACTTTATTTAGACATTTGAAAACAAATTTGACTTCAAATTATGATAGAATATTTATCCTTTCCCTTTTAATTAGTTGGATGTTTATTGTGTAAATATCATCCTTTGAAATGAAATGTTTATGTTTTCAATCGAATATGGAAATTTGCCATTTTTTTTCTAGAGTTTTGAAATTTAAAATTCCAATTTTATCAATTTTACAACAAAAACAATTTAATCTAACGGATGCACATGATAACTAATACATATCTATATCCAAATATGGGGATTAAAATGGGGAAATAATTTTCCTCGATCTTTATTATTTTTTTACAAAAAATCCAGTTCACTTTTTATATTATTGTTCGCGTGAAAATATATTTTATTATATGTCTAAAAATAAATTAATTCGTAAATCTTTTTGGCAACAGTTATAAATTAAAATAAATAATATTATAAAATAGAATTTCTTATTTTATTTTATTTTATTTATTTATTTATTTTTAAATTCCAATTTCGTTTACACACATCAGTTTAAACCACGGAGTAATAAAGACTCCGTGGTTTAAACATTGATGCTTAGATATTATATCATATCATATCCAATTAAATTATTAGAAAAATAAACACTTTTAATTCTATAATGACGTCAGATTTAACGTGTAAGTTTAACAATTAAAAAAGCTTATATATGAATTTCAATTTAATGCACGTGCAAATATATTTCTTTTGTTTTCACGTCAAGATATTTTAAAAACGAAATGAATATGTGAATGTTTCTTTTATGTTGGCAGCAGCTAATTTTTTAATATTTCATTATTTCCATTTCTATTACGGCTTCTATGGGGATTTTAATTAAAATGCTCAGATTTTAAACTAAAATTTATTTTATCAAAATTAAATATAGCCTATAACAATATGGCATACTGTAGCTTTCGGTCAGTGAAAGAAGTTTTTAAATCGGTTCAATAGTTTCAGAGATTACCCTCCACAAACAAACAATTTTTTGCGCTTTATATAATGACTAGCTGACCCGTCCGGCTTCGCACTGATGAACAAATTTTAGTTAAAGATGGATTGATATGTAAAAAATCAAAAAATATATCAGTTTATATGTTATAGTCAGGCAATATTATTAACTGGAAAGTCAAAATATAATTTTACAATTTTTTTTTTAAATTAGTTGTTAAATGTTGGCAATTTTTACTTAATGCTATTTATTTATTTATTTATTTATTTCATAAAAAGAAACATTCCTTTACTCATGAATAAAAAATATTGAAAAATAAACCTATGACATGAAAATGTTTTTGATAAAATTGACGTCATAATAGCTTTAATTATTATTTATTTGTTCATTTCGCAAATATATTTAATTTTTTCCATAAATTATTATTTTAATAATGTATATTAAAGGAGAAATCAATAATATGAAACAATATTCGTACAATATATACTATTACAGAATCTGGTGTGAAACAACCACACGACTTCCATTACCCACTATTACACGTAATATATACAATTTTTTGGAGATATTACTTGCATTTTTTGAGATTTTCGAGTAAGAGAAACTTGATACACGTATAAAGACACATACAACAGAGTTTGCATAGCGAGTTAAAAAATAAGGGGGAAAAAATAGATAGTTATTTTTTTAAACATGAATTTCCGAGATCTAAAACTGAACTACCTAATCAGGATGACCGTTAATATTCCTGTAATAAGCACGTAATACTTGAGAAAGGTTATTTAAATTGGATTAAAGAAAAAATTTTCAAGAATACGTTAGAGCCGTTTTTGAGATACCAACTTTTACCAAAACTTAACATACTCAATTATTGACCTAAAAACAATAATTACATACAAAAGGATATTTAATAGGAAGTTAACATGGCGAGTTTGAAAAAAATCCGTACAGGCGTTTTTAAAGGAACGCACTTGCGAAGTCTGAAATTGAGCTGTTTATAGAGGACGCCTATCAATTTTCCTGAACTAAGCAACTTTTCAATCGAAAGGGTATCTAATATATTATTTATATAGCAACTTTGAAGAAAATCATTAGAGGTGTTTTTGAATATGGGCTTAGGGTCCCATTTCTGGTTTTCGATGACCCAATTCCGGTTTTTCAATTTTCACGAAAATTTGGAAAATTTATCTGTACACCAGACCTGAATCACTTGTGAAGTTTAGTAGTTCTATTTTTATTAGTTTTGGAGATATGACAGCCAGAAGATTACACACACACGTGCACATATACACACACACTGACCAATTGCCAAAACCTATACAATACTTCCACTACCTACGGTAGTAGGGTAATTGAAGTAAACACATACATCTCGTATTTACTACGATAATATACAGATTTTCGTATTACGTTTTCGATCGCCAAATACAAAAATCGCCAATGACGATAGATATCAAATCTATGCTTTGTTTTCAATTAAAATATTGAAAACTTGAATTAAAAATTTATTTTACCAAAATTTATTAGAGCTTCTAGCACTTAGAGAGAGACAGTGTAACTTTTGATTATTGAAAGGAAAAAAAAAAAAAAAAAAAAAGCAATCGGCTTTTTAGTTCTAGCGATCGTTCTCTACACATGCATATAAACCTTTCTTTTTTTTATATTAGTATAGCTATAGAGCATAGCATAGGTATATTAAATAGGTTTCCAGTCAACATAATGTAACTCAAATAATTAAATGCTATTTACATTTCAGTAATGGCTGTATGCGCTATGTATATTGAGCTACTTGCCATAACTGTTAGTTGCTAAAAATAGTCGCCAAATAAATTTAAACATCTCAATACGCAAGCGAAGTGTGACATCACTGACCGCCCGTGGATGCAAGAAAAAGATTTTCCATGTTAATCGCTCACTGAATTTTTTTTTTTTTTTTTTTTTTTTTTTATTAAAATTCTAGAAGAATTATTTCCCGATTTTAATCCTCATATTTGGGTATAGATATGTATTAGTTATTGTATGCATGCGTTAGATTGAGTTATTTTGCTGTCAAATTGACAAAATTTTAATTTTAAATTTCAAAACTCTCACCCTTGGCGTTTTTTGTATTTGGCGATCAAAAACGTAATACGAAAATATACATGCCAGATGTATATTTTCGTAATATGTATTGTACGAAATATTGTTTCATATTATTCGTTACACTCTTAATGTAAGTTTTTAAAATAATCATGATTTTTGAAAGGAATTAAATTATATTCGCCAGATAATTTGGCGATATTTTTTTTTTTTTCTGCCAAGGATGACGGATATCAAATCTATTCCGCTGCAACATATTAGTATATTATATCAGATACTTTATTTAGACATTTGAAAACAAATTTGACTTCAAATTATGATAGAATATTTATCCTTTCCCTTTTAATTAGTTTATTAGTTGGATGTTTATTGTGTAAATATCATCCTTTGAAATGAAATGTTTATGTTTTCAATCGAATATGGAAATTTGCCATTTTTTTTTCTAGAGCTTTGAAATTTAAAATTCCAATTTTATCAATTTTACAACAAAAACAATTTAATCTAACGGATGCACATGATTACTAATACATATCTATATCCAAATATGGGGATTAAAATGGAGAAATAATATTCCTCGATCTTTATTATTTTTTTACAAAAAATCCAGTTCACTTTTTATATTATTGTTCGCGTGAAAATATATTTTATTATATGTCTAAAAATAAATTAATTCGTAAATCTTTTTGGCAACAATTATAAATTAAAATAAATAATATTATAAAATAGAATTTCTTATTTTATTTTATTTTATTTTATTTATTTATTTTTAAATTCCAATTTCGTTTACAAACATCAGTTTAAACCACGGAGTTATAAAGACTCCGTGGTTTAAACATTGATGCTTAGATATTATATCATATCATATCAAATTCAATTATTAGAAAAATAAACACTTTTAATTCTATCCGCGTTTGTAATGATCGATAGACGGCGCTTTGTGAAAACTGCAGTTGTTAGTAAACATTAGCCACGTGTGTTCCAATAGTGTTCTTGTTATTCTACTTAATATTCGTACTATAATTTCTCCGCCATTACATTATGGAAAATTGATTGCTTTTGGAAAAAATACTTCAGTTTATTCAAAGTTCGATCGGAAGTAGATTTTTAACTGAAGTTGAACAAATATTAATTTCAAATCATCTGATTAATTCTTTACTTCCGTTAGCCGAAGCAACTGAAATTTTAAATTCGTCATTTGGAAATAAATGGAAGCTCAATTCTGGATTTCTTGATGCTTTGGATTTACACTGTGGCACACAAAAGTATGTGTTATCTTTTTTACCGTATTTATTCATTTTTATTCAATAAATATATGTGAAACTAAACATCGGCTAGCAATGGCGGCTATATGGAATTCGAATTAAACCATGTTTATTGTAATTTCACCGTAGCCCACCAGAGGGCGAGCATTTCATTACAATCGCGGATAATGACGTCAGATTTAACGTGTAAGTTTAACAATTAAAAAAGCTTTATATGAATTTCAATTTAATGCACGTGCAAATATATTTCTTTTCTTTTCACGTCAAGATATTTTAAAAACGAAATGAATATGTAAATGTTTCTTTTATGTTGGCAGCAGCTAATTTTTTTAATATTTCATTATTTCCATTTCTATTACGGCTTCTATGGGGATTTTAATTAAAATGCTCAGATTTTAAACTAAAATTTATTTTATCAAAATTAAATATAGCCTATAACAATATGGCATACTGTAGCTTTCGGTCAGTGAAAGAAGTTTTAAAATCGGTTCAGTAGTTTCAGAGATTACCCTCCACAAACAAACAATTTTTTCCGCTTTATATAATGATATAGATATAGATTACAGTTTTGTTTGAGATGCAGATTTGCCTTTTTTTCGATTTTCCTTGTCTCATTTCAAGTTTCTTTTTTTCCACCAAAAGTTAAAATATGAAGTTTTAAATATAAAGTTCCGTCGTTCTATCTTTAGATTTAGAGGATTCATCAGTCCTTGTCAGAAGGTACACACCCACCCCCCTACTTACACACACATATACACAATGAATAATTTCCAAAAACCAACTTTTTGGACCTTAAAACATGTAAATCAGTGAAAATTCGACATCGAAACCAAATACCTTACTTCCATTACGTACGGTAAACGGGTAATGGAAGAAAACTTGTTACATAGGGTAGGTGCTCCAGTGATTGGCATGCTCCAGTAATTGACATCTATCTCGAAATAATTAATAAATAAGTAAAATAATAAATTCATATGTTTTACTTACAAGAATTTTAACATTTTATGTCAAACACTGGAACATAGGGTGTTATTAACTGGTAAAATGAATAACTAGCAGTGTCAAACACTGGAACATAGGGGGCTAATTACTGATAAAATGAAAAACTAGCAGTGTCAATTACTGGAACACTGAGTGGGTGTTAAATAAAAATTCGTAAAAAAAAAAATAATTGTTATCAAATGCATATATTTTAACATATATGTGGTTCTGAATATCTTTCATACCATATGTACTAACTTAAGATTTCTAAAAATATTTTCTGATGACTGGAACATTAAAAACATCAGAGATTGCTCTAAAAGTGTCAATCACTGGTGCACTTACCCTATGTACTTAATTATTATTGATTTTTCAAAGATCCGTATCCGTATCCGCGGATCTTGGAATAAAAGATCCGTATCTGTATCCGTATCAGCGGATATAGAAAAACTGATATCCGTATTCATATCCGTATCCGCGGATCACAGTTTTTGACGATCCGGCACATTCCTATTTTATACATCATCCTTCAAAAACAAAAACAAAAGATAAAATAAATTAAACTAATAAAGACAGTTTTACTTTCTTATTTATTTATTTTCTAAGCAAAGTTGTTCAAATTCAATTATTTCATTATGAATCCGAAATGGATACTTAATTTTTTTTGTTATTCTTTCTTTTTGAAAAAACTTTTTATCTGTATAAAAGTTCGTCTTGCTTCTCTGCATTCGGAATATGTTTTTCCCACCCCTTCATTTACTCAATATACATAAGTAATTGCCTTTTTTTTTTTTTTTATGTAAAGAGGAAATTTCTTTTTTGTCAATAGGTTTCACGTATTTTTCTGTGTATTGTCTTTGATTTAATCTTTACGAACCAATAAACAGTAAAGTAGGACAATAAACATGCTTTTTTCGCTGGTAATAATGGTGGATTTATTTTCATTGTAAAAATGTTTCACAAAATTGCATATTTTATATTTGTAAAATTCTTTTTAGTTTATGTTATGTTATTATTATTTAAAAATCTGTTCGATTTTCAGATTTCGTGTATCAAATTAATATATAAGAAGTTTATGTTTAGGAAAGGAAAATGTACGAAATCTAAAAAGCCTAAAAAAGAAAACTTATCAGTTGTGTGTCGAAAAGTTATGTTCTTCGTAAGCGTAGAGTTCGTTATTAATTAATTTACAAATCTCTTCCTGAATGATTTTTTTTTCTTTTTTAATTAGAGATGAATTAATTTATATATGACTGTGTCTTTGAAATTAAATAAATAGGCGAAATATTAATAATATGTATTTTATTTATGATATTAGCGAACCCCATGTTCAGTTTTCGTACTAAATTCCTTTTACATTATTTGTTTATTTATTTTTAAGCATACATAAACTGATTATTAGAGAATATATTTTTTTATTACCCTTTTCGTTTTAGAGATATAATAAACAGGAGATTCTCTCCCCGCCCACACACACACACTGACCAATTAAATAAATAATAATAATAATCACTTTTTTGGATCCAGAAGACCTTAAAACATGCAAATCCAAGTGAAAAATTCGATGTAGAAATATTTGGCTGAATTCATTACTTTTATTACCTATTGTAATCGGGTAAAGGAAGTAATAATTTCACTTGTTACGATAATTTATCTATTTTTTGGAAATAATCTGGAATTTTTTCCTCCCATTTTGAAACAAAGTTTAATAGTGTTTATGACTTCAGTTCCTGTGCTTGTTTTTCTGTGTTTTTATTTTCATAATTGAATTTCACAAAATATTTAACGCATACTTTTACTTGTCACATACTAAATACTGTTATAAGTACTTTTCGCCATAATTACAAGTGTATAAAATACATAACACAATAGGAAATGTACCTTCAACAGTTTTCTGTAATAATTATGAATATATTTTTTGTGTGGCCCTATAAGTGAATAATTAATATTAATCACATTTTTATATAGAAATGCATATGAAAAATGTATGTTCATTTCGTATGTTTAATGCAGTATAAAGATGTCAAAGTGTGCTTATATTTAATACGCCTCTTTGACCGTAATGTATCAGAATTATTTTCGTTAGTACTTATATACAAACCAGTGTAGCTATCTGTAAAATTTTAATAAAAAACATTCTTCTTCCACAGTAAATCTAGTAAACCTGAGTAGCCTCTGTCAATTTTATGGAATTTTAAAAAATTTTATTGAAATGTAATCGCAGATAAACAGTCAGACATCATAAACACTGTTTGAATCCGAATAAGAACATTTGATGATAATAATAATAGAAACAATAATAATAATAAAAACTTTGTAAACAAACACTATAAATTGCAAAATCTCGCATAGTTATAGGATTACAAGCCAATTGCCGTATTTAAGCTGTAGTAAGTTTGCGCAACACATAATTCTTGTGGAAGAACTTTTATACAATTTTCATTTATATTAACCAAATTAGAGTCAGTAAAGCTTATGTTTAAAGCCCACTTGCTTTTGTTTCAATAAAATAATTACAATTTGCCAAATGAAAAGTGTTAATCAAATCTATTCGATTTACATTTTTGATTTTGTAAAATTATTTGGAAGTATCCATCTTACATTATTATGATTTGTAATAAGATACGTGACGATTTTAGTTCACTTTTAGACTGTCATAGAAGCTACTGGATTAATTTAGTTAAATTTTGTATTTTTGAGAATATTTTATATGATGATAATCTATATAATATTTCTCTAACGTGGACCAATTTCAGTTAATTTTTGTTGAAACGATACGATAGTGGTGAAATTAATAAAATACTCGAGGATAATTTTTTTTTTTTTTAAATGAACAATATTTAAGCACGTGGACTCAGCTCAATGATCTAATAAGAAAACGTGACGACATTTGTATGATGGCATTATTTTATGGGAAATGTATTTTTAAAAGTTATTTCTTCAGAATCTTTGCAAGCGTCATTTTAAACCTAGCAATATTTTAAAGATATAAACAGAATATGAATTATTATCATTAATTGATTAAAAAACGCAATCATAAAAAGTATAATCAAAATAGGATTCTTTCTTTTTTTTTCTTTTTTTTTTTTTTTAATTAATTAATTTATCTCTCTATTTTTTTTTTTTTTTTTTTTTTTTTTTTTACAAAAAATTACTCCAAAATAAATAATAAAATATCATTGCATTCTTGGCTATTAAAATTTAAAAGGCGTCACGGGGATCCTTTACTAAAACCGTACTGCCTGCGGAAGTATGAAAACTGAGTCATCAACCATGAATTTTATTTTGAAACTTTTCTTTGAATAATTCTGGTTTCACTATTGCGTAATATTTATTTTGATCTAATAATAATTTGGCTTCTGGTAAATTAAAATTTTAATTAGGTGGTGAAATTGTTATAATATTTATAAGTTTCAAATTTTAAAGGTAAATTAAAAAAAAAAAAAAAAAAAGAAAAGAAAGAAAGTGCGAAAATTTCGCACGGGTTTGCTAGTATATAATAATAATTATTATTTTAATTAGAGGTTTCTCTATGGGAACTAGTTTTTCGAGCGCCTTTACCTATATACTTTTATATTTTCATGAGAAAAATTTGTTTTTATATAAAATTCTTTGGATTTATCAATGACCTTGTGGTGTAATTGTAGTGACTTTTTAGAGGTTTTTACTAATATATATCCTAAGGATCTAATTTTGAAACACAAGTAATGAATGTTAATATATAAGGTTAGTTAATGAATCTTGAATCATTAGTCTTTATATGATAAAAGGATAGTTTTCGATTTTGAGGTTTTCAGTTTAACTAATTGGTTATGTTATCATGTATAAGTGTTAAAGTTTTGAAAAATATTTTATTTTCACAAATTGCTAGAATGAGAAGAATTTGCAATAATTGTGATAATTTTTAAGGGGCATTTTGCAATTTTTTGATACTGCGAAATTAAATAGATATTCGTCTTAGATTTGATTACTATCCGTAACTGTAGTTTAAAGGTAAATTTGTTTCTTTAATCGTATTATAAGTTTATATATTTATGTAAATTATGATGTATATTACAAGTTTTTCTTTTATATCTAATTTTTCATTTTTGTATTCTGAACTGCACTGGTTTGGTTAGGTTCTTTTCACATTGTAACAACTCGCTGTTTCTATTTTGCATTGAGAGACATCCTCGACTATGACCTCAATGTTTTTTGGGGTTAATTATAAATTTCTGTATAGATTTTTGGCCTGCATTCCTTTTCAGATTTTAATTTATTATTCTGTTTACACGTGTTCTATTTTTCTGTATTTTCTTACTCATTAAGAATCTAAATTTGTTGTCTTTATAATATTTAGTTCAACAAATAGTGGGTATTTTTTAATTTTTCAAATAATATTCCTTTTAAATATATATATTATATTCATATAAGAATTTTTTCTTTCCGATGACCAATAATAGAGGCGGCATTATATTGCTCATCTGTAGAATTAATATTTCAATAAATAAGATGTAAATCATATGAAATAATCTCATCTAAATAATCGATAATGTTGGAGAACTAGTAAACATGTTTTTACACATATTTAAAATGTGCTATTGTATGGGTTGTTAATCCATTATTTTTTTGCTACGTAGTATATCTTTTTTGTTGTATCCATTACTTTGAACGAAAAACTTTCAATCCAAACAATTGTCGGAGAAATGAAAGTATTATATTCCATACGAAACAAGCTAGAATCTCCTGTCAGAAAGTACTGTAAACTTTACATGGCATTATTATATATGTATATATATATATATATATATATATATATATAAAGATGCATCTTAAATGGGCAAATGAGTTGTTCTATTTGTAATTGCTTTGCACGCACTTATGCTGGTTTACTCGCGTTGTCTTGGAATGGTAATTCTGTGTTCGTGGAAGCTTTAGAATTGTCTTCCTTTTTGGGTCAGTCACTCTTTGTATGACCTTGGTCGTGGACGTTAAACTGCTTTCGGAAACCGATACGCCCATCCAGCATGATTAATACTTAAATCAAAGAAGGTAATGCATGATTGTTCATTCTTTACATATTTAAAGAACGGTTTTATGCCATGGTGATGTAACTAAGGGAAAGGAAATTAAACTTTCACTTTACAGATCTTATAAGTAATTTGTTTCGATATTTAATGTTTGAATTATTTTACAATGCATTTGCATTTAAAAAATATTATGCATTGAAGTCCATTATTTTAATGATGCATGCGTATAATTGTAGACTGGCCATATCACACCCAGGCAAGTCAAAAAATGGCAATTTTGAATTTTTGTTAATGAAAATGTGTATGAAGTGCCCAACGTGCACGAAAAGCGTCTCATCTCCATCTTGAGAGACAGTTGTGTCAGTTTAATTGTAGGCTGGGCAATTCTTTATCGTTATTTTCAATTTGATTTTTCTTAAATACTGCATTTTGTATAGAAAAATTGCACCGGTGAACTGGTGTTAAAAAGTGATAAGTAAAAAACTTTATATAAATGCCATAAATTCAAAAAAAAAAAAAAAAAAAAAATTTTTTTTTTTTTTTTTTTGTTATTATTATTATTTATGGTATTTATACAACTTTTTTTTACTTATTACTGCATTTTGCATTGTGTCACTTTTCTTGCTGGGGTGCGATATGTCCTTATTTAAAAAGCCATTTCTTCTTCAGTTTTCTACTTTATTTAATTGTTCTGGTCTTTCCCCATTTACTTACTATATTATCATTAAAATACTTTATGTTTATTATGATTTTGTTTAAAAATATACAGCTATATAACAATTTTAGAAATTTTCATTGGAATCGATGTAAAGATGGGTGAAGCAAATGATTGTAAGCTACATTTATTTCTAATTGTTATGCTTATTTACATCAACTGAAAAATAAATAAATAAAATAAAATAAGAGGAATGTTTTTCTAAATTCAAAGTTTAAAATAAAATAAAATAAAATAAAATAAAATAAACGTTACTGTATGCGTACATAGAAAATATTCGCTATGTAGGTTTTGAAAAAAGAATAGAATTCTTCTTAAGTCCCTTATAGGAGAAAATAAATAAATAAATAAAACTCAGGTAATGTATATAAGTTTATCTCCTAGATCTCTTCCCCCCCCCCTTTTTTTTTTAATCATCATGTTGCGATGTCCTATCTATCATAACATATGGATATGACTTAAGCAAACAAATACGTATTTTTTATTTCGTGTTTTTCTGTATTTTGCATTTTTTGTTAATTGAAATACAATAAAACCTCTCTAAAAGTCCACCTTCATTTAATGGCCACCCATGTTAGAGGCCGTTTTTTTTTTTTTTTTTTTTTTTTTTTCTGCTCCTATATTTTCCCCCATAGGACTTAATACTAATATACTTCCATTTAAGGCCCAAGTACAATCGTGTAAATGGTCACATTTTGTGAAAGTAATTGATATTATTTTTATCTTATCTTCAACTGACCACTGTCCACAGTATTAACTAAAATTAGTTTCTTAATTTGAGTATTCAATACTGACCCAGTATTGTATAAATCAGTATTGTAACCCTTCTTAAAAAAAAAACTTGCTAATTACCCTCCTTTTGTGAAATTATAGCAGATGTTTTCCATAAATGCGTGTGTAGAGAAAGGGAAACGAGTAAGACTTTTTAAATTTTTGAATGTAAATGCATTTTGGAAAATTTAATGTTGTGTCACATCATATTATTTACTATTTAGCTAATAAGTTTAAACGCGGTGTCTCCTAAGTAAGTACAGGGCCCGGCTTAGACTGCCTGGAGCCCCGGGGCAAGCCTATTCTGGGGGGCCCCCTTGCAGTGGCGTAAGAGGTCTTTAGGTTGCAGAATTTCTGCATGCGCCTGTAGGGGGGCCCCTTCTAGAAGAGGGGCCCAGGGCATTTGCCCCGTATGCCCTGCCGTTAGACAGAGCCTGAGTAAGTACATGATATAAGATAAAAGGGGGTTGGGGACAAAATCTCGCGTGGACAATTGACCGCCAACATAAATGATTGGAATGCAAAAAGGAGTTGGTAATTATTAATAATGTTGTATAAAATTTTATGACAACACATACCTTAGTCAGAGTACTGGTATACACACAAACCCACCTCAAAAATTGTTATAAATTTTGCTTAAAAGAGTTTAAAGACTATGTTTATTAACTTTTTTTTTTTTTTTTTTTATTAGTCATAAAGAATTCAATCGTGCTTATCTATTTTAAAATTTTTAATTAAGGTTTGTGAACAGCGTTCAGCTTTAATGTCAGCAGTGATGTACAATATTTTAAAAATGTATTTTGAATGGTGAAAAGCAAATGATAAAATAACATAAAATTAAATATAGATAAAATAATAAAATTCCGTTCTATAGTGTATTTATTTATTTAATTATTTTAATTAATTAATATTAATTTATAAGGCTTTGTGGCCTTCACCAGAGATCACACGTGATAGAAACACAAATTTTCAAATAGATCATATTATTTTTTTGACGCGATATTTTGTCCCGCGATATTATGTCCGGATCCCGATAAAAAGGGTTAAACTTAGCTGAAATTAAAAATTACAAGTTAAATCTAGTATTTCCTATCAGGAAACTGCTAGAAATATTAACAGAAATTTCTTTCCCACTCAGAAATAATGCTACTCTAAGGGACAAAAAAAAAAAAAAGGAATTGCTGTTAAATATTTTCTTTTTCCCTTTCAGCGTCCATCAACATTATTATTTAAAAAGCAAATTTTCGAACAGGTTTTACTACGTCGTCCTCCACGTGTTATGCAAGCATGACAATTTTATTTGTTTTCCTGTTTAGTTTTTAAAATATTACAAATAAAAAAGTATAAGGCATTTTTCTTTAGTGCCCCCCCCCCCCCCCTAGTTTATATTAACTGTTTGGTCTGGAGGATGGATCATAGAAAACTAAATTATTACTAAAAAAGCTTTTAAATTAAAAAAAAAACTACTATTAATGGTTATTAAAAAGCTTTGTAGACAAATAGCTATTTAATAATTAAAACCACTTAATTTATAGTTCTTGCTTGTCTGTCTTCTGTTAAAATGCTACCTCTCTTAAAAGCTATTTTTTGTGGGGGGGTGAGGCACAGTGGGTAGCCTACTTAGAGAGGTTTCACTGCACATTATACCCGGATTGTTGTTGTTATTATTATTATTATTATTATTATTTTCTTTTTAATAAATATTCAGTAGTATAAGCTATTTTATTGCCTACTAGTATCCCAAAGCTTAAATTATTACTGAGAAATGACTAAACTATTTAGATGAAATTTATTCTCCTTATTAATTGAACTTATAATGTTGTAAATTAAAATTATTTATATAGATTTGCTTGGTTTCAAGAAGTTGTAGATTTGGGTAACCGTAACCTACATCCGCCCTATTCTATAGTGACGATTTTCGAAAAGTCAGTTTCGAAAAATAAAATAAAATAAAAAATAAACACTGGGAGAAATGTATAAATATTTTTCATAGTGACTTTGTAAAAAGTCTTAAGAGTTGGGGGGGGGGGGGGGGGGGGACTATCTCGATTATTGATTTTTTTTTTTTTTTTTTTAATTAAAATTTTATGATACCCCTTTGTAATTTGGAAAATAAAAAAAAGACTTGTAAATTTAAGGAGCAAATATAAAATCTCATTCTTTTAAATCTAAAAACTTTCATATAACGAACTTCTATTTTTAAGAATTATTTTGATTAATTTAGAATGTGCATAATGTTTTTCAAAACGCTGTTTTTTAAATTAAGTTGCGTCTAAGAAAGTGACTAATATAATTTGTTTAAGAAAGTAAAAGAGAAGAAAAGAGTGAAATTGAGATAAAGGGGGAAGGGGGGGGGATATTCCGACCATCCGAATTTCAGAATTTCCTACTAATGCTTCCGAATGTCTGCGGATGCTGTACTCGTGCCAAATGTGGCAGCTCACTTTCATACTGCACTCGATGTTGTAATTGTTTGCTCTCTGGATATTTGTCGGCGGGGGAAGAATATCAATATGGCGGTCTTGCTTGTCGAATTCCTAGTCTAGGATCTTGTGGCGGTGTGTTGTGTGTGTCCTTTGACACCAAACTGGTTTCTCTAGGGTTGAGTTTCTTTTCAGTTTTCTTTATTTTTTATTCACATTTTGTTTATTTCCACCTCCCCTTCTTTATCTACCTTTCTAGATTCGATCCTGCATCCCCCTTTTTTAGTTTTTCTTTTGTTTTTCCCCCAGCATTTGCTTCTCTCTCTCTCTGCTTCACCTCTCAATGTCCATTGTGGAGTAGTTGCCCATCGCCACATCGTGTAGGGAGCGAAGAACAGACGGTGAAATTCTGTCTAGCTTCTGTGTGGTGCTCTAGTGTCGCTTTGCTTGTTTGATTAAGAAACAGAAAAATTTTTGTGATGCTTGGATGTATGGGGATTAATCCTATCATAGCCGGATCGTTTGAATTTCGGGTAAGTTCCTTTTTCGTAAACAAAATTGACATGTATTATTAATTTGCTCATTAAAAAAAAAGTTCATCCCCCCTCCCCCCCTTCATCCCTCGCTCCTGAAGAAGCATTAAACAGGTGATGGTAAATCTGCAAGATTATTCTTTCTAGAAAAAAAATTTTTTTTGATTGAGAAATTTTAATGGGTGTAATGAAACTCATTTGTTATGAAATTTGTTTTCTGTATATTTATTGTTTCAGGAGTTGTCTTCTCACTTTTTTGATTACTTACTTATTTATTTTTCAAGAAAATAAGATTTTATTCTAGGTTTCAGGCGTCACTCTACGATTAACTTTTGCACATTAAGACTCATTAGGACGGCATTTACGGCTTAAAATATATCAAATCACTACGAAAATCCACGCTTGAAACAGAATTTGAGCGCAGCATACGACAACTGATGGCTAGAGTGCTAACTATTCGGCTGTCAGATGAGTTACTATCCAACAGGAGGTCAAAGTTGTTGTGGTTCGTTTCACAGGACAGGATACATTCATATGACTGTGTCGGTGGTTAGATTTAATCATCTTCTTAAAAATAAATAAAATAAAACAGATGAAAATTTTATACTCATTTAAAGAAATTTTTCGATGCTTAAAAAAAAAAAAAAAAAAAAAAAAGATTTCGATGTTAAATAGTATCATTTTCTTTTTGATATTTCTATTATTAAAAATAAAATTTACGCATTTACTTTTAAATTTCTACCACCTTGCATCATTTTAATTATTTGTCAATAATTATCTTACAATATGTACATGCATGGTAAATAAAATATGATAGACTGTCGAATGTAATATTTTTTAAATTTAATATCGTTTAATATTTTTCTACTTAAAAAAATATAATAATAATAATAATAATAATAATAATACTTTGGGTAGCCCTGTAAATGAATAATGAATGATTTCCATATCACATGCTACACAAAACATGCTTTGTTGCATGAAAAAAAAAAAAAAAAAAAATAATAATAATAATAATAATAATAAAATAATAATAAATAGCATCGCTTGTGCTCGCATAACAATTCCCTATAGTTTTAACATAAGAAATTATTCCTATGGTAGATATTACTTCTATAAAATTCAAAAATTGAAACTATATAACAAAATGCAACCAACAGTGTTGCTTTCTTTATTCTATTCTATTTCTTAAAACAATTTTAATAGATGCCACACGCACCACATAAACTTTAAATTTTACATCTACTTTTTAAGATAGCACGCGATCTTGTTTTATATAAAAATTAAATCATTAAATTAATTTTTTTACTTATTTTTATTTCATTTTGCACGCGCACTTTTTATTTCCTAATTCAAAATTATTAGAAAAATAAGTTTTCGATAGTGTTTGTTTCAATACTGATTGTTACTAATTTTCTTTCAACAAAAAAAAAAAAAAAAAAAAAAAAAAAGATTTTGATGAAATTCTGGCAAAAGTAGAATTTAGTTTAGGACGGAGGACTATTAGTTTTTTTTTTTTTTTTTTTTTACAATTATAACATCGCTTTCAAATTATTCAATTATATTTACGATAAATTTTAGATTTCGATAAATGTCCAACTATCGAAAAATGACACCGCAAAAATCCGAGATTGAGGCTAATAGTCCTCAGTCTTTGGAAAAAAAAAAAAAAAACTATTTTGGTTATTAATTTTTCCTATGTTACCAAAATCTCATATATTGCATTAGTTAATGGACTACTTCTGTCATACTTAATTAATTACTAATATCACCCAGTGATCAAAACTCGACCACTTTCAAAATGGTTTAAATTGTAACTTAACAGTGCCACTTGTTGGCCGATATGCACTCAAACTGAATCAGTAGAGTTTTACTTAATATATATATCTAAGTTTGGTACACTGTACACGCTGAGCCTTTCCTGAAATGAAAGAAAATCACAATGTTAAGCGACCCTGTTGGGTGATATAGCCCAAAAGCTAACCGGCACCAATTCAAACCAAGGTCCAACCAAATATCAAGTTCGGTTAAATTAAGTCCATTGGTTTATGAAGTACAGTGTTCGAACTCAAGAAGGAAGGTATTTTCTAAAAATGGTCAAATTGAGTTCGGGAAATCTCAAAATGTGTAACTTCATCGAAAACCGGAAATCTAAAAATTTTCTAAATCTTATATTTTCTTCTTACATATGCAGAAGATAGAATAATAAATCCGCTTTTTAAAAAATAAGTAGTCAATTTCAGTTGAGTGAAATGTAAGGAAATCTCAAAACGCGTAAATTCATCGAAACCGGAAGTCAAAAGATTTCCGGATCTCATACTTTCTTCTTATATATGCAGAAGATATAGTAATAAATATATTTTTACAAAAAATAATTATTCAATTTCAGTTAAATTAAAATGCCTCTTTCAGTGTAAAAATATGTCTTAAAATTAGAGATGACGTAAATCACACACATACACACACACACACACAAAAAAAAAAACTAGTTTGTTGTGGCTTTTTTTTTTTTTTTTTTTTCTAATCGCAATTATTCGAGATTTCACCTGATTTATGTGTTTTAAGGTGTCCTAAAGGGGGGCAAAAAATTAGAAATTGAGTTAGACCGTTCAAAATTGGTACATATAGGTTTTGAGTGCCTACGAGTTGAATGAGGATATTTTCGAAAGTGTAAAATTAAGGGGGGACAGGAAGGGTGGTGAAGGAATACGCGCGCGCAGCGAGCGTATATATGAATTCGTGCGCACTGCGCGCGCATGGGTCTACGCTGACGAAGGCAGAGGGGACCCGTTGTAAGTGTTTACCCGATCAGAAATGATTTTTTTTTTTTTTTTTTTTTTTTTAATTACTTTTCTTAAGAATAAAAGTTCATGAGTAATAACATGGAATTTTGAGAAATCATAAGGGTGGTGAAGGAATACGTGCGCGCAGCGCTCATATATATGCATTCGTTCGTGCGCATCGCGCACGGGTCTACGCTGCCGAAGGCAGTGGGGACACGGTGCGATATTTTTCCCGATCAGAGTGGGTTTTTTTCTTTTCTTTTTTCACATGATAAAAATAAATGCAATTTTGAGAATTCATTAATTATAATGATTCATTTAAAAATATTGACCAGCGAAGCGGGCGTAGCCTGCTAGTATTACATATAGAACAGCGGTTCCCAACCTTTTTAGTTGTACGGACCACAAATTTTATAAAAAAGACTTTGAGGCCCACTAACTACTTAATATACAAGTAAAGAATGTAATAGCAAATAGATATCTATATATGTTATATGTATAGTATGTATATACTGGGCAGATATATAAGTAATTAGTAAAAGATACTGTACAAGAAGAATTAATAATAATAATAATAATAATAATAATATTAATAATAATAATAGTAATAACTTTATTGTATTTACTTAGCTGTTACCTCTGTAATAAATTTCAAAAACAAGTGATAAAAAAAAAAAAAAAAAAAAAAAAAAAAACTTAATGAGATTTTTGACATTGTTTGTCCTCCACGAGTGAGTCAATATCTGTATTGAAACTAGATAGTTTTAGCCTCAAATCCCTCTCAACATTCTATTTATTACTATATTTATTTTTCAAAAAAAAAAACTAAAGTTGAAAAAGCTCGTTCACATAGATAAGTTGTTGAAAAGCCCATCAAGTGTCTCAGTACAATTTTTGCAATAGCTGGATAATCCTGCCAAACATTTATCCAAAACGTGACCAATGGTGTTGTTTTAAAAAGCGATTTTAGAATCTGGTCACATGATAATTCTATTAACGTGTCTTCCACTCTTTAAGATAATTTCAATTTTTTTAGGTAATTTTCTTCAAAGGGATTTCTGATCAATTGGATTTCATCAGGTGAAATACCTGAACAACAGCCAACGCGTTTTCCTTATTGACTACTACGGACCACGGAAATCTTGAGTAACACCACATCTCACTAGTGAATCGTTCTGAAAAACTGTTATTTGACCTCAATATTCCACGGCCCAGTACCGCACTGCCCGAGGCCCACTTGTGGGCCGCGGCCCATGGGTTGGGAACCGCTGATATAGAAGAAAGTAAAAAGAAAGAAATAGGGGGGGGGGAGGAAAAAAAGAAAGAAAGAAAATCCTTTTTTACTTTCTTCTATATGTATATAGAGAGAGTATGGATATACTGAGGGAATTTACGTAGGAACATATAGATGAAAGTCATATGGTGGCCGCAACATACTAGTTAATTTATGTATGTGTTCAATAGTATAAACTTTCGACGTACCACTTATTCACTCAAATTTCTACATCATACCTTTCGAATGATACCGCTTTCAATCCTCTATTCCCAAATTAATATATTAAAGAGTACGACAAATTTCATGTTTGCCTATTGATATATAGATTTATTTTTCCCTAATGTTACCAAAATTACAGCATCATTAAATGAACTATTTCTGTTATATTAATTAATTTTCCTATGTTACCAAAATCACATTATACCGCATTTATTAAATGTAATTTTCAGTTATTGTTTAATTATTTTTTTCTGTGTTACTAAAATCTCTCACACTGCATTATTAACTAATTTATTTGCCCTTTGTTACTGAATTAAGCCTATTCTGACAGTATGGATATTAGAAATTTCGCTGTTTGTGTATTGGCAATACCTCGTATCGTAGACTGTAGATTTGTTTCTGCATTAACAGCTTGCATAAAGATCTATATAAGAAAGGTTGGTTGGCATACAGATCCGTTACGATTTAATAGAGAAACATATACAGTGTTTTCGAAAAGTCTTGACTTTTCTTTATTCTTTAAATATTGATTGAGACATACAGTGTAAATAGTTAAAGTTGCGGAAAAAATAAGTACACCGTTCTACGAAACAAATTTCGGGGAATTCGATTCTGTTAATTACAAATTTTAAATTTTTATTTGGCACTCATTCAAGAAAATGTCCAGTGACTAATATGTACCTCATACCTTAATTAGATGATACACAGAATTTCAACTTTGTATCATAAAAATTTCCAGAGGTACGACAAAACTAAAAAACCGACTTAAACTAATTTTCAGTGTCTCGATATAAGTTCGGTGGCAGAAACCAGATTGGAAAACAGCATTTGAGGAATAATACAGAAAATACGAGTCAAAGCAACGATAGCGTAAATAAATAAAAACACAAAACATTTGTATTTTGTCTGCAATTAATCCATCAACTAAATGCTAAACCAAACCGTCAACATCTTTCTTTAAAAATATCTTTATAACTTTTAAAGATACAATGCTGAGATTTTGTACATCACGTAATTAGAAAATAGAGTACATTTTACTCGTTCTGGATTATTTTTTATTTTTTATTTATTTATTTATTTATTTATTTATTTATTTTTCGGGGGGGGGGGGGGCGTATACAAATTTAAATTTTGTAAATCTTCAGTTTGAATCCCTCACAATTTTTAATAGATTTTATAAATTTTTGTAATTTTTTTTACACAACTGTGTAATTTACACTATAGGTATAAATATCTAAGATCAATATGTAAGTAATATAGAAGCCAAGGTTATAGTTTTTTGGAACATCCTGTATATGCAAATATATATGCATTCATAACTGCTGATTTTCCTGTTTCTCCCTCATTTTTCTATTTTCCAAATTATTCACACCAGAATTTTATAATACTTAACTTTATAGCAAATTGAGATATTAAATCGCAGAAAATTGATATCAAAAGTTTCTAATAAAAAATGTGATAATAAACTTCATATAGATAATGTAAATGTTGGCAGCCATGTATTTTAACTTTAATATTGTAAATTCTACATTTTATAGCGTTTCCCCCCTTCTAAATTAGGGTTTAAAGAGTTTGCATGAATCATTATATATATATATATACATATATATATATATACAGGGTGATCAATTTAAAAGAGTACCCGTTGGTTTTTCTTATTACCAAATTTTAGTTCCTTATTTTAACTACGCTTAATGATATTTTTCTTGATATCGTAGACATTTCTAAACCAGTAAGTTATGACCATCACAAAACTTTCTTCAATTTTATCTATATATTGATATTCAAGCATAAAATTTCTGGTATACTTTTAACATACTAATTATGGGAATAGAAAGTTGAAAGTGGTATCATTCGAAAGATATAATTAACCAGATTTGCCAAATACAAAAATACTTTTATTTTTTACGCATTTTTCCATTTTATGCACATATTCTTTTATATTAAAAAATACCTAAAGCAGAAAGTTGTTAAATCTGGCAGTTTTTGAAAATTTAAATAAAAACATAAACACAGTAATTTATATAATGTAGCATCACTATACTCTCGACTACAGATTTTTTTATTCTAAGAGAAAATAGCCATTAGATGGTAGAAAATTGAGCGAATGAGTGTTAGATCGAAAGTTTATACTGTTGAAAATATACGGAAGTTAAAAAAGGATTTGATTTATGAGATTTTTTTTTTTTTTTTTTTTTTTTTAAGATCTAATTTCTTTCTTTCTTTCTTTCTTTCTTTTTTTTTTTTTTTTTTTGGGGGGGGGGGGGTTACGTCAGCTCTAATTTGAGGACATATTTGTAAGCTAAAACGTACTGCATTCCAATTAACTGAAATTGACTACTTATTTTTAAAAAAATAGATTTATTACTATACGCAAGCGAAGTGATGACTTCACCTACCGTCCTCCGTGTGTACAAGCAAAAGATTTCCTATATTAATCGTCCTTTTTTTTTAAAGTTTCAATACTCTAAAAAAATATAAGGGCAGACTTTCATTTTCGAATATAAACATAAACATTTAATTTCAGTGGAATGAGATTGATTCCAAAGGAACAGATTTGATATCTGCCGTCCTTGGCGGAAAATAATAATAATAATAATAATAATAAAAATAAAAATTAAAACATGAAAATCTGACATTGACAGATTTTAATTTAGTGCCAGAGGCCTACTGCTAAACTTGTTAATATCGACAAATTCTTCTTTAGTTAATTCGTGACGATCTAAATTCCATGATAAAGTTTTCATTAAATCAAACCAATGTGTTTCAGCTGCAGATACTGTAACAAATAACGTTGGAAGTCCAAACTGTCTTATAGCCGCAAAACAACGTTTTTTCTCTTTTTCCCAATGAGGGGGAGGTGTGCCTTGGGGGGGACTCATGTCAAAGGTGTGCCTTGGGGGGGGACTCATGTCAAAGTTGGGCCTTGGGGGGACTCATGTCAAAGTTGTGCCTGGGGGGGGACTCATGTCAAAGTTGTGCCTTGGGGGGACTCATGTCAAAGTTGTACCTTGGGGGGGGGACTCATGTCAAAGTTGGGCCTGGGGGGGGGACTCATGTCAAAGTTGTGCCTGGGGGGGGACTCATGTCAAAATTGTACCTTGGGGGGGACTCATGTCAAAGTTGGGCCTGGGGGGGGACTCATGTCAAAGTTGTACCTTGGGAGAATTTTTTATATTTTTTAAAAACTTGTAACCTTCGTTATGAGTAATCAAATTATCTACAAAATCTTCATTCAATAAATCCCCATTCAATAAACCGACTGAAATAGGCCCTTAGCACTATTAAGAGTGACGTATAAAAATTCGACAACGCTGTACCGACTGAAATAGGCCTCTAGCACCAATAATAAAAGATCGCCGAATTATCTGGCGAACATATAATATTTAATTCCTTTCAAAAATTACGGTTATTTTAATAACGAGCAATCAATAATATGAAACGTTATTTCGTAGAATATAAGTATGTATTACGAAAATATACATCTAGTATGTATGTTTTCGTATTGCGTTTTTGATTGCCAAATACACAAAACACCAAGGACGAAACATCAAATCTATGCCCATTTTGTTTCTAGAGTTTTGAAATTTAAAATTAAAATTTTGTCAATTTGATGGGAAAATAACAATCTAACTCACGTGCACGATGACTAATTTTTAATTATACCCAAATAAAATCGGGATCAAATAATCCCGATTAAAATCGGGAAATAATTTCTTCAATTTTTAACAATATTTTACAAAAAATCCAATGGACAATTAACATAAATCTTTTACTTGGCCCCAACCCCCAACGACGATCAGTGACTTTACACTTCGCTTGCATATATCGTCTACATATATAAGAATAGAGTTTAAGATTTGGAAAAACTTTTGATTTCCGGTTTTCGATGAATTTACAGGTTTTGAGATTCCTTTGCATTTGAATTAACTGAAATTGACTATTTATTTTTAAAAAAAGGGCATTTATTATCCTACCCACTGCATATATAAGAAGAAAGTATAAGATTCAGAAAAATTTTAGATTTTCGGTTTTTAATGAAATTACACGTTTTGAGATTTCCTGAACTCAATTCGATCATTTTTAGAAACTATCTGTCTTTTCGAGTTCGAACACTGTACTTTATGAACCAATGGGCTTAATTTAACCGAACTTGATATCTGGTTGGACCTTGGTTTGAATTGGCTATATCAGCTTTTGGGCTATATCAGCGGGGGCGTTTGCATGTTGCGATTTCCTCTCATTTCAGGAAAGGCTCAGCGTGTACAGTGTACCAAACTTAGAGAAATATATTAAGTAAAACTCTGCTGAGTCACTTTGGGTGCATATCGACAAACAATTGGCGCCAGCTGATGTGTTGCAATTTAATTCCGTTTACGAGAAGGCAATTACTTTGCCTTTCTTTGCAAAACAATGGTCGCGTTTCGACCACTGGGCGATAATAGTTTTATATGAAAGCACGATCTACTGATTGTCATGTACAAGTATTTAGCCAAGACAGTTTCTCACAATAAAGATACATATGCAGTTTTTTGCAATTTTAATCAATAGATGCTGATATATAATCATCTGAAAAATTGCAGAAAAGGAATGAAAGCAGCGCTATCCACCTGTCGTCCGATATACACTGAAATTGAATGAGGATAATTTTTCATATTTATGTCACATATAAGTTTGGTATATTTATGTATAAAAAAAAATTTTAGATATTACCTTTCCATAACCGGAAAGCTTGCAGCATAGACGCACCACTTCGTTATGCATCAAAATTAAACCTTCATGTTATTTATTTATTTATTTATTTATTTTTTTTCAGTTATAATATTCATATATACTATATAGAAGTAAAATATAAAGTTTAAATATAAAAACATAAAGGTTTGTTAAATTACATTCATTGGTTTCTGAGATACAGCATTCACAAAATTTTGGTTACAAGCAGACAAAATGTGTAAATCCATCGAGAACTGAAGGTAAAAAAAATCACAAATTCCATATTTTCATTTCTCTTTTCTTTCTTTCTTTCTTTCTTTCTTCTTCTTTTTTTTTTTTTTTTTTTTTTTTTTTTTTCGTATATATATATATATAGAAGAAAGTAAAAATTAAGTGCTTGGGGTGAGATAGACACCTGTTAAGAAATTTAAATTGTAGAATAAAAGAGAATTAGATAGATTGACAGTTAAAAATTACCTTATGTAAAATTCAAAAAAGAATTAAAAAAATATATATTATTATTATTATTATTTTAAAGTTATGTTCTATTTACCCTAAATTCGTCTTAGATTTTATTTATTTTTTTTTTAATGTGAAAGGCTAAAGTAATTTTTTTTTTCTCTCCTTTTAACCAAATATCTAATTATTCAGTTCTTCTTATTTTTGTTTTTCAGTTTCTAAAATTCGCTAAAAACCTTATTTTATAAAGAGCGAGAGAGAATAGTTCTTATTTTATTTATTTTATTTTATTTTGCTCTGATGAAAAACTAAAATGAAACAAATAGCTGCTATTGTTTGATAATTAAGAATTGAAATTCCGTCGTATCACTCTAAAGTAATTGGTGTGACCGAAGATATTTTCTTGCTCTAGCTCTGTATCATCATTGTTTCCCTTTAGCCGTAGGAGAACAATGAACTTTGATTCAAGATATCGATTCGTTCGTTTTCTGTCATCAAATGGATAGTGCGTACCTGTCGATAAAGCAGTAACTTCATTCATCTTCAGCTGGAAAAATATATTAAGAAGTTATTGTTAACTTAATAATTACGAATTTTAAAATCTAATTATATTATTATTTTCCATAACAAATTTAATTAGATAAACAGGTATTGTAAAAAATGTAATGATTAATAATAATAATATACTCAACTCCCTCTAATTCGCAAGAGTTTCGTCCAGAGGTTGTGCGGATTATAGGAATTTGCAGATTAGAGGTCACTGTCTTTGTTTACGTTTTCTTTTGCAGGCACAAAGTCAGTTATTATTATTAATTCATAAATATACGTCAAAATGAAAAGACGATTTCTAATAAATTTTAGAATAAAATATTTCATCAAAATTAATAAAACTAATCAATCGTATTCATATATGATGGTAAATAATTTAAACATATTTAATTAATATGTACCAATAAAATGTAAACATACATTTTACTTAAAAAATATATAAGAAAATATATTTACAAGTAAAAAAATAATATTCATAACAACTAATTTTTTTTTTTTTAATTTTGTTAAGCATTAATCTAATAGTAGTTTGTTTTAAATTTTTATGTACTTTCTTGACATTCTTTGGCTTGACTTAGCGCTAGTCTATATGAAATGCAGGATAATAAATATAAGAATCTTACTATGCTGTCCCCATTTGTGTTTGAAAGCAATGATTAAGCTAAAAATTGTATTTAAAAAAATAAAAATATGAGAAAGATTGCGATTTTTTTTTTTTTTTTTTTTTTTTTTTTTTTTAAATATCGCTGTAAATTTATTTGTTTACATTAAAATATCAATTACGGATTAGACGGATTTACGGATTATGGGTCTGCGAATTAGAGAGAGTTGATTGTACTATTTTTTATTAATTTTACATTATTGAATCTTCATATGTGCAGCTTCAAAGTTTGTTCAATTAAACGCGATTTATATTTCGATTTTTTTTTTTTTTTTTTTTTTTTAAGTTTCTTTTAATCGAAACATACCGATAAAAAGAAAAGAAATAAAGAAAGGAGGGAAGAATTATTTTTGTACTAAAATCTTGATTATATATAAATTATATTTTATCACGTGACTTTATGAAAAATAAAAAAATAAATCGTATAGTAGTCGTTGCTAAGGAACACCGACAACTGAAAAAAAAAAAAAAAAAAAACCTGCAGTTTGGAAATAATAATAATAATAAACTTAAAGTTAAGCTGTTAAAACAAAAAAGAAAAGAAAAAAAAGCCAAGTTTTGTAGCTCTCTGAGTTCCAGAGCGCATATACACAGATACTTCTTTTTATTTATATACGACATTTGATTTTTTTTTTTTTTTTAGTTCTACGATAAGTATTTCTTGAGATATCAATGAAAATGAAAAAGCAATTCTTTCATTTCTAATAAAAATACCTGACTTAACAGCTTTTGCTCAAAATGCAATTTTTTAGGCTTGCGCGCACCATTTCTAAAATATCGCGCATCCATCATTCAAAAAAAAAAAAAAAGAAAGAAAGAAAGAAAGAAACAGCTTCAAAATTTTTATCCTATTCAAATATTTACTAATCATAAAAAGAAATAGAATCATACAGCTCTGCTGAATTTGAAAATAAATTATAAGGTTAAATGTGTATAAAAATTTATATTTTTACAAAATTTTCTATTTAAAGATTAATAACTCTTTACATAATTAAACAATTATAAAATTTTTTAGATGAAATTATAGGCGAGAGCAGTATTTTAAGATAAAATCACATTAATTTACAATTAATATCTTGCACGCAGTGAAATGTAAACAATTTTCAAGTATCATTTTAAAACTTGCTTCTTAATTTTTTTCCCCTCATGTTATTTGATAATTTGACATTTTAAAAGTGTAAACTATTACTTAAAATTATCTTGAAATTTTTGTGTTTCTAGAGCTATTACTTTAAATAGCAAGAAAAAAGTTAAAAGTATCATAATGCTTGTAATTTTTGCGGCTGTTATAAGTGTACTGTGTCCTTAATCAAACTTGATTTGCAATATGTATTATAAATTAAATTTATAAAGATTTTGAAAAACATATCAGATAGATAAACGTTAAGATATTATGCGACGCCAGAGTGGCCAAGTTCCATAATTTATTCCAGAGTACATTGAGCCCTACCTTTATTTCACTCCACTTAATTTATAGAATAATTTTCTACCATATATAACTGTGATAAAAAAAAAAATAAAATAAATAAAAAAAAAAAATACAGAAAAAAAAGTGTTATGAAAAAGAAGACAAGGCTAAGAATGCTCAGGAATAAATTAAGAAATTTAGCAACTTTCGGTATAATTAAAAAGTGTTTATGTGTAACCATTTTTTTTTTTTTTTTTCTTTTCGTAACATTTATGTTTACTGTTGTTAAAGTTCAGATTACTATCAGCATGTACGATTTTTAAAGTTTAAATAACCTTTTGAAATATACGAGTACTATGGCATATTCAATTTAATAGTGAAATATGTAGGTACTAACTTAAAGAATTGGAACGGTAATAAAACATTTGTATTTTACCGTATAAAAATTTAGATTTTATTCGAATGAAATTCAAAATGCTATTATTTTCAAAATTAATAAAAACATATTTTTTCTCTACTTATTTATTTTACATAATAATGGATTACCAAATTGCAACTCGAGTTTGAATAAGGACACAACACACCTATAACAGTCAAAGAAAGTACAATCATTATGGCACTTTTAACTTTTTCCTTTTTATTTAAAGTAAAATGTCTAAAAACATGATGCTTTCAAGATAATTTTAAGTATTAGTTTACTTATTTTTAAAATGTCATTTTTGCAAAATCCCATCAAAGGGCATATTGTGTACATTTAATAATACCCACTCACCAATATTCACCATTCTAAGGTCTTTGGAGCATAATTAAGCTTGAAAACGTGTTTTTTGCCCCGTCCGCTCCAAAGGAGGGGGGGGGGAGAATTTCGCAAAATCCCTTTATAGAGCATGTTGCATACACCAGGGATGAAAGCTTCCACTTTTTTTAACGAAAACGAAATTCTGCTTTCACACCGGAAGTTCATTTAAATGCATTAATATTAACACGCAAATAATGTGTTGCAATAAATGTACTTAAATGAGAAATTTATTCCGGTGTGAATTCAAGATTTCGTTTTCGTTAAAAAAAAAAAAAAAAAAAAAACTGAAACTTTCATCCCTGATACACATATCTAACCGAGACATTAAAAAATCGGGATCCTGATATTATTTCAAGCAGAGTTATGTTTTAAAACGTGTTTTTTAGCCCCCCCCCCCACCCATCCGCTCTTAAAAGAGGGAAGGGGGAGAAAATCTCTTTATACTATGAGTTAGATACATATAACTGACCCACACATCAAAAATCTACATCCTAAGATAATTTAGTAGAGAGTTACGTATGGTATGGATACATGTTTTTTGCCCCCTCTCCCACAAGGGGCGGTAGGGTGGAATATCACAAAATCCCTTTGTAGTGCGTGTTGAGTACGCAAAAGGAACCAACACATTAAAAATTGCAATTCTAAGATAATTTGGAACAGAGTTGCGCATGGAAACATGTCCCCCCCCCAAACACTCAAAGAGGCTGGTAGGACGGAATTTCAAAAAATCCCTTTGTCGTGTGTATGTTGAGTACGCATAACCAATTGACCTATCATAAAATCGCTTTTCTGAGATAATTTGGAACAGAGTTACTCTTTAAAATGTGTTTTTACTCCCCAACCCGCACATAAAAAATCACCTTTTAAGATAATTTGGAGCAGTGTTACGCATGGAAGCATGTTTTTTTTACCCCCTCCCCCAAACACTCAAGACGGGGGGAAGTAGGACGGAATTTCAAAAAATCCCTTTGTAGTGTGTGTGTTGAGTACGCATAAGCAACCGACATATCAAAAAATCGCTTTTCTGTGATAATTTGGAGCAGAGTTACTCTTAAAAGCGGAGAAAATTTGTAAAATCTCTTTATGGTCCGTGTTGGGAACGCATAACCAACCCATACATAAACTAGTTGGCATAGGTGGACTCTGCGTAGTTCCCTATCATATTTATATTCTCATAAATTTCTAGTGCTGGACATTCTCTTAACATGTTTATCATGTTAAGAGAAATGAATTTGACCAAACACTTGACACAGTGAGAGAATAAAATCCCCGCCTAATAGGCTATCCACCGTTCTCTTCGATATATTTATCTTATTCTAATCTATTAATTTATTTTATTAGGGACAATTTCATTGTCTAGTTTCCATGTAACTATTTCAAATGCAACAATTCTCAAAATGCCTATTTATATGGAAAATTTTCAGTTTTGTTATGTTGATAAAATCTTAAATTACGAATAACTTACGCAATTTTTCTATTAGAGTATTTGTAGTCAACCACGTTCATACAAGTATCATAAATGTTACTTTGAAGTTGTCTGATATATTTATGATCCTCAAAATGGACGTTTATGCTCAATTTTGCCCTATTCTGCAATTTTAAGTAAATCGTAAATTCTAAATAACTTACGAATTTTTTTAATTGGAAAATTCATACTTTATGGCATTTATGTCAGTATCCTGAATAATATTTCAAAAGTGATCTGACATCTTTAAGACGAAAATATCCCCCAAGATTGACGTTTTTATGAAATTTTGCCCTATTCAACCATGTTAAGAAATTTGTAAATGTCTAATAACTTAACGAAATTTTTATATAGGAAAATTCATAGTCAATGATGTTCACGCCAGTATCCTAAATAATATTTCTAAAGTAGTCTAACATCTTTACGATGAAAATATCCCTCAAAATTGACGTTTATGGGAAATTTTGCCCTATTTTGCCATGTTAAGAAATTTATAAATTTCCAATAACTTGCAAAAATTTCAAAGTAGCATGTTTATAGTTACTGGTGTTTATTCCGGCATCAAAACTGATATTTTAAAATTGGTCTGACATTTTTACAGTAAAAATATTCTATTTAATGCACGTTCAAGTGAAATTTTGTCCTATTCTCCCATGTTAAGAAATTCGTAAATTTCTAATAACTTACGAAGTTTTTTAGTTCGGATGTTGCAGATTAATAGGGTTCTTGCCAGTGTCTAAAATAATTTCAAACTATCGATGTTAAGTGATTTTGAAAAAAAAAAAAAAAAAAAAAAAAAAACTATCAAACATATTTTCATGACATACAGTTTACAGAGCTGCCAACCTAGTCCGGAGGATTGTTAGCTCCGCCCCTTTTTCCACACCAGTCTTTTTTTTAGAGTACTTTTCTTCTTAATTCATCGAAAATACATTTGAAGAGAATTACATTAAATGTTGTAGAGTGGAAAAAGGGGCGGTTCTAACAATCCTCCAGATTAGGTTGGTAGTTAAAAGAACGATCCCGATTAATTATTATTATTTTTTTCCCCCCTTAAGGCTTCCTACTTATAATGGCCCACCAGCGGCCGAGCGGTTCTGCGCTCAAAGCTGGTAGATGGGAGGTGCCGGGTTCGATCCCAGGTCGCGCTCATCGACCTAGCCGTTCGGAGTTTTCCGTGGTTTCCTCCGAAACTCGCGTAAATACGGGCTAGGACCCCTTAGAAAGACCCCCACGGAGGGCATTCCTCCTGTAGGCCTAGGACACATCAGGAGTCAATCGGCCTTAAATCCTACAACCAACCAACCTACTTATAATGTACTTTTTTTTTAGTTGGGGTGGGGTGAGGGTGCATTATTATGTCTGGGCAATATTTCAAGTGCATTTGTAGAATGTTTGACAAATTCAAATGAAATAAAATGAATGTAAACTTTATAAAGCACTTCTGTTTCTTATAGGAAACACTTTATAATATATTTTTTACTATAATATAGAAAAGATATGCGCATAATTGCTTAAAGATGTTAGTTAAAATAAATGCAGGAGACTTCTGTATTTTTATATTAATTAAATTTTAATAAATCATCTATTCTTTGTAAAATGCATAAATATTTAATTGGAAAGTACAAAATATCTTGGATGTTGGACTATCGTTGGGTAGGTTTTTCTTGAAATGCATTTTTAATGGCGTACATCGCGGGTTGTTTAATGATGTAACTGAACCTTTTGTGTCACGTTATGCATATAGTATTTATTATCTTTTTTTACAGGGACTCTCGTAAGAACTCAGATATTCTGTCATATAAAGGAAGAAGACATATTGCTTAAAGTGCTTTTTGTAATGGTGTCCGTTTTAAAACTAAATAAAGTCTTATTGATAAGAAATGCCCGAAATGTACTTTCCTGTGCGCGTACTATTCATATTGGAAAAGTAGTTTTACAGGCATTCATAAATGAAGTGTACATTAATGTATTTGCTGACATTAGAAGTCGGAGTTAGAAAAAATATAAATGACAAACATTTGGAAAGGCGATCTTAAAAAGTGACTCCTATTTATTCGAGAGGACCCCACAAAATTAGATACAAAATATAGCTTAAATAACGGCACAAATCCTGCAGAGATGTTTATTTTCAGATATTTATTTCATTTTCAATACAGGAATTCAAGTTTTTCCTGATAATTAAATTCATAAAATAAGGCTAAAATATCAATTTTATATGACTGCTAAACCTAATTAAAATTAATATTTTTCATAATGAGATGATTGGGCTTCCCTGCACTAAATTATATGTACTTTCTCCATCCAAAAATTTATTTTCACTAAAATTTCATATATATATATATATATATATATTTACATATGAATCCTCCCCCCACCCTCCCCGCCTAACCCTTGCTAAGGCAAAAGTATTTGACCAGAGTGGGATTAAGACATACGAGGGGCCAAAGCACAAAGCTCTTTCGAATTTTTTTTTTTAAATATGCGGTTTTTCAGTTTCCGTGAACGAAAAAATTAAATAATGTATTATATAAATAAAATAAGAAACTCCCAGCGATTCTTTTGACAAATTTTTCATTATAGAAGAATGTGTTAAAGTGTTGATATCTGAACTAAAATCGATTGCCTACGTTAAGGGGGGGTACATCAGGGATCGTCAAGGTCATCCAAAGCCCATGTTATTCTATGGCGAAATTTGTTTATAGAATTACTCATTACCTAATTGTTATTTTTTAATTCCGTTTTCACATTCTTAAAATACGCTACTGTTAAATGAGTACCCGTTTTCCAAAAAATTATTTTTTTAAATATTTTAATTTCAATTTGGAGTTTAAAAATGCGAATTTTCACTAAATGCATTTTTCTCATTTTTGAGCTGCAAAATGAAATATTAAAATTTAAGAAACTCAATTTTTGGAAAACGGGTACTCATTTAACAGTAGCGTATTTTAAGAATTTAAAAACGGAATTAAAAAATACTAATTAGGAAAAGAGCAATTCTATAAAAAAATTTCGCCATAGACTTGCATGTAATTTGGTGACTTGAGACGAGGAAATCGTGAGAGGGAGTGAGCAGCCTTAAGAAACTAAACTTGATAGGAACGTCCTCCGTAGGGATTTTTTGTAAGGGATTCCAGGCGAGAAAACTACAGAAAATTCCGAACAGCTACATCGACGAGCAGGATTCGGACGCAGCACTTTCCACCTACCATCTGTGAGAGCAGAACCATATACAGAGCAGATCTCATTTATAATATGAACAGCTAAATGTGTACAATTACTATCGAAACCACTAACTGTTTAAATAGTGACATAAGCAGTAAATTTATTAAGTAGTTGGTTTAGATAATTATTGATTTTATTTGAGATTCTAATTTTGAAAATTATCTTTAAAGATATAGTTTTAATTTTATTTCTTTTTTTTTTTTTTTCACCCCCAGGCCTTGGCCTAAGCCTTTTGCGGTAATTAGGCCCTGTATTTGATGCAATTCAATATATAATCAGATTCGTGCATTCTGATATAGTCCCAGTTAGGATAACCTTTTTGTTTTCAAATGGTATGTATATTAATAAACCTAATGCATACTTGCCAACATACTAATTAATATTCCGTAGTATTGTTAACCCCGCCTTCTTTTTCACACCAGTATCATTTTAGAGTATTTTTCTTCTTATTTAATCGTAATTGCATTTGGAAAATATTACTCTAAAAATTTATTGGTGTGAGAAAAGGGGCGGGACAAACAACACTACGGAATATTAATTAGGATGTTGGCAAGTATGCTAATGTAGCTAAAGAAAACATAAGTTGTTATTTGATACGTGCATCAAAATGCAACATTGCATATATATATATATATATAATAATCAGCTTAAAATAATAATGATGATGATGATAATAAAGTGCATCAAGTTTTGAAAATTTTCGCCAACTCGCTGAAAAAATTTACCGATTTCGAATTTTAGTTGTACAAATTTTCTTTTGCGTCCAAAATTTAATGGTTTTTCAAATTTCAGCACTTATGAATTTTGCTGCTTCTTAAATTTTCTAAACATAAATCCTGTGCTGCATATAGCCAGTAATTGATTTAGATTAGATTCTTAATAGCTTTTAAAGTGCTTAATCAAATTATTCTCACCTTTCATAAGAATTTAATTTTGTATTCTAAACTTTCTTTCACTATGTAGTTTGTTTTGAACGAATCGGAAAGAAAATGATAGTTATTCTTCTCGAAACAGGCTGCACAAAAATAAAATGGGAATGATGGTGCCTTTGTACTTCAGAAAGATATAGGAAGTAACAATCGATAGTTCTCTGGGGCGCTAGCTATTCACCAGCACGCCGGAAATGTTTTCTGGACTTAGTTCAAAATTTGTTTACTCTTTTCTGCTCTCGATTAAATGCTATATGATTTGCTCAGCGGCTGTACAGTTCTTAGAATTCTTTTTTTTTTTTTTTTTTCTTTGATATTGTAAACAACTTAAGTAATAATGTATATTTAAGAGAAAACAATTTTAAAAATTTAGCTAAAATATAGTGTTTTTTCCCCTATTATTATTCCTATTTTTTTTTTTTTTTATTATTATTATTTTATTTTATTTTATGGAGTAACTTTGCAGAACAATATGTTTTATATTATACTTAACGTATCTAGAACAATGACATGGTTGTATTTATTCATTATTAGTAAAAATGTACTCTGAAATGCTATAGTAATCTATATAAATAAAGAGAAGTGTCTCTCTGTGTGTGTGTGTCTGTGTGTCTGTGTGTGTATCTGCGCTGTGGTGCTCACACTATTGATCGCAGAGCTTCCAAATTTGGCATATAGGTACCTGGGACCATGCATGTGTGCACCTCATCGAGATTTTTTCGAATTTCGAATTTGAATTTTTTAAATTAATGTTTTTTCGATTTTAAATATTGCCTTTAATGCTTCATTTTTCATACATTTAATTATTTTGCTTCAATCGTCTGCGTATCTTAGCAACGGCTATTACGCAACTTATTTTTATTTAATTCATTCATTTGAAGGCGATTTTTTTTTGTTGTTGTTGTTATATTTATTGAAAATAAAATCGTAATGCAGAAAAAAAATTAAGTATAATTAGTTTTAAATTTAAAAACGTATTTATAACAGTTATCTATATAAATAAAGAGAAGTGTCTGTGTGTGTATCTGCGCTCTGGTGCTCACACTACTAATCGCAGAGCCTCCAAATTTGGCATATAGGTACCTGAGACCCTGCAGGTGTGCACCTCATCGAGATTTTTTCGAATTTCGAATTTGAATTTTTTAAATTAATGTTTTTTCGAATTTAAATATTGGCTTCAATGTTTCATTTTTCAGAAATTTGTTTCGTTTCAAAAGTCTGCGTATCTTAGCAACGGCTATTAAACTATTTATTTATTTGAATTCATTTGAGGAAGAAATCTTTTTATTATATTTATTGAAATCAAATAGTTATACACATACAGTAGAAAAAATTAAACATATTAAATTTTTAGATTTTGGCATATAGGTACCTGGGTCCCTGCAAGTGTGCACCTAATCGAGATTTTTTCGAATTTCGAATTTGAATTTATTAAATTAATGTTTTTCCGATTTTAAATATTGGCTTCTTTGTTTCATTTTTCATAAATTTAATATTTTGCTTCAATCGTCTGCGTATCTTAGCAACGGCTATTACGCAACTTATTTTTATTTAATACATTCATTTAAAGGCGATTTTTTTTTTTTTTTTTTTTTTTTTTTTTTTTTATTGGAAACAAAATTGTAATGCAGTAGAAAAAATTAAGTATAATTAATAGTTTTAATTTTAAAAACGTTTTTATAACAGTTACGTTTAAGTTTTTATAGTAGACCAACTTCTTATTTTTCATTTTTTAATTAATTCTTTTAAAAGAAAAAACTTTTATTATTATTATTATTATTATTATTTACAGTATTTATCGGGAAAAATGGAAGTACATACATAGCAAAAAGGATTAAATTGATTAAAATTTATTTGTTTATATATATATATATATATATTTTAATCTACTTTTTATTTTTATTTATTTTATTACATTGGTCGAAATCAAATCGTAATATAGTGTAAATAGCATGGGCAAATACATGGTTCAAAACTAAAATATTTAATAGATGCTGAGATACAGTCATCTTTAAAATCGTAGTTCTTAAATAGTAGCAGATATTTCCTGTCGTCGATAAATATCCAGATTAAAGTGCCTGGGAAAGATCTTTCTGCAGGAATGGGAAACCTAGACCTGATGCAGTACGGGAGGGAAAAGAGCTGCCGTAGACAGCGAGTACCCGAAGCGAGGTTTGAAGCAATTTTATTTACTTTTTTTTTAGTTTTTGTGTATAATGTGGTGTAAAAAAATAAATATTGATAATTCTTTCTAAAATTCATTTAAATATAGTGACCAGCGAAGCGGGCGTAGCCTGCTAGTGTTTAATATTTTATAGTAGAACAACTTCTTATTTTCCATTTTTTAGTAAATTCCTTTAAAAGAAAAAACTTTTATTTATTCATTTTTTTTTATTTACTGTATTTATCGGGAAAAATGGTAGTATATACATAGTAAAAAGGATTAAATTTATTAAAATTTATTTGTTTATATATATATATATATATTTAATCTACTTTTTATTTTATTTTATTTTATTACATTGGTCGGAATCAAATCGTAATATAGTGTAAATAGCATGGGCTATAAAATACATGGTTCAAAACTAAAATATTTAATAGATGCTGAGATGCAGTCATCTTTAAAATCGTAGTTCTTAAATAATAGCAGATCCCGCCTGTCGTCGATAAATATCCAGATTGAAGTGCCCGGGAAAGATCTTCCTGCAGGCATGGGAAACCTAGACCTGATGCAATGCGGGCGGGAAAAGAGATGCCGTAGACAGCGGGTACCCAAAGCGAGGTTTGGAGCAATTTCAGTTTATTTTATTTTATTTTATTTTTATTTTATTTTTTTAATTTTTGTCTATAATGCGGTGTAAAAAAATAAATAATAATTCGATTCTTTCGAAAATTCATTTAAATATAGTGACCAGCGAAGCGGGCGTAGCCTGCTAGTTAATAATAAACTCTTTTCCAAACTTTTTAATCCCAAATCAATCTTAAAAAAAAAAAAAAAAAAAAAAAAAAGAAAAAGAAAAAGGAATGAAAAAAATACTACACATATATTAACAACTAAATAAGCTGACAGTTACTAGTGAGAATGTTTACCATCTTATGCATAATAGTTATCTACAAACAACGTCTATACAAATCGAAATCATAAAATATAAATAAATATCTATATAAATCATAAAATTTAAATTGGCCAAAATAAAGAGATAACTCCATCACAAAAAAAATTACAAAATGCTAACAAAGTGAACTAATTACGATGGAATAAAAAAATAAATATCGAATTATCTTACATGAATAAAACAAACAACAATGGAAAAGATAGTGATAAAAAGTTTTTCAAGCGATCAAGAAATTGATTATAAAATTCATAATGGCAAAGTATTCAATTTCGGAAAAGCGGCATTAAACAATTAAAAAGCACAAAATACAATATTTAAATTAGGAACGACTTCCACAAATCGAAAATTTAGAATAAAATCTCGTTTTGTAATTTGTTTTTGTATTTTGTTTAAATTCTTTCTCTCTCTCTCTCTCTCTCTCCTTTTCGTTCATAATGGCGCGCGCATTAGCATATTTATTTAACTTTCATTTAAATGACATTTCAAATAATGGATAATACCTGTGGTGATGTTTTTTAAATTTTAAATAAATTGATCTCTTTTTTTTTTTTTTTTTTCAGTTAGTGAAACAAAATGAATAAAAACTTTTCTATGAGTTTTCATTTACTATTCTCTCCCCCACCCCTCCCTCATATACATATTATTCTTTAATTCTAATGTATGCAACACCATATATTATGATTGCATTTTAAATACCGCGTTTTTTTTTTTTTTTTTTTTCCTTCCCCTTTCGTCTTTTTTTCTTTCTTTTTAACATATGTTGCAGTTTCACTCTCTCTCTGTTTTTTTAATGGAAGTCTTGGTCGTAGAGCAACTTTTCCTATTCAATAAATTAAATAAATATTTTGATAATGAAAATAAATAAGCGGAAAATGTTTTAAATTAACTATGTCTAATACAATCGTTTTTAAATTTATTTTAAATATAATCATCACTAAATCGTTCGATAAATTACTCAGATATTCTTATGACACACTAGCGAGCTTCGCCCGCTAGCGGGTCAGTATTTTCAAATGAATCACTATAATTAATGAATCACTAACAGTAACTTTTAGTCTTAAGAAAAGAAAAAAAAAAAAAAAAAAAAAAAAAAAAAAAATCATTTCTGATCGGGTCAAGTGTCGTCCCGGGTCCCCACTGCCTTCGGCAGCGCAGTCGCGCTGCGCGTGCACAAGTTAAGGGATACACGCGCTGCGTATTCCTTCCCTGACCCTTCGTGCTCCCCCCCCCCCCCAAAAAAAAAAAAAAAATCATTTCTGATCGGGTAAAAACTCACACCGGGTCCCCACTGCTTTCGTCAGCGCAGACCCATGCGCGGTGCGCAAATATTCCTTCTCAAATCAAATTTTTATTCTTAGGAAAGGAAAAGAAAAAAAAAAAAAATCATTTCTCATGCGGTACAAAGTCGGCCCGGGTCCCCACTGCCTTCGGCAGCGCAGTCCCGTGCGCGCTGCGCGCGCACTATTTAAAGAATACACGGGCTGCACGCCCGCATTCCTTCCCTGACACTTCGTGCCCCCTAAAAAAAATCATTTCTGATCGGGTAAAAAATCACACCGAGTCCCCACTGCCTTCGGCAGCGCAGACCCATGCGCGGTGCGCGCGCACGTGTGAAGGTATACGCACGCTGCGCGCACATATTCTTTCTCAAATCAAATTTTTATTTTTAAGAAAAGAAAATTAAAAAAATTATTTCTCATCGGTTAAAAAGTCGGACCGGGTCCCCACTGCCTTCGGCAGCGCAGTCCCGTGCGCGGTGCGCGAGCACTAGTTAGGGGATACGCGCGCGGTGCAGGCCTATTTCTTCCCCACACTTTCAGCCCCTTCTAATTAACCTACGTATACCAATTTTGAACGGTCTTACTCAATTAGCTGAGATGCAAAAGAACACCTAATCAGGACACCTCAAAACGTGTAAATCTGCTGAAAACTTTCGATAATATAAAATAACTTTAAAATATCTTTCGAATGACGTATTAAAAATAATTTAATCATGATTAGAAATTGAAATATTGAAATTTGAAAATATTAAAGCGCCATCTGGCGGTAGAAATTTCTGTATTCCACTGTTCGATCCCAAATCAACAAAGCTTTCTAATGATGTATTACTTAAGAAATTATTTTAATTAGTAGTTGAGATACAAAAGAAAACTGATTCAGGAGACCTCAAAACGTGTAAATCTGGTGAAATCTTGAATTTATTTTCGATAATGTAAAAGTACTTTAAAATGTGTATCGAATGACGCATTAAAAAAAAAATTAATCATGATTAGAAATAGAAATATTGTAATTTAAAAATATTACAGCGCCATCTGGCGGTAGAAATTTCTGCAATCTACTGTTCGATTCCAAATCAACAAAGCTTTCAAATGATGCATTACTTATGAAATTTTTTTAATTAGTAACTGAGACAAAAGAGAAACCCATTCAGGACACCTCAAAACGTTTAAATCAGGAGAAATGTCGAAATATCGAATTTCTGTAATCTACTATTCAATTCCAAATTAACAAAGCTTTGAAATGATGGATTACTTATGAAATTATTTTAATTAGCAGCTGTGATACAAAAGAAAACCCATTCAGGACACCTCAAAACGTGTAAATCAGGTGGAATCTCTTAATTCCACTTTCGACACTTTAATTAGTAGCTGAGATACAAAAGAAAACCCATTCAGGAGACCTCAAAACGTGTAAATAAGCTGAAATCTCGAATTCCACTATTGCGATGCAAAAGAAAACCTAATTAGGAGACCTCAAAACGTGTAAATCGGGTGAAATCTCGAATTCCCCTTTCGATAATGTAACCGTACTTTAAAAGGTGTATCGAATGACACATAAAAAAAAAAAAAATTAAACATAATTAGAATTTTAAATATTGAAATTTTAAATTATTACAGCGCCATGAGACCTCAAAACGTGTAAGTCAGGTGAAATTTCGAATTCCATTATCTACGGTTGTCGGTTAATGGAAGTAAATAGAAAAGAAATATTTTTACCTTAAGTGTATTTGTGTTGTTTTGAAACTGGCATCCTCTTTCGACAGATAAAATTTCAGGCGTGTAAAGATAAAATTTAATTTGCAATTAAAATGTAAATCTTTTGTTTATTGACCAAAATCGATGAAATTTTAACTGCAAGTTTGTTTTGTGGTGTTAAGATTGTATACTAATTGAAATGTGCGAATTTTGAAAAATTGAAGAAAATAGAAAATTGCAATTTTCAATCCCAGTACAAAAACATGTGGTTTCATTAAACACCAGATGTTTTTTTCTTTCCGTTCAAGATCGTCTGCCAAGTTAAAATGCTTGTGATTTGTTGCCACCATTTTTTTTTTAGTTTAGTTAATTTAAAAAAATCTAATTGTCCGATCGATAAGCCGTTTAAACCATAGGATTGAGAAAAAAAAGCCCTTTCCAATGGTATCTTGTTTGTAACAATACGACTGATATTTCTAATTTATTTTTCACTTTTTCCGTGAAAATGTCGCTTTTTAAGCATTTAATCATGAATTTTGGGTCATTTTTCGGTAGATATGGGTCGACGTTTTAATTAATATCTCCGCTAATTAGGGTCGCATCGCTTAGCGAATTACCGCGATGTCGAGATGAAGAAATTCTGCGTCTGTCGACACTGGTTTCGAGGCCATGCGACCATTAGCGCCGGAGCTTTAGCGATGACAAGGCATTTCTCACAGACAGACAGACAGATGTGCACAGATTTTAATAATATAAGGAGATTGCATGCTCAAATGTTTTATAAGTCGGTGTTTTCATTATCTTAATACAGATTCTTTAAAACTTTTTCTAGATATTTTGTATTTATTTTGTTCGGTCAAGTTGAAGAATTATTTAAAGATGAATGTTTTGAAAAGTGTTTATGTACATATAGAGTAACACTTTCTTATATAAATAAATAAATAAAATGGTATTCTATGAACATCATTAATTTTTAAATTGATCTTTCCTTATTATTTAATAATAGTAGTTAATGAATCACATGTCAACAACTCAAATATGTTTATCAGTTTATCACATAACGGACCCTCGGTTATATAAGATGTATTTTTGCATCAATTTAACTAAGTTAAATCTTTGCTTTTTGGGCTTTTCTCATTAGTTGAGTTATTTAAAATTAAATTTTAAAATGCGCCAAGCTCTTTTTTTTTTTTTTTTTTTACATGATAAATCGAAATATATTTTTTAGCATTCAAAATGTGAGGAACAAATGCTTTAATTAGAAATATAAAAGACTGTCAAAAGTTTCAGGAACCTTCGTTATGGCTAATCACCTACAATATTATTGTTATTATTATTTTTTTTTTTTCTTTTGTCAATTGGCGATCAGAATTTGTCGGTTCGTGTAAAAATATTTTAATTTTTCTTTCTTTCTTTCTTTTCTTTAAAAAAAAAAAAAAAAAAAAAAAAAAACTTCTATTGTTGCAATAAATTTAAGGATAGCCCAGATGATAACTGTAGAGTACAACCCCGAAAATACTTCATCTTAAGATTTTACAGTCCATAGATATAATCTCGGATTACAGAAATTTTTCTTCTCTTTCTTTTCTTTCTTTATAAATGTGTACTCGTATCTTATAGAAATAATAATATATCTATTTATAATGTGAAAAACATCTCATTTTTAATATTCAAGATGGATTCCGATTGTTCTTTTTTTTATTCTGAAAATTTCTATTTTTTTTTTTTTTTTTTAACTTTTTTCTACTCTGTTTTCATCAATCATAACTTTGTTTATCCTGATTTTGTGTATTAGCAGGTTTACTTTAATTTTTGCATCAATATGTTCTTCGGACTATTTGTTTGCACGTTTGTAAAATAAATTACGAATTCTAACTATTTCTGATTAATACTATGCAAACACAACATTTGTAATTTACTCCTTTATATTTAGTTGTAACTTTAAAAATGTATATATTTAAGCCATTAAAAAAAAAGGGGGGGGGAAGTGATGTATCCGTCATTTTGCAAAATGGCATTACACAAAGGTATAAAACAGTTTCAGAATTCCAATAACATTTAATTCTTTTTAACAATTCGAAGATTTCATTAAAAATAATAATAACTTTGGGATTTCGTATTTTGCCACCTGTTTTGACTGTGAAGTTGTAATTTACTGCGAGAGAAATATTTTTAATTATTTATATTAACTTTGAAGCACGTAAATATTCCAAAGATTTACATTTTGAATTTATAGCTGACTAGAGGGTTTCGCTGGTCATTATATTTGAATGAATTAACTGCTGCATTTGGTAGTGGTTTTCCCTCTCGCAACATGACGAATCTTGGTCCCTACTGCCTACGGCAGTGCCTTAATTTCTTTTCGCCGTCCAGACCGTCTCATCAACGCACGCAACAGACCCTCTGTTGCACTCTTAGAATTTCTCAAGGAGTTTCTTTATTTTTATTTTATTTTTTTTCTCTCTCTTGGTGCTTCTGAAAAATCTCTGCCTACGTAGAGAAATTTTCAGAGAGCAAATTCCAAATTAAAACACTTTTGTAAAATTACCTTTATGTTTTTTACATTTTCGTTGGAGGTAAGCATTGGTCGTGACCATATGCAGGTACTCCGAAGTCATCACGTTCACGTTGACCCGCCTTTTACTCCCTCCTTCCCCGCGGATAAAGTTAGAAGTTTCGCGAAATCACATGAAAATGCATATTGCGTACCAACACGTACCCACCAAATTTCGCCATTCTGAGATAATTTAGAGCAGAGTAAAACTTGAAAAGTTTTTTTTTTTTTCTCCTCCGCCCCAAGAGTGCAAATATACATCCCGGTTGATTAATGTTATACATAATGAACCATATTGATGATGTTTTCTTTATATCAACGTTAGTTGTGTTTGTGGTATACTTTTCGTTCACTGTCATACTATAAATCTGCATATTATTATTATTATTTTTTTTTTTTTACGAGCGAAAGAAAATCAACAATTTTTTTTTTTTTTTTTTTTTTTTTTTTTTAGTTTTCTTTCACCGCCAAGTTGTTTGGTAACTGTGTTCAAGCAGATAATAATCGTTTGAGGAAATGGTTTTCAGCATTAAAAAGAAAAAGTCGTTTGATGCATATACCAACATTGTATAACATTTTGAGGAATAACTGTTTCTGTAGCAATGATTTCGAATTTTTTTCTCTATCGCCAATATAAATGTTACTAATCATTCTATTTACATCAAGAAAAGTTTGCTTATAATCTGTAATAGGATGCAATGCTTCTATACAAACTACACGATACACAAAATATTAAAATTTACATCTGGTAGAAAACATCGCCCTTAGATATAAAAAGTATATTGCCGTGACTATCCCAAAGCTTTCCTTTACATCAAACATAACAATGCCGCCTACCAGTTAATATGAGCAAATGTTTATTTAATAAATACAAAACTTTGAATAAGCACCATAAAATGGAATAAATTCGCAACAATTGTTTCGGTCGAAAGGATACACGACCTTTCGTCAGGCAAGCAAAGTAGGCACGAGTGCTGCAATAAAAGCGGCAACACACGATTGTATCACTCGTGCCTACTTTGTTCGCCTGACGAAGGATCGTGTGTTCTTTTGACCGAAACAATTATTGCGAGTTTATTGTATTTTATGGTGTTTATTCAAAGTGTTGTACTTATTACTTCAAAACGCCAGTTATGTGGTGCTTTCTTATTAAATATTTATTTAATCATAGCTTCTTGTAATGAAATTTTATACATGCAGTTTGGAGCAATTTTAATTAACAAATACTGAGAGCTGAGATATAGCCATATGGAAAATCGCAGTTTCCCCGTAATTGGGAGAGATCGCAGCATAGCAGCGCTACTTTGTGGGTGATTTGCCTCAAAAGTTGATAGGCATTGATATTATATCAAAGTACAACTAAATATAAACTTGTATGAAATCATGTACGTTAGTGCTTGAACTAGAGCTGCAAAATATTTTGTCAAACAAGCACAGAGAAAGACAGACACAAGACATTTTCTAAAATGATCAAATAGTGTGCGGGACATCTCAAAATGTGTAAGTCAATCGAAAGCCGGAAGTGAAAAATTTTTAAGAATCTAAACCATTCTTCTATGAATATCGAAGAAAGTAGAATATTACTATGATTTTTTTTTTTCCCTTTAAGAATGTTTCACGTCTCATTTTCTTCAGCAAACAAGCTATAAAAAAATCCTCACCATACTTAATGTTGTTATGTATAGAAAAGAAAAGAAAATGGGGGGGGGGGGGGATAATCGAATTTATATGTGATTATTAATGAATTAAGTAAAATAAAATCTGTAATTTGTGTGAAAAATGGAGCGTAAGTTGATGTTCAGTTTTCTTCTTCTTTCACTGCGGCATTATTTAGATAATTTTATACAATTTACACCAATTAATTCAGTTTTGCACATTTTTAGTTGTTTATCGAATGAATAGTTGACCGCTGTTTCTTGATTAACAAAATATCCAGCCTTTTCTCTTGCATCAATCCATCGAATCTTTTAGCTTTCCTGTGTACTATTTTATATAAAATACATCAGACTTAAGGGCGTATTAGGATAACGTCCGGCGACAATTGATTGCATCTATGTATCTGTAGATTCCTTGTGAATTCTAAATGCAGGTCAATGACCAGAAAGATTGCTCCGGAAGATATGTCACTTTCAAGATTTTTAGCTTTAAGATTCTTTTTGCACGCATGAAAAACTCAGTTATTTTGACTTTCTTCTGAATGTCGTCTTTTCCTTTTCTATCTTCTAGCTGTACACATTTCTTCATTAAAACTTAACAAGCACTTGAAAATATTTAAGAACTAGCAAACCCGTACGAAATATTCGCATTTTATCTCTTTTCTTATTTACCTTTAAAATTTGAAACTTATAAATGTTATACCAATTTCACCACCTAATTAAAATTTTAATTTACTAGAAGTCAAATTATTAATAAAACCAAATTAATATTATGCAATAGGGAAATCAAAATCATTCAAAGAAAAGTTTCAAAATAAAATTCATAGTTTAGGACTCAGTTTTCATATTTCTACAGGCAGTACAGTTTTAGCATAGGATTCCCACGACGCCTTTTAAATTTTTGTCGCCATGTTGGCGATGACTTTTTATTTATTTTGGTACATTTTTTTTTTTTTAAATAAATAAATAAAATAAAATAATTCCTATTTTGATTATATTTTTCAAGATTGTGTTTTTTAGTCAATTTATCATACAAAAGTTCGTATTCTGTATATATCTTTAAAATATTGCTAGGTTTAAAATGACGCTTGCAAAGATTCTGAAGAAACAACTGTTAAAAATACATTTTTTTCGCAACATAATCTCATCAGACAAATGTCGTCATTTTTTCTTATTAGTCCATTAAGCTAACTCCGCGTGCTTAAATATTGTTCATGTATAAATATTTTTTTATCCTCGCGTATCGTATCGTTTCGACGAAAAATAATTGAAACTGGTCCACGTTAGAGAAATATTATATAGATTATGTGAAATCAATCAAAATATCAAGTTTTATAGTATTTCTTTCTCTGCTTGTTGAGTTCAGCTATGCATCCGGAAACTTCAAAGTACACGCTTTTTTTTTTTTTTTTTTTTTTTTTTTTTGTTGTTGTTCCCTGTATTCGTTAGAGAAACGCATTGGATTAGTAAGAAAATTTGAATTCAGGTTTTCGATGGATTTATGCCTTTTTAGAGATACAGCACACGATTTGACCATTTTAAGAAAATGTCTGCCTGTGTGACAAATTTTATGGCAGCTCTAACTCAAGAACTAATGCGCAGAATTTCTCCAAATTTTTATTTAGTTGCACCTTAACATAAGTTAGTGCTTATCTACTTTTAGTGGAAATCGCCCAGTAAGTGGCCCATCGCATTTTTTCATAATTTTTAATATGGCAGTATAGGACAAAATTTCGTATAAATGTGCACAGTGAGAATTATTTTTAACCAATCATTGCGAAATTAAACAGAATTATTTATAATAGCAATAGTTGATTAGCTGAAAAATATTTGTATATGCAGGAGTATCGTTCCCTCCTTTAGAAAGAATGATTGAATCGCAGATTTGGGATAATTTAAAACAAAGTTATTTTTTTTTATTATTATTATTTATTATTATTATTATTATTTTTTTTTTTATGTCGTCTGTAGGGTACAAAATTGACTTCATTTCGAGATTTAATATTATATTTCTCCGAGAGGAAAATCATCTGCATCATTCATTATGAAAAATAATTTCAATGTATAATAATTTTAATTAAAAAAAAAAAAAAAAAAAAAAATGTATTACATGAATTTGAAGAGAAAAAAGTAGAAGGTTTAGGAAGAGGAAGAAAGTTTTGGGACGGTATAGTCATCAAAATTGTATAATGTAAAGTATATGTGATGTTAAGTTCAAGTTTGTTTCATCGCGGTATTCAACGAAAAATATCCAGACATTGAATGAAAGTTTATACCTTTTATATTTTCTCTATGGTTGTTATTTGCCTATCAATGCGTTCATTTAAAAATAATCAATACTCAGTTTAAAACAAAAGTATCTATTATATGTCTGGAGTCTAGACTTTTAGGTATTTAATAGTTTTACTTTAATCTTTACTTAAGCTAAACTAAACTGTTGTTTATAACAGTTAAACCAAAAAATGTTTCGAATAACTATTTTCATCTGCTCGCTCATTTTTAACACTTTCCAACAAGGTTGAAAAGTGTTAATGACTTCGGTTTGTCTGTCTGTCCGCTCTCTAACTACCGTAAATATTCATGGACTTTCTTGAAACTGATATATGTTATTCAAGTTCACTATCGGATGTTCCCTATTGAAAATGTACCTCAACTGCGTTTCTATACAAGGATACCCAAAAGTATTCCAAAGCATTGCGTTCTATGACAGGTATTTCTATAAGCCACATTTAAATACCTTTATTTTGCACAAATCTTAATGAAATTAAAATATGTTATTCATATGTACACAAGAATGCTTTCTATAGAATATAGTATTAGCATTAGGTTTACAGGGTTACACAAAAATATTCAGTTACATTAAGGCTATTATTGGAAATTTGCTGGAGTTGCATTTTCGTTTATATTAAACGTTTTTAACACTTTATAACAATTTTTATCTGTGAATAAGATTTTAATTCGTGCTGTCCGACTGTCCAACTATTTATCTGCCCGTATGCCCGCCCCCAGCGTCCTTAAATATTTTAAAAAATTGAAAAAAAAAGATATGGGTTATTCAAGTTCACTATAGAATGTTTCCTATTTAAAGTGGCATTAATAGATTCTGTACAACTGGTTTGTGTACAGAGGCACAGGCACCCAAAAAAATTCTAATGGATAGATATTTTTATAAATCACATTTAAATAACTTTTTACTGTAGAAATCATGAACAAATTGACATTTATTGTTAATATGCTAAAATAATAATTTGTATAGAATACGATATGGTTAACCTGCAAATTTACATGGCTACATTAAAATATTCAGATACATTGAGGGCTGCATTTTCGTTCGCGTTAAGCATTTTTAAATACTTCCCAACAATGTTTAAGAGTGATTATGAATACAATTTGTCTATTTGTACGCCTTTCAGTCCTTCTGTCTGCCCTTTGTGTGATAACCATAACGTAGGCAAAGACATTGAAAGCTGTACGATACAAGAAGTACGTAGAGTTGGAAAGTTTTAATAATCAATGCTTACCGCATAATTTTTCGTTCTTGTTTAATTAACTCTTTCTAACGAGGTTGAAAAGTGTTAATGACTTTGGTTTGTCTGTCTGTCCGCGCTCTGATTCCCGTAAATATTCATGGAATTTCTTGAAACTGATATATGTTATTCAAGTTCACTATCGGACATTTTTTATAGAAAATGGAGTAAATGCCACCACGGTTTGTGTACGGGGGCACCCTAAAGTACTCCAAAGCATTGCGTTCTATGTAAGATATTTCTATAAACCAAATTTTAATAACTGTACTTCGTACAAATTTTTATACAATTGAAATATGCTATTCATGTGCACAATATATATAAATAAATAAATTTAAAAAAAAGTGAAAAAATAAATAAAAATAAAAAAATGCTTTCTATAGAATATAGCATGATTAGCATTAAGATTTACAGGGCCACCCAAAAATATTTAGTTACATTAACGGCTATTGTTGGAAATTTGCAGAATTGCATTTTCACGTACATTGAGAATTTTTAACAATTTCTGTCAATGTTTAAGAGTGAATATGATTTGAATTATTGCATCTGTCTGTCTGTCCGTTTGCCCGTGTCCAGCGTACGTAAATATTTTCAGAATTTCTTAAAAATGATGTATGTTATTCAAGCTGACTGTGGAATGTTCACTATTTAAAATGGAATTAATAGGTCCTGTACTACTAGATTGTGTACAAACACACACACACACACACACACACACACACACACACACACACGTGCACAAAAAAAAAAAAAAAAAAAAAAAAAATCCAATGCATATCGTTTTAGGACACAGGGCGTTCACACATGGTTATTCACAGGGCTAAACTAAAATATTCAGATGCATTAAGGGCTGCAATTAGAATTTAAGGGCTGCATATTCTTTTGCGTTAAGCATTTTTAACACTTTCCAACAATATTTAAGAGTGATTATAAATTCAATTAGTACGATCGATGAATTGTGGCATCGTGTTGAAGCTTCATGAAGTGCTTTACCCGTACATGTCATCCAATCGCTGTTTGATTCAATGCCTAGACAGATAAGTGCTGTTATTGCTCACAGAGATCGCTGCTTTATGTACTGTTTTCTCAGTACATATTACTCCAAATTTTCTGAAAATTTGGTTTTTTGACTTTTTTACACGTTTTCAGGTGTGAAAAATTCGAAAATGACAAAATTTCTATGGTGTCTTTCTGTAGGGTGTCTGTTAGTCTGTTAGTGTGTAAGTCCGTTTAGTTTGTTAGTCTGTGTACACGATATCTCAAGAACAAATTGTCGCAGAGAGGTCAGATCAGTTTTAAAATATTACTTTCGACACTGGCAAGAATCCTATTTATTTGAAACATTCGAATTTAAAAACTTCGTAAGTTATTAGAAATTTACGATTTTCTTAACATGGGAGAATAGGACAAAAATTCACTTAAACGTGCATTAAATGGAAACTTTTTACTGTAAAAATGTCAGACCAGTTTTAAAATATCAGTTTTGATGCCGGAAGGAACATCAGTAACTATAAATATGCTACTTTGAAAATTTCGCAAGTTATTGGAAATTTACGAATTTCTTAACATGGCAGTATAGGGCAAAATTTCACATAAACGTCAATTTTGAGAGATATTTTCATCGTAAAGATGTCAGACTACTTTTGAAATATTATTTAGGACACTGGTATGAATATTAATGACTATGAATTTTCCAATATAAAAATTTCGTAAGTTATTGGAAATTTACGAATTTCTTAACATGGCAGCATAGAGCAAAATTTCACATAAACGTCAATCTTGAGGGATATTTTCATCGTAAAGATGTCAAACCACTTTCGAAATATTATTTAGGATACTGGCATGAATATCATAGACTATGATTTTTCCAATTTAAAAAAATTCGTAAGTTATTTGGAATTTACGATTTACTTAACATGCCAGAATAAGGTAAAATTGAGCATAAACTTTCATTTTGAGGCTCATAAATACATTAGACAACTTCAAAATTACATTTATGATATTTGTTTGAACATGATTGAATACAAATATTCTAATAGGAAAATTTCGTAAATTATTCGTAATTTACGATTTTACCAACATAGCGAAATTGTAAATTTTTCATATAAATATGAATTTTGAGGATTATTGCATTGGAAATAGTAGCATGAAAACTAAACAACGGAATTGACCCTGATAAAATAAATTAATAGATTAGAATAAGATAAATATATCGAAGTGAACGGTGGATAGCCTATTAGGTGGAGATTTCATTCTGTCACTGTATCAAGCTTTTGTCAAATTCATTTCTTTTAACATGATTATATCTCTCAAACTAGAAATTTATAAGAACATAAATATGATGGGGAACTGAGCAGAGTCCACCTATGCCAACTAGTTTTCCTTCTTTTTTTTTTTTTTTTTTTTTTTTTTTTTTTTTTGAGATAATTTGTTACACAATTTTCGATAATTTTTATTATTTTTTATATTGACGATTTTTAATTTTTAATTAAAAATAAGCATTATTAATATAGAATGCCCAACTACACATTAGTTCTTTATATATATTTCCATTTTTAATTGGGTTACTTCTGTTATAGTTATTAAGTATAATTTTATTGTAAAAAATGCCGTATGTTATATTGTGTAGAATCAAACGCACGAGCTTATCGATATTGTTTGTCATCTCCAAGGCGACTTCGAATGCTTTTGGCTCACTACTTTCATTTCACAGTTACTGTAAGGTAAAACTATAGCAGTAGTATTGTTTAGGAGTTTTTCTGTGAATAAAAGTGTGCAAAATACTTCTAATTTCTTAGAACATTGAAATAAAATTATAAAATGTGATTTCGAATAGTTGATTTCACGCAAAAATGTAAAAGCAGATTTAAAAAAAGATAAATCTGCAAAATAAGTAAAATAAAATAGACGGCTTTAAATTAATTGCTTAGGTTCTCCATGCCACCACCCCCTCACTTTTTATTTTATTATGTATTATTTTTTAGTAAAATTTTCAAAACTGAGTTTTTGTTTAAATTACACGTTTTGAGGTTACCTGAATTTGACAATCAGATTTTTACAGTTGGTATTATCTCTCTGTCTCAATCTATCAACATAGGTCAAACACAGATATTGACTGGAAGTCTCAATTCGGTAATTTTAATTCTGTATCATATGGGTATGTTATTTATCGGGACATATAAAAGTATTTATTTCATCTGTAAGAGTAATTTCCTGTCGATACAATTTAGTACCTTTAGACTAAACTAAAAATAAAAAAATAAATTAACATATTTTTTATATACACAAAAGCATGTTTCACATGGAATATGATATGAAAATCATTCATTTACTGAGACGTACTAAAGAACTGCGATATATTAAGACTGTTCTAGGAAATTGCTGAAAAGGCATTTCAGGTTATGTTTATATATATATATATATATATATATATATATATATATATGTATATATTGTATGTGTGTGTTTGTGTGTACTTCATTTAAGTACACTATTTGATGCATATACAAGTTTATAAACATCATATAAGGGGACTCAAAATTATTCGAATTATTTTCTAAGAGTATTGTAAATGAAAAATTTCTCAATAATTTGAAATACATTTTAAAATTTAATAACTCTTAAATATTTTACGAATGTATCTCTACAATATTTAAATTAAAGTTGAGGGGGACGGTAGTCCCCTTCACATGGAAATGTATGTGAAATAAAACTCTTTCCAACATTATTTAGAAATACTTTTAAAGTACATTGGAAATATTTAAATACAAGTATCTCAAATTTTACATCTTAGACTATACTGTGATAATAAGTCTTCTTTCCATAGTGGAAAAAACCTGGTTAAAACCATCCCGGACAAAATATCATTTTATCCACTTCTGTCCACTATTGATTATGTGCGAGTTGTAAATTAAAAATTATCTTGATTCTTACTGTTGGTATAAAATAATTCTTTATCAATATGTGTGTGTGTATATATATATATATATTTATATAATCAATTTAAATACTGGAAAATAGACATAAAATCAACAAATTTAACAATGTTTGATAAGTAAATACGTCTGTATTACTTCACATTTCTTTCATACAGTTTTTTATTATTTCTCTTGAAGTTTTTGCATCTTTTCCAGATTAGTTAGGTGTTATTTAATTTTGTACATTTTTTTCATCTGGCATTTCTAGTACCAATTAATAATTTGTTTACAAAATTATAATAAGAAAATAAAATTATCAAATTCTTAAACAAAATATATAAATTTAATTTTTAAAACTCTTAAATTCAGACATGAGAATTTTCCGCGGATCCGCGATTTTCCGCTTTTTTGTGATTTCCGTTAATTCCGCGGTTTTTTTTTTTTTTTTTTTTTTGTTTAAATCAAACTCCAATAACGATCAGTGTTCAAACGCTCCGCGAAAAACTTTAGATTCTCAATCTTTCTCCATCCAAAATGTCAATATTAATTTTTAACGTGCTTTATCGGATTCTATAACATATAAAAGAAGAGAATTATTCAATATTTCTCGCTCATGTAATTTTTCTTTGTCCTGCGCCCCCCCCCCCTCCCTTTTTTTTCCCTCTCTAACCATCGCCGATCATTCTGTGAGAAGCCTTTTATTTTTGAATATTTATTCATCCACAACAAAAATGTCAATATTAATCTTAAATTTACTTTATGATATTCTGGAACCCATAAAGAAGTAGAATTGCGTTTAATATTTCTCACTCATGAACTATCCCCCCCCCCTCCCCCTTTCCCATTTTCCACCACCAGTCAATGATTAAATGTTGATTGCTAACTTTTTTTTTTTTTTTTTTTAAACACATGTTTTATTGTGTTGATGTGCATTATTCTTTTAGTTTAGTTTGTCACTTTTAAAATATTTTGTATAGTTTTTCCCTGTGAGCATTATTTTTCATTTGAAATAAATTTTATGAACACATTTGTATAATTATCCCCGCGCACGTTATTTTTCATTTGAAATTAATTTTATGAACCACGCATGTTTCCTCTTTTTTTTAATTTTCTGCACTCTCATGCCTGTAAATTAAAAAAAAAAAAAAGTTTTTACAGTGAAGTATCGATAATTCGGCATCGGCAAGAAATAGCCTTATTACCGATTTTTCCAATTATAGGTATTCCGAAAATATATTGAAATCGTCCTTCGATCGCAGCATCCAAAGAAATATTTCTTAAAGAACATCTCGTCGCACAGTGCAGGTGTTACAGAGAGAAATTGATTTCGGCAATCGTATTTAATTTGGCTGAACAGGAATGATCTCTTTTTTACTGACTTTTGGATTTCCAATTGCAAGACAAAAAAAATTCGTTGTTCTTTTTTGAAATTTTCGTTGTCATGTTTATTAATCTATAGATCAGTTAAATTAAATGAAAATCCGTAAACTTTACTAATGATCCGTAAAAGTTGACAAGTATGCTCTTCGAAAGTCATCCGCGAATAATCCGTTGAGTACTGTTATTTACGGGCAGAGAGGACGGGGGGGGGGGGATGTCATCAGTACCGGCGTATAGGTTTCAGGATTATCGATGCTTCACTGTATAAGTAAAATATTTTATAGAAATGAAAGTCATGCTTTGAAATGACTTATTGGCATGAATTGATAAAAACATTCAACCTTACATTTATGAGATACTTTATTTTACCTAGATTAGAAATGTTAAAAGATTTCCATGTTAAGTACAACATGACAAGTAAGCAACTTAAATTATTTTTAAAATTGTTTTCATAAAAAATGAATTGACAGAATTTTCAATTCAATTTCTATATATATATATGTATTATATTATATATATTGAAAACCTTTTCAAACATTGCAGCAGATGTAACCAAGTATCACAATATTACATATATATAATATAATTAATAATTAAAAGGAAATTTTGCAATTGTTTATAAAAGATAATTTTCTATGTATGATCCATCACATGGATCATGAAAAACTAATACTAAAAATAGTCTCTTTCTTTTGTTTTTAAAGCTTTAGGCTATAACATGAAATAACTTTTTTTCCTAGTTTCTCTATCACATTGGATATTAGTCCAATTGTGATAATGTAATAATGACATTCAACAACAGATTTACTTTATTATATTTTCAAAATATATAACTCTGCAATTAGCATTTTTTAATAATATTTTTAAACGATCATAATTAAAAAGAAATCGCACTTTTTATTTGTCAAATTATTAATTAAATATATTGTATATATATATTTCTACTGCTGAATTGCTAATGCAAAGTTAGAAGTACAGTTTATTCTTTTAGTAGAATAGTTTTATGTATCATACATACACAATTCAATGAAATACGTTTTGTCCAGTTTCGTCTGATTTTTTTCTAGTTTTGTCGAGTTGTAATGTATGAGATGTGTCGAGTTGGGAGAATGAAGGTCACCAGTCGGATCTGATGCTAGAAGTTGGTGGTTTCGGTGATAATGTCGAGTTAAGTTAGAAGTATTGAGTTGGAAAAGTAAAGATCACCAGTTAGATCTAGTGTTGGTGATGATTTCGGGGATAGTGTCGAGTTGAGTTAGAAGTATTGAGTTGGGAAAGTTTGATTACTAGCTGTTTGGAATTAGTTTGTCGAGTTGAGAACAGGTTTAAAGGAAGTTTGAAAAGTGGCGGTCAGTTGTAAGTAATTTTGAGATGAGTATTTGAGGGAAGATGAAGTGAATCGTTTCAATAACTATTTACTACAAATGGACTTTCGAATTAAGGAAGCGTGTGCTTTTGTATCATCATTAAAGTGTACTCTCTAGGATTAATACTTTGGGAGCGTTATTCAAGAGTTCCATGTAAAGGCATTCTAGTGATGGCCAGGGAGCGCTCATGTGGTGAGATTAACTTCACTTAGTTTTGATAAGTAGTCATATTGTTGTTCAATTGAGCTAATTTTAAAAAGTTACGTCCATATCTTAATGACCCCCTTTTTCCTTATAAGAAAAAAATAAAAGGTTGAGTTTAAAACTTGAGTTCTTATTGAATTTTTCATCACACACTTTTAACCATGCAAGAAAACAGTTTACAGGTAGAGGCTGGGTTCATTCTCCACACAGTATCCCGGACATTTCGCAAAAAAATGGACAAAATAACAACCCTGAGAGTAAGAGAAAAATATGTAAATGCCACACCAGATCATTTTCTTCCTAAATTATTCGAGAAGATTATTTGCTTCATTTAGTGCATGCATTATATTGAAGCAAAATATATTTGCTTCAATGTACAGAAAACAAACCTTGATTCAGGAGACGCTGGGTACAGTAAATTATAGTTTTATGTATTTCCACCATAAATCTAAAGACACTGAAAGCTACTAATTATTTAATTTTAAAAAGACATTTTTTGGGGGTGCGTGGGAGGGAGGGCGTTAAGCGTCTAAATGGGATCCGGACATAATATCGTGGGACAAAATATCGCATCAAAAAAATAGTACGATCTATTTGAAAATTTGTATTTGTGTCACGTGGTATCTCTGGTGAAGGCCACAGGGCCTTAAAAATCTAAATTAGTTAATTAAAATAAATAAATACATTATAAAATGGAATTTCATTATTTTATGTACATTTAATTTTAAGTTATTTTATCATTTGCTTTTCACTATTCAAAATACATTTTAAAAATATTGTACATCATTGCTGACATCAAAGTTGAGCACTGTTCAGAAACCTTAATTAAAAATTTTAAAATAGGTAAGTACGATTGAATTCTTTATGACTAATCTTGACAAAAGTTAATTAACATAGTCTTTAAACTCTTTTAAGCAAAATTTATAATATTTTTTGAGGTGGATTTGTCTATGTAAGTGCTCTGACTATGGTATGTGTTGTCATGAAATTTTATACAACATTATTAATAATTACCAACTCCTTTTTGCATTCCATTCATTTATGGCGAGATTTTGTCCCCAACCCCGTCTAAATATGCAGAAATAATCAAGTAAATTTCTTTTAATTGTATAAGAAATCCCATTTGATAAATGTTTCTTAAAGTTAAGGATAAATATTACTTTAATTAAAGGAATGTGTTATTTATTTATTTATTTATTTTTTAACTCTTCCTTTTATTTTATCTTCGTTCGATTTTTTTTTCTCTCTCTCTCTCTTTTTTTTTTTTTTTTTTTTTTTTCTCCTCCTCCTCCTTTTTTTTTTAGAAGTGTTTTTAAACATAAAAATCAGCTTTTATTATTATTATTACTTAACTTTCTACAAAATACGAACTTTCATGTTGGAAATTTTAATCTTTTTACGATTATTTACTAAATTTAAACTCAATTAAATGCATTTACAAGTTTATCACAGAAAAATTATAATTGTGTTGTGATTGCTTGTGGTTTACTTTTCAGAAATGATATATTGCATGGATATTGTTATGTTACAGGAAACATTGCTTTTACAAAAGAATGCTTCTTATCCATGTTCTTGCTTGAAAGTGCTAATAATGGTGCGTAATTTTTAACGTTTTGTTTTCTGGGGTTTGGTAATTTATATGTGCATATTATTAAATAAGCTTCTTTTCTAAATATTTGTTATTTCATTTTTGCTGTAAATGAAAATAATAATAATAATGAAACTCAAAAAATTAGAAAAAGTTGAAGGCTAGAGTTTTTTGCATGTTTCTTTTTGTTTCTCTTTCTCTTTCTTTTTAATTTTGCATCGTACAGACGTTTTCTATGTATAAAGCTTTGACATAGCATCTAGTTTCATTCTTTTTTACTTATTTGGTTTCTTTTGTGAGTTTTTTATTTGTTTAATATGACTTACAAAATCACATTGCATTTTAATGTATTACACAGTACAGTGTGTAAGTACGTCAATAAAAATGTAACTGGGAATTTTAGATTTTTTTTTTTTTCCTAATCAAAGTTTAAAAAAAAAAAATCCTGAAAGGTATTACTTTTTAAATGTTTATCATAATGTAATATCTTACATATTAAAATTGAACATCTTCAATTTTTAATATTTTAATTAAAAAAAAGAAGAAAAAAAGAAAACTTCGTAATTTTATTCTATATTTTAATTTAGTTTGTTTAAAGCAAGTGAATATATATTTATATTTTTATCAATTTTTATTATTTATCAATGCAGAATAAATAGCAAGAAACAAACTAAACTAATTAAAGATTGAAATAATCAAAGTTAACTAATAAAGAACTAGACATAGATGTAAGAATAATTTTTCTCTTTCTTTCTCTTTTCTCCGTTTTATGATATTTTATTTGTATAAGTCCAAATTTGTATACTTTTAATTCAATTATTTTTGTTGTACTATTAGTAATCAATTAACGCATTTAAAATATTTCGTTTTAAATCTCCATTAGAATCAACATAATTAGCAAATAATTGTATAATTATGGATATCCATAAGAGTAATTTTACTCAAATAAATAAATAATGATAATAATGGTCATATTCTAAATTAAAAATTCTCTCTCTCAGTATTGACGGCCCCCAAAGAAATTTAAGTTCATACATGATGCTTTTTTAGTTCCTCATCATACTATAGGGGAACTTTGATGGTAGTGAAAAATTTTGATCTCGGATTTTTCACATTCTTATATATTTTGGAGTATGAGGAATCCGAAAATCACAAAATCGATACGGTATGTCTGTCAATAGGTACTTAGCTAGTTAGTTAGCTATTTTGTTTTTTGTTTGTGCAGACATTTAAGAATGCATAATCGTAAATAAGTCGGACTAGTTTTAAAATATACTTATTGTAAAATTGCTAAAAACCTATTAAATTTTAACCCTGATGAATTTTAATAGGATTATTATTATTATTATTATTATTTTTTTTTTTTTTTTTTTTAGAACTCTATTAAATTTTAATATTCTGCATTTTAAATTTCATAATATTTGGATATGGTAAATGTATTGAAGCGGGGAAAAGGTAGCTAGTGGGTGTTTCATTTCAATCTGCCACCAATGTTACACTTATTACGAAGAGAGCATATAATCTATATTGAAATTTATAACAACAGATATATGATAAGAATCTGAACGGAAGGCACTTGTTCCAACATACGTAACGTTCCCAATCAGTGAAAGTTTTGCTGAGAGACCTACGTGGAAGAAGTCGAATATTGAGCTGTAAACGTTATTTATTAACCGAACCGAAAATTGGATTTTAGAATCTATTTGAAATATATGAATTTTAATTTCTAAAAGACTTTTTTTTCCCCCACTTTTTTTTTAACACTTTCCAACCAAATTGAGTTCGGTCCGTCTCTGTTCATCAACACTCTCATTTCTATAAATTATTTTTAAAATGCCTTGAAGCAATTCAGGTTCAATATGATGTGTTACCTATTGAAATTGATATAAATAGAATCATGGGTTTGTGTACAGGAAAACACAGAATTCGAATACATGGTATTTGATAAAAGTATTTCTTTAAAATTTAATATCTTTATGCTGCTCAAAGCATAACAAAATTAACGTACATTATCTAGATGATGTACAAAAACATGTTTTCTTCAGAATAACGTATGAGGAACACTAATCATTGAATAACAGGATCATGCAAAATATTCAGATACATTATCAGATCGTAGTGAAATTGCTTGAACTGCATTCTTAGTTATGCTATGACATTTTTTTTTATGTTAGTCGGCTAAATTTTTAGTATATTATAGAGACGTATTCCATTTCTAGTCATTATATACAGAACTACGGAAAAAACAATGTGTTTTATGATTTCTCTTTGAAATGCAGATATATAGATTTTGTGATATTTCTTTGTCCGTATACTGTAAACAAACGGTAAAATTAGTTAAATCGGAAATTAGTTTTTGTAGAAGGACTCACAAAATGATTTTGGATATATTACAGTCTCGGAAAAATATTTCTTTAAAGCATATATTTAATATCATTAATACAGCACAAAACTTAATGAATTTAGCAGCATGTTTCCTATACAATTTGGTATGATTAGCATTTATTATTGATTTGCAGAAGAACACAAAAATATTCAGATATGTTTTAGGGTATAATTGGAAATTGATCGAAATGTATTTTCAGTCGAAATTTTGCATTTTTAACACTTGAAACAAAGTTAAAAAGTTGAAGATTGGACAATGAAATGGATAAGCATAATTGATTTTATGTTTTAGACTACATGCGAATCGCAAAAAATGTTTGATAATCTATGCATACCTCATGACTCTTTTTTTTTTTCTTCTAATATAGGGTAGGTGCTCCAGTGATTGGCATGCTCCAGTAATTGACATCTATCCCGAAATAATTAATAAATAAGAAAAATAATAAAATCATATTTTTACATATAAGAATTTTAACATTTTATGTTAAACACTGGAGCATAGGGTGCTAATAACTGGTAAAATGAATAACTAGCAGTGTCAAACACTGGAACATAGGGTGCCAATTACTAATGAAAGGAAAAACTGGCAGTGTTAGTTACTGGAACATTGAATGGGTGTCAAATAAAAATTCATTAAAAAAAAAAAAAAAAAATTGTTATCAAATGTATATATTTTAACATTATGTGGTTCTGAATGTCTTTCATGTCATATGCATTAACTTAAGATTTCTAAAAATATTTTCTGATGACTAGAACATTATAAACATCAGAGATTGCTCTAAAAGTGTCAATCACTGGTGCACTTACCCTAAATAGGAGGGGGGGGGGAGAATGATTTTTTTTACAATACTTTAGACGACAAATTTGTAGTATATATTGACTTGCGTTCCCATTCCCTCTCTTTAATACTTTTCAATAAATTAAAAAAAATATATGGTTTCGATTTGTCTATCTGCTCTTGTCCTATTTCCCATTTCCACAAATATTTTAGTATGTTTTTAAACTGATATATGTAATTTCAGTTTTCTAAGCATGCTTCCTATTGAAAAGATTATAGATAGTGTGTACAGGGATTCGCAAAAGAATTTCTATACATTATAGTACGGACGACATTTTTTAAAGCAGATTTAATATTTATGCTGCACAAACTGTAAGGAAATGAACATATGCTATTTAAATGCGCGAAAACGAGTTTCCTACAGCATATAGTATGATTAGCATTAATGGTTGGTTTACAGGGCCGTACAAAACATTTAAGATACATTATAGGATAAAAGTAAAAACTGCTCGAAGTACATTTCAGCTTCTTTATATGCTTTTAACGTTTTCCAACAAGTTAAAAAAATATTTGGTTTCCTCTCATCTATTGGTTTGTTTTACCAAGCATATTCCCGTAAATATTTTTAGAACGCTTTGAAACATTTGTTATTCAAGTTTACTTTAGTATGTTTCCTTTTGGAAAATCTTACATACAGCACAGATAGTTTGTGTATATTGAAATTTATTATGAATACATCCAAGGTAAAACGATGTAACGAGTAAGTCACTTGTGATTGCTCATATGACTACATCTAGTATATGTTAGTTAAAATTGTATGTACGAACTGCGAATGTAAAATCTTCATTTTGAAAAGCTTTGATTAATTTTTTGCGCTTATTCACGGCAGATGACGCTTTTATATAGAAATATGTTTGTGATGGCTACAATATACTAGTTTTTAATATATTGATAGCAGTTTTTACAAAATTATCACTGGTTTTCAATTTAACATAGTCATTGTGCGATGATTATAAATATGTTAAAGTATAGTAATATACGTATATATTCTATGTTAAATCAAAATCAAAAGTCTGTGTAATATCACCCACTGGATATTAATGAAATTAGTGAAATCTATCAGTGAACATTAACTGTTGATATTCTTTCTACCACGTATTAAAATATTTTATAACTTATTTTCGATTCATCCGTATCTTTTATTTGCTATCGATAGCTTCATCACTTAATCACGTTTGTTCCCGATTTATAAAATGAAATGAAAATATTTTATCTTAAAGTTTTTTTTTTTTTAACTCAACGGGATGATTTTGCACAGAAATTGCATCAGATGTTCTCTATAGTATATGAAGTTGCTCATTCATATGAAAGAATCTCATAACAACAAGTTTTTAGTATTCTTCTTTTATACTTTCTTCTATATTCAATAGAAGAACTTTCTTCTGTGTTTAAAAAAAAAAAAAAAAAATGTTGGATGAATTTGTAAAAAATTTCGACTTCCGGTTTTCGATAGATTTACACGTTTTGAATGGTTTGTAACACGATTTCGCGATTTTGAAAGAAATGTTTGTCTGTTTAGAAACCACTCCTTCATATGGTATGTATCATTTCATTCCGTGCAATTTTTTAAAAGATTTTTATAACATACTAACAGATTTTGCTCGCTTCATCATTATATTTAAATGAATTCTCATATTTCCATATCACTTATTAAATTAAAAATCTCAAGAATAAAAAAAAAAAAAAAAAAAAAAAATCATGAGTCAAAACCTTGATTTGTGTTCCCACTACATTTAGTACCGGATTTCCTGGCCGAAACGTGCTGAGTCCGGGACCCCGCTATCTGCAAAAGCGCATTACACGACAAATGCTTCGAAACGTGTTTTTTGCTCCCACTGGCCTGGCCTTTAAAGGGGAAAAAGGAAAATATTGCAAAATCCCTTTATAATGTGTGTTCGATACATGTAACGATATTACCAATCCACGCAACCAAATATCACCTTCCTTGGATAATTCTTAACAGAGTTACGCTTGGAAATTTGATTTTACCCTTCTCCCCCCCCCCCCCCCCCCCCCGCAACAAAAGAGGAGAAGGAAGAAAATTTTGAAAAATCAATCTGTAGTGTGTGTTAGGCACTCTTAAACAACCTCCGAACAACAACAAAAAAAAAAAACTTCCTGGGATAATTTAGAATAGTTAGACTTGAAAGAGTGTTTTTACTCTCTGAACTCCCCCCGCCCCATCACAGTGTGAGAGAATGAGGAACATTTCTCAAAATTCCGTTATAACGCGTGTTGGGTACACATAACCAACCCATATACTAGAAACTCGCCTTTCTGAGATAACTTAAAAGAGAGTTTCACAGGGAAACATGTTTTTTGCCCCCCCCCAACCCCAAAGGGGTGGAAAGGATATTTCTCAAAATCTATTTATAGTGCATGTTGAAAAATGACAAAAAGTAAAAGTCTCACAATGTTTCAACCATAGTACAACGAAACACTTGTAGTAATTCAAGAAAAAATGCAATTCTTACCAAATATAGAGTATTTTATGAACATTTTACGATACAGTAAACTATATATATATATATATATATATATATATATATATATATATATATAAACTAATAAAAACTTAATTAATAAAATACAAAAAAAGAACTTATAATTAAAATGCGAACTTGATTAAAATAAAAAAAGGAACTTGATTAAAATACAAAAATGTAATTTGTTGTAAAGATTATAGTCCTAGACAAAAAGAAGAATGCTTCTATTACATTAAAAAACATCTAAAAAAAAAAAAAAAAAAAAAAAAAAAAAAAAACTGGTTTAAATCAGTTAAGAAAATTAACATTTCCGCTTTTCCTTCAATTGCGCCTAAAGGTATACGGGTGGTATTTTCAGCACAATTTTAGTTTTTTCAAAAATGTGTTTCTCTTAAGAATGCATAAGTTTGAAACTATGGTTGAAGTCTTTTTATATGTAATACTTTTTATTCAATTCCATTTAAATTTATGATTTCTCCAACAAAATAAATTTCCGTATGTTTCGGCCCACTCGATTCATCGGTTCCCGTATCTATGTACTGTGCAGTACATAGATACTGCTTGTGTCGTACATGTTACATATTGATATCTCGACTTCGATGATCAACTTTAGCTTAAAAATAATCTGCATTTGTATCATTGGCATCTTCAGAGTCTGTAGAAGGTGGAGTTCGATTTGAAAGCATTCCCTTCGTTTCTTACCCCGCTCCCCCCCCCCCCCCCCCTTTTTTTTTTCTTTATTTTCTTTTTTCACTTTTTAATTGCTTAACCAGAATATTTTTTATTGGTATGGAAAAACTCTCATTTTCCTATTTTTCATTTTTTTTCTTAGACCAACTTTGGGAGGTAAGATTTTGTCTATTGAGTAGACATGCATGTCCTGCAGGCATATAACTAATACATAGTGAATTAACAGTAGCTGAGTAATGTGAATTTTGCCGATTCCTCTTATTAAAATTTTTTTTATTTTTGTTAGTGACAACCAGTAACATATTGTTTTATATCAGTGATATTATTTAGCAGTGACATGTTATTTCACGTAAATGTCCTTCACCCCGGGCACAATGAAATATGTTTCATTGTACCCTGCACTAAAGTTACTAAATTTAAAAAAAAAAAAAAAAAATTACGAACTTCCAATATATATATTGGGTTGGCCAAAAACTAATTGCGTTTTTTTCTGTATAAATGAAAGGGGAATTTTTCATAGGAAAACAAAATTTTTTTAAACAATATGATGTTGTCCAATTTGTTCGATCACCTTTTGCCACCTTTCAGGTAATTTCAAGATTCCAAACTCAAAAAAGCTTTTACCTTTTTCGGCAAAAACTGTTCCAAGAACAATTTGACATCCTCATACTCAGTAAAGGCTTTACCATTCAAAGCATTTGCCAAAGAACGAAACAAATGGTAGTCTGATGGCGCCAAGTCTGTTAAATATGGTAGATGTGGTAACACATTCAATCCAAGTTGCAACAATTTTTGACGAGTGACCAAACTTGTATGTGGTCTAACGTTATCATGGTGAAACACAACATCTTTGTGATTCGCCAATTCTGGACGCTTCTGCTTGACTGCATTATTTAATTTACTCAACTAATGACAGTATACGTCAGAATGAATGGTTTGGTTCCTTGGAAGCAATTCAAAATACACAGTAACTTGGAAATACCACCAGACTGACAGCATAACTTTCCTTTTGGTGAATATTTGCTTTCGAAGTGCTTTGGGCAGGTTCATCATACTTGCACCACGATCTTTCTCTTTTGACGTTGTTATAGACAATCCATTTTTGATCGCCTGTTATCATACATTTCAAAAAAGGGTCGTTTTCTTCACGTTTCAAGAGTTAATCACAGATGTCAACACGCTTACTGAGATGGATTTCTTTGAGCTCATAAGGCACCGAAATATCGAGCTTCGTGACATATCCAAGTTGTTCTAAATGGTTCTCAACACTCGATTTCGATATTTTAAGATTCTCGGCAACCTCTCGTGTCGTTAAATGTCAGTTAGATTCAATAAATTCCTCACTTTCTTGTTATCAACTTCGATTGACCTTCCTGAGCGTGCTGCATCTTTAACATCAAAATCGCCAGGCTGAAATTTAGCAAACCAATTCTGACACTGCCATACTTTTAAGGCATCTTCCCCATATACATCATATAACTTCGTATGAGCTTGAACAGCGTTCTCCCCCTTTCGGAAATATTACAACAAAATATGGTGAAAATGTTCCTTTCGATTTTCTATTTTGAAATCGACACCAAACAAACAATTGCTAACGAAATTGTGCACTTTCCCCCCCCCCCCCCCCTAAATCACGTTTGAAATATCTTCTTTGAAATTGCATACTGACACTGCAGTTTTAAAAGAAGTTAGTTGCATTTCAAAACAGTTATTTGGAAAAACGCAATGACTTTTTAGCCAACCCAATATATACTTTTGGCCAACCCAATATATTTGGCAATCAAATTATTAGATTTTTTTTTATTATTATTTTGACATTTTTTTTGATTATCTAAAAAAATACTTGACGAACTGGTCTGAAACTTCGTACATGCAAAGAACGTTTAAAAACTCATATTTTCCACTAGTTTTTTAGTCCAGTGCAATTAGGGGACCAACCACAAATTGAAAAAAAGCGAAAATGCTTTGGATCACCCTGTATCACAAAAAGCTACAAATGACTTGTAACTTTAATACATTGTTGCACATACTATGTACAATATTTGTATGTTTTGATGCGGGAATTGAGCAATTATTTAGGCAGATATATATATGTATGTATATATCTTTTTTTTTTTTTTTTTTTTTTTTTTTTTTTTCAAAAATTATTAATTTTTTTTACATTTTTTTGCTTATAACTAGAACGGATTTCCATAAGATTTTACAATCTTGCTGAAAAATTGATAAAACGTTAGAGAAATATTATTCTGAAACATAAAATTAACACGCGTAATATTCGTTGAGATATAAGCATTTTTAGTAAATATTATTTTACTGCAGATTGCGCGAAAGATAAAAAAAAGTTTATTGCATAGGTTGAAGGCTAGATATATTGAGCAACTTTTGTCAAAAGCTCATCTGAATAGAGTACAATTTAAGCAAATTGTCAGCAAAAGAACGACCTAGATTTTAGGAATTTTCCCAGTTATTTCAGTCACGTTGCAAAAGTTCTTTTTTGTAAAAACCCCTTATGAACTCACAAATCTTCTATAATAATAAAGGAAGATGTCTGTCAGTCTGATCATCTATACGTTCAGAGCCCCTATTGAACGCACAACTACAAAATTTGACATAGGGGTGCTCAGAAGCCTTCCCGAGTGCATAGTGAAAAAAGAATTTAAAAATTTTAATTAGTTCCTAAAAAACGAGCGGATCGTATTTTCCGCCCTCCAAGTAGAATTTAGCGCGTTCCTCAAAAGAAGAAACACAGAGAGAAAATTTCGCGCGTTTTTGTAAAGCCTTCCCAGCTTAGCGGTTGCAGATATTGAAAATACACCTGTACCACCAGAAAGAGCATTTATTTCCGATTCTTACGGTACAAATTTTTTTGAAAAATTAGGATTTTTTATATTTAAAAAAAAAAGTTTTAAAAAGGGTCCAAAATTTCTCTTTTTCTCGATCTCATTTTTGAATCGCCCTGTACGAAAGACTAATTGACCCCTTTCTTAACAACTGGTATATTTTGATAGGTCATTTAATCCTCTTTCGAACCATCTAAACATTTTTACAAAATACGGATTAGCGATCCATATTTTTAGATTTTACGAAACATCGATTTTTTCACAAAACATTTTATAACTCAAAATCTTTTTGATATATATATATATATATATTACATAGACCTCGATTAGACGAATCATATTTCAAAAGATTGAGAGATTTTTTCAAAAACTGAATCCGTTATAAATTTTTTAATTTTCTGTATGCCTGCAGTTTTTGATGACATTCTGAATCCGCGTTTGCGTTCGAACAACAGTGGAAACTCTCTTTTAAGTTCGCAGACGATATTTCGAAAGTAGAGCGAAAGAGAAAGATATTTTTTCTGATTGAGGTCACATGTTTTTGGACTGCGATTAAAAATTGCAAATTTCAAAATTCTTCAATTTTCCTTTGTCGCACACGAAACTTACTATACAGAGTTTTTCATCACAAGACAAAGTTGTAGTTCAAATTTCATCGATTTCGGAAAATAAACAAAAAATTTACATTTTAATTGCAAATTAAATTTTATTCTAATATGCGTATTTCAAACTCTAATTATGATTAATTTATTTTTAATTAATACATCATTCAAAAGATATTTTAAAGTTCTTTTATATTATCGAAAGTGGAATTCGAGATTTCATCTTATTTACGCGTTTTGAGGCCTCCTGATTAGGTTTTCTTTTGTATCTCAGCTACTAATTAAAACAATTTCATAAGTAATGCACCATTTGAAAGCTTTTTTGATATAGAATCGAACAGTAGATTACAGAAATTTCTACCGCCAGATGGCGCTGTAATATTTTAAAATTTCAATATTTTAAATTCTAATGAGCGAGGAAGGTTTATCCCCGTAAGTTCTAAAACGGGGATAAGGTGCCGCAGCCTCTACAGAGTGGGACTTTGCTAAAGTCAGAAATTTGAAAGATTAACCTGGTGAGCGAACGGGCTGTTTCAGATATTGAAACTGGAAGAGGGCGCCGCGGACGCTACCGAGCGAAAATTTACTGCGATTAAATTTTTCAATAAAGCTATTTTCACTATATGTCAATTAGCTGTTGTAAGACTTGAAACGGGAAAAAGACACCGCAGGCGCCACCGAGCGGGAGTTTCGTAAAGTCGGATTTATCAAGGATCGCGAACCAGCTGGTCGCCGAAGGCGGCTAGTAGAAAATAAATAGAAGTATGTTAAAGTTACAAGCCTATAAGGGGTTTTTCACAAAAAAGAACTTTTATTATGTGGTTGGAGCAAATGGATGTTCAAATTAAATACGTAGCGTATGAAAAATCCTTTATGAAATTTCAACTCTGAAAAATACCTAAAATCTAGCTCGTCCTTTTGCCGACAATTTGCTTAATTTTTACTTTATTCGAATGAGCTTTTGACAAAAGTTGCTCAAATCTAGCTTTCAACCTATGCAATAAAATTTTTTCTATCTTTCGCGCGCTAAAAACGCTCGTATCTCCACGAATATTGTTTCTGTAATATTTTGTCAATTTTTATTAATAAACAAAATCACCTTTAATAATCAAACTTAGTTTCAATGGTGAAAATCTTATAATCTTCTCCTGTTAGTGCTGTAGAAGCGTGAATGTATCCAAATCACATCAGTAAGTGGAGCATATAGTTGTACGACATATATATAAGTTGAAATTTTCTGGGACAAGCCTGACTGATTTTAGAAGTAATGTTTCATTATACCCCGTCTTCTCCTACTTTCCTTATATGCGTATGTTCGGAAATTAAAAAGATGATATAATATGTTTTGTACATCTTTCTAATTTCACGGAAGTTCATTTTAAAAAAGAAAGAAAAAAGAAAAAAAATGCATTTGAATTTAATATTTTTAAAAGCATATTTCGAGGTATGACGTACCGTATTTTCCTGCATATGATCTGCAGGTCTGATAAATCGATTTTACACCAGAAAGTTTAATTTACAGACAAGGGTCTTGAGACAAAACCTCGTTTAAAAACAGCTTCATCTCTTTACTAAAATTTCCAGTGTGAAACTCATTGAGCATATCTGCGAATTATGTACAAGAAAATACAATAACTTGTTGATGTGCAAAAATACATTTGCCTAATGTGTATTATAGCTTTTCTGTTTATAAGAGACATATAAGAACTTGCTGGTCGAACAGACGTTTGACAGTAATGATTACGTGGCTAGTAACAACGTTTGATAATTCATTCTTCACTTACGTCAATTGTTGACATTCAGTTGTAAAACTGATAACTTAGCAAATTTTCCAGATAAAAATTACCTTGTTAACATTTCTTTTCGCTATCTCACTCTTCAAATATTAGCAAACACACTCTCAGATTCTCTTTGAGATAATAAACATATCACCATTCACATTCTCTTGAAATTAGGAGATTCGTAATGAAAAAGTAATACAAAATTTCATTTTATATATGTTATTTATATATTTATTGATATTTTAATTCTTACATTGTTTCTATGTACTTATAGTTATATTTAGTTAAAAAAAATTAAAAAATAATAAAAAAATAATAAATCTTGGTACTTTAACATAAAAATGAAAAAGGGAAGAGTCTTTCTAATACAATTGACCGTTTTATTTCCCCCCAAAATTTTCGATTTTTACACTCTTCTATATATATGACCTAATTATTGGATTCGTGATTTTTTTTTTTTTTTTTTACTTTTGAAGATTTTACACGTTTTGATATCTGTTAAACATGATTAAAACTTTTTTAGAAAATTACCGTCAGTGTATATCAAAAATTTTATGGACACTGTATCTCACGAACCGATGAACGAAATTTGCCAGTTTTACTATTTAGTTGGACTTTGTCCTAAACTGATGCTGATTACATTTTGGGATCACTCGCTCAACAGGTAATGCTGTCGTCCATCCCCCCCCCCCCCCCCCCATAATTTTTAAAGTGGTAGTATGGGACAAAATTTCGTTTAAAGGTATATAATGAGAATTATTTTTAACTTTTCAATGTGAAATTTGAAAAAAAGAAGTATTTTTGTAAAGTAATAATCAATTATAAAAACATTTTTGTATATATAAGGGCATCACCCCCCCCCCCAACCTTTCCTTCGAAATGAAAATTTTCAATATGCGTACCTTTCAAAAGAACTCATCTTAACCTTTAAAACGAATGGTCCAAACACAGATCTGTGATCGTATGAGATACAGTTATCGATTTTTGTTAATTTTAAACAACAGAAAAAAAAAAAAAAACCTTAAGCTTATTTACATATAGTATAAAGTTGATTTTCTTTGAATACTTAGTATGTATTATACTTCTCTGAGATGAAAATCGTTTGCATTCATTATGGAAAATAATTTTGAAAAATAATAATTTTAATAAATAATATGTAATGTGAACTTGTGCGTGAAAATATCGAAGAAATTTTCGTGTTGATCACAGCATACAGTTCACAGATATTTACCAACGAAGCCAATTAAAAAATATTTTTTATTCTGTTGTTTTTCTGTATAATTTTAATATTTAATACTTCACTTTGTATATGATCTCGAAAAGCTGTCCATATTTTAAATTGAAATAACTTTGAACAATTTTAATGATAAAAAGATACTTTTTTCCCCCCCATGTTAGATTATCGATATTTTTCCTTTCTAAATATAACTATAGTTGCTGGGGGACTATATAAAAATTTTCATTTTATTCTTTTTACATTTTTTTTTTTTTTTTTTTTTTTTTTCCTTTAGGCAGCTTGGCATCGTTGATTATTGCATTTTAAACATTTTTACAATTAAAACTGTCCTTTTCATGAACGGTTGCGAAAATAAAAAAGTGAAATGAACAATACTTTGTTTGTACACTATGTTATATAATTTAATACAGTAAAATACCTTTTATACGTCTTTTAATGGACTGACATAAAAGGACGTATAAATGAAAAGATGTATAATCGAAATTTTAAAAATGACACTTAGATTACTACAAACTTATTCACACACTTAAGCAAAATTTATATGAAAATGCTAATTAATAAAATTTTTTATGTTAGTAAATGTTAATAATACTTTATAGTAGTTTTTTTTTTTTTTTTTTTTTTTTTTATTGAAAATAATAATAATTAAAAAAAAAAAGGATTTATTATAAAAAATGGGGAGAGGGGGGAATCATATCATTAATGCATGACTGGGTACTAATTATATATATACTTATTACATATATATCATATATTGAGCTTCGCATTACATATCTTAAGAACTATATGAACACATATTGAGTATTTCTTATATATATTATTTATCTTTAATAATAAGCATTATACGATTTATGTCCCATACAGGTAGTTATTTAATTACACTAAAAAAAAATATTTAATGTTCGTCTGACGTGCTGATTGTCTGTGAGTATTAAAAATTGCACTGTGAATTCAGTTGATGCTTTGATCCGTATTCTTCGATCTTTTCTGTGTTCTCCATTAAAGATTCTTTCTAGGAAAAATTCCTCTCATTTAGAATGGAAAATAATGACATTTCGAGAAATTTTGCAAATTTCAAAAATGTAGAATGTAGAAAAGACGTATAGCCGATATTGAGCGGCGTATAAACGAAGAACTTTCGCATTAAAATGAATAGGAATGAATCGGGACTTCACTAAAAGGACGTATAAACGGTGTTTTACTGTATATATATATAATATTACAACTTTACAACATAAGTTATTTTTAAGAAGATACGTTAGATCATTTTTAGTGTAATGTAATATTGTAGATGTTTTTAGTATTATTGGGAAATTTTGTTTTTTACTTTTTTTTATATATATAAAATTTTTTGAACTCCTGTTTTCGATGGATGTACATGTTTTGAAATGTCCTGATCACGATTTGACCATTTTTAGAAAATGGCTGTTTGTATGTGTGTGTCTGTATCAAAATTTTATGGACGCAGTATCTCTTGAACCAATGAACGAAATTTAACCAAACTTGGTGTTTAGTTGGACCTTAAGCTAAACTGTTGCTGATTTCATTTGGGAATCAGTCGCTCAACAGTGGCGCTGTCATGCCATTTTTTTTTTTTTTTTTTTTTTTTTCATCATTTTTAATATGGCAATATAGGGTAAAAGATCGTATAAATATACATAATGAGAGTTATTTTTAACGAATGATTGTAAAATTAAATATTAATTATTAATAATAGCAGTAGTAAACAAGAAAAAAATTGCGTGCATGTAGGAGCATAGCCACCCCCCCTCCCCCCCCTTCCCCGTCTTTAGGGAGGTTTAAGTTTTCAATATGTGTATCTTTCAAAGGAACTCATGAGTACCTTTTTAAAATGAATGGTTGAATCGTAGATCTAGGATAGTTTTAAAGAAAGTTATAATTTTTTTTTTTTTTTTTTTTCACTTTTAAGGGAAAGAGGAAAGCTTAGGGGGAAAACAATCGCATTTTTTCTAATGTCGAAACAAAGTGTTAGGCTTCTCTGGGATAAAAATCATCTGCATTCAATTCATCATGGCAATAATTTAAAGCAATAATAATTACTGCGAGAATTTGTAGAAAATAATATGAAGAAGGTCTTGTGGTGGCCACAGCATACTAGTTAATTTAAAGTTTTAGATATTATTACTGTGCTCTCTACGTGTTTAATACACTTTAATTTTTCAAAATATGCTATAATAGTATCTAAAAATGCTATAAAGTATCTAGGATGTTATCATTAACCTTGAGGTATTTTTTATCTAAAATAACCACTGTAATAATGATAAGATGTAAAAAGGGCGAACATGTATATATAGATTGTTATTAGGACAGAAACCTATTTCTTTTAAAATAAAATAAAACAAATGAAAACGTTTCCCCTCCCTCTTCCTTGTGGCATCTAGTTAAAATTAACAATTTCTAACTAAATTTCAAAAAGAAGTTACCAAATGCACTGTAATTTATCATTCTTCTTTTTCAAGTACCTTTTGTCTATAATAATAGTAGATATATGTGTGTGTGTGTATAGCTATGTGTTCAGGGAGTAAGAATATATAAATTATTATTAAGAAGAAAGCCTGTTTCTTTCAGAATAAAATAGATCAAATGGAATCCCCACCCACACACCACGCAAAATTGCAGAAATTGGCATACAGGTAGAATATAAAGTGCGCTAGGGGTGATAATGAAAAAAAAAAATTAAAATAATAATATATATATATATATATATATATATATTAATTAGGCGGAAGGGGAATAAAAATTGTTATAATTTAATTCATTAATGGCTAGCGTCCTTTTTTAGGGACGGTTTGAAAAATGCGCCTCAATTTTACATAAATAAATAACTCAACTTAAAAAATAATTTGTACTAATCTATTTACAATTTTACTAATTATACTATTTTACCATCCCTGAAAAAGGACGCGAGGCATTAATGGGTTAAATTGAGTTCTAGTAGCCCATACCCTTGACAAGTTGTGAATCTTAATGGAAATAAATAAGAATTTTCAGTCTCCGTATGTTTCATTCAACGAGATATATAAATTAGAGTGCTGATTCAATGGATGAAGGATTAGCTTTCCGTGGTTCAAGATGAATCCCGTGACATGCTCCAATAGGTTGCTGTGTTTGGCCCTTTATCGCTATTTTGGCATTTAAAATATCAGCTCGACAAATTATCATTATTATTATTAGGTAACATGACAGTCCTATGACCGAAATAAATTGTTTTTAAAATAATTTTACACATATTTCACATTTTAATAAATAATAAAATGCTTTTTTTTTTTCATCGTTTCCCAACAAAATTTAAATGTGTTTATATATACACTAAGCGACAAAAAAAAAGCCGCACTTGGATGTTTTCCTTTTCGCCTTCTACAACCGCCAATTTTATCGTTTAAAAAGCAAATTTTCGAACAGATTTTACTATGTTGTCCTCCATATACACTTTAGCTTTGAGTCTAGTGTTAAAAACAAAATGCAATTGTCAGGAAAATTGTAATTTTAGAATTTATTTCAAAAATGGTAAGAATAAGGCAGTTAACGATGCCACAAAAAGTATTAATTTTTAAATGAAAATCAAAAAATATTTTAATACGTGAGATGGCAAAATAATTAAATGCTAACGAAATATTGGTAAAATGAATTTTAGCAAAATATAATTTTTTTGGCCGTTCAAACGGGGAATTTGGCTTTAGGCGGTCATGTTGCTCATCCAAGCAAGATAACCGCAAGTTAAAATGCGAATGTTTAAAAAATCGATTTGTATCATGTTCAGAACTTTAAAAAGATTTTTAAAAAGTGTATAGTAAATTACTTTCTTCAAAAACAATGCGGGAACAATTAAACAAAGCGGGTTAAAGAACGGAAGATCTGCGAAAAAAGCCATTATTAAGGAAAAGAATTAGAAAAAACAATACTTTAGTTGACCAAAATTTAAAAAACATTATCAGTTAATTATTAGGCTGAACTGGTTTTCTCTGATGAATCAAGTTTTCTTTATTTCGTGCAGTTGAAAAAAGCTAGAATGAAGACGAAAATGTGACCGACTTAATGAAAATCGCACTTTTAAAACAGTGACACATTCTCCGTACATTATGGTACGGAGGTGCATAAATTTTCAAACACTCGGGGAAATTTTTATGCTCAAGGGATCAATTAACTCGAAACAAAACACAATCTGCATAAAAGTGGTGCGTGACCGACTATTTTGGAGGTATCTTAGACATTTCCGTAAACAGCATTTGAAGATAATAAGGCACCTTACTACACGGCGTCTGTGGTAAGTTTATTCACTTCAAATTGTCAAACTTTCTTATAAATTCCCATGAGAACCTATAATTCTGTAAGTAATCATACTTTTTTTCACTTTAAGTTAAATACCACAAAGGATATAGTAGAATTTCTTCTTTACCAGACATGGAAATGGTCAAAATCGCGATCCGCTCGAAAATGTTTCGTCTATAAAAAGGCGGGGGAGAGGGGAGAGAATTCGAAATTTGCAGCCTATAACTCTACCAGAACTAGAAAAATTTATTTGTGGTATTTAGCACATTGAAATTTCTGAGATTTATATTAAAACACTGTATAAAACTATGCCATTGCGCATTAATGCAGTAATGCCATATAAAGGTGGAATTAACCCAATGCAGAATACATATTTTTAACAAAAAATTGTTTAGGTCTAACAAATAAAAAGTTTTATTTCATATATTAAAATATAACTTGTTTATTTCATATAATAAATCATAATAGAATGCAAAGTGTATAGTTATTGCATTATGTTCAAAAAGAAAGTTTTATACAGATTTTTAAAAAGTACTTCATAAAGTGCAATAAAGCGAATTATTAAATCGAAAATATACATAGGTATCATTTCATACCTTTGGTATTATGCAAACAAGACAGTTTTATTTGTTTCAAACATTAATTTTAAAGTTATTACAAATAAAAAAGGTATAAGTCATTTTTTCTGCAGTGCGGCTTTTTTTTTTGTCGCTTAGTGTACATGTTTGTGAAAATTGCAACACCAAGAAGTAACGCGAATATAAGAATGATATTTATTGTGCACATACATTATAGTGGGAAGAATAATTGATTAAATTCACAGGAAGTTTTGAGTAATATATCCTGGGAAAACAGTACATAAAGCAACGACCTCTAAGAGCAATAACTACAGTTATCTGCCGAGTCATTGAATCGAACATCAATTGGATGACATATTCGGGTACAGCACTTCATAAAACTTCATCAGGATGCCACAGTTCATAGACCGTAGTAGCTGATGAGTGGTGGCGGACCACTCGCTTTTCAACGATTAAGCAGTCATTTTCAATGGTGTGAGATCAGGAGAACACGCTGATCGGAGCAACGGTTGAACACATTCTGTATCAAGGAAGGTCCAGACAATATAGACAACTTACGGTCGTGCATTATCCTCCATAAATATTGCGCTACGGAGGCTTTGAATATAGAGCAGATGGGCGGGCCTTAATTCACCAGAAATTTAATGACCGCTATTCAGAGTGCCGAGAATGTGAACAAGAAGTAATCAAGACGTGTATCCAATAGGACCCCATATCATCACTGCAGGTGATGGGCAGTGTGATGATGTCGAATCCCAGCTGACAATGTGCATTATTCACAATGCCATTCAATACAGATAAGGCATCCTGATGTTGTAAATAGGATTGTAATTTGTCTGAAAGGTGACTTTACGCCATTCCTTCTTAAGTCCAGGTTTGTCATTGATCACACATTAAAGGCGCCTATATCAGTGATGCAGTTTTGAGGGAAATCAAAATTTTGGTAGCCGCATACTGGGTCACCACCTGGAATCATGGCATGCGATACCATTGGATACACGTCTCGATCACCTCTTGTTTTCATTCCCGCCATTCTGCATAACAGTCATTACATTTCTGACGAGTTACGGCCCGTCACTCTGCCCTATATTCAAGGCCTCCGAAGCGCAATACTTAAGCAGGACAATGCACGACCACAAGTTGCCCGTATTGTCCGGACCTTCCTTGATGCAGAATGTGTTCGACTGCTGCTCTGGCCAGCACATTCTCCTGATCTCGCACCAATGAAAATGACTGTTTAATCGTTGCAAAGCGACTGGCCCCCACCACCCACCAGTGACTACGATCGATGAATTTTGGCATTGTGTTGAAGCTTCATGAAGTGCTTTACCCGTACATGTCATCCAATTGCTGTTCGATTCAATGCCTAGGCAGATATGTGCTGTTATTGTTCACAGAGGTCGCTGTTTTATGTACTGTTTTCCCAGTACATATTACTCTAAATTTCCTGAAATTTTAATCAATTGTTCTCCCTACTATAATATATGTGCCCAATAAACATCATTCTGATATTCCCGTTCCTTCTTGGTGTTGCAATTTTCACAAACATGAGTGTTAAAGAAAATTAAACTTTTAAAGAGCTAAATTTAACAACAAATAATAATTTTTCGACTATTTTTAAGCATTTTGTCGGTTAAAGTTCAACTACACGAAATAAAAAAGAAGTAAATTCATAATCAAAATGATTTAGAATAAAAGAATATTAAACTACGTAAGTAAACAAAAACATTGGCAGTTATGGCTTATGCGAAGAACAATCTCCAAACCGTTGCCATAGAAATTTACTGAAAATAAGCTGTTACCAAGGGAACCACCGAATACGCAGGTGCAAGGAGAACATGTCACATGACTCATCTTGGACCTTCTCAAGGGTTACCATTTATCACTCTATATATCTCGTTGGTTTCATTATTGATTTTTATGTCCAATTAACCTGATTTTTATGAGATGCCATCTCTTATTTCTAAATATTATCATATTAGAAGACATTTTAATTTGTTCTTACGTTCATATCAAATTTCATTTTTTAATGTTAAATTTAGCAGAAACTACAATTTTGCAAAGAACTTTTGAACTTTGTATTTTACAAGGAGCGTTATGTCATTAAAAGTATTTTTGCTTGAATTCATTTATAAACATTGTCTACGAAATACTGTTAACCATTAATCCATTGTTAATTCGCATTTTTTTTTTTTTTTTTTTTTTTTTTTTAATGTTACTTTGTTATTTACGAAGTCCAGATTATTTTACATCAAAAATACAGTGTTAAATTTATATTTCAGTAAATTTAATGAGTTACTGAAAAGTAAATAATAGATAAAATTTGCAACAAAAATGAATTATGTACAAAGTCGTCTAAATTTACATTTATGTAGTAAAAATATCGTAAATAACGTACCAATTTATGTCTAAGTACCATTGTGATTGTTTTTATTATAATTATTATTTCCATTACTTCATTACCGTAGGTAATGGAAGTATTTGTATTCTGTCCAAAAATTCGATTTTGAGTTTTCAACTGATTTACATGTTTTAAGGTCTCCTTAGTCCAAAAAAGTATTTTTCGGCAATTGGTCAGTGTTTATGTATGTATGTGGGAAATCTCCTGACTATCATAGTTCCTAAACTGATAAAGAAAGAACTACGAAACTTCAGGATAGTGACAGGTCTGGTGTACAGATGAATTTTCCAACTTCTGGTGAAAATTGAAAAACCGGAAATGAGACCGTAAGTCCGTATCTCAAAAACGGCTCTAACGATTTTATTCAAATTTTACATATAAAAACCCTATAGATGTCCTTTCGAATGACATAGTTAGTTTACGAAAATTGATAGGCGTCCTGTATAAATAGCTCAATTTCAGTTCTCGCAAAAAACGTTCCTTTAAAAGCGGCTGTACTGATTTTTTTTTTTTTTTTTTTTTCAAACTCGCCCCCCTTTTAAATATCTTTTGTACGTAATTGTCGTTTTCCGGTCAACAGTTGATTAGGTCAAGTTTTAGTAAAAGTCGGTGTCTCAAAAACTTCACTAACGATTTGTTTGAAAATTGTTACATAAACCCATTTTAGATGTCCTTTCTCATGTATGACGTGGTTATTACAGGAAAATTAACGGTCATCCTGATCAGGGAGGTCAGTTTTAGATCTCGGAAATTAGTGTTTCAAAATATAACTGTACCATTTTTTATTTTATTTATTTATTTATTTTTTAACTCCCTATGTAAACTCTGTTATATATGTCTTTACATTACACGTGTATCAACTTTCTCTTACCGAAAAATTGTTAGGTGTCTACTTCGTTAGGTCAATTTTATGTC